>VXBQ01014365.1:197985-292287 GCA_013400175.1 Phainopepla nitens | reverse complement strand
CAACTTTCTCGCCTCCCGCGGAAAGTGGCCGTCGCTCTCCTGCTGCCCGCCCGACAGCTCTGCCACGCAACCTCGGGATTTCGGGATCGGAAAACAGAACTGAGAATAATAAAGAAACAACCACCAGGTGCCTCTGACGGGAGTTTGCACCAAAGCGGGGCAGAGCGCCCGGCCTGCGGAGGGGAGCATCTCCCCCCTCTTCCCCCAGCGGTACCCGTGTCCCCCTGCCAGCCCTGCCCGGGGCCGGCCACGGCCACACGGATCTAAGGCAGCCGAGCCCCCGAGCTCTGTCCACCCAAAGCCGCTGTGTTTGGGTCTGGGGCACCTCTCCAACGTGGGGTACGCCTCAATCAGAATAAGCGTCACAAACTCAGGCGGGCGAGCTCCAAGAAATGCTGGTTCGGACTCCAGCGCCCGAACTCGACCCCCTGGTCCGTGTGCTCTCTCTAACCCAGGGATTGCCACAGACCTGGTGCCCTGTTTTCCCTTCCCCAAAAAGCTCCCATCCATAGCATATGATGAGTTGGATCCCACAGAGATCGTCGAGTCATCTCAGGCGGCAATGTTTGGTAAAATCTCTCCCCCCTATTTCAATTACATTTTTTTACATTTTCACATAGTTTCTGAAGACAAAATTGATGCAGAGAGTAACTCAGTTACTTCATGTGCAAGCACAGAAGCAGACAGAAGCTGCCCTACACCATTCCCAGCAGAACCTCCCGTTATTTGCAGGAGTCGGGGCTGTCAGACAATAGCCCCATTAGTGATGCTGCTGAAGAACCTCACAAGAAGCAAAGACAAAGGACCCAATTTACTGACAACTTGTGATCTGATGTTAAATGGGATGCGATACGGATTGCTTTCCACCCTAAAGTGTTTTCGTGTCAGATAACAAATTTATTAATGGGATTTTTTTCAGGTCGAAAAAATGTGACCCCACCCTCTTATGAATATTTAATAAGGGACTAAGGGCATCTTTTGCAAGACCCTAAATCTGCCAGAAACAGCCTACATGAATCAGACAGTGCCTGCCTCTTAAAGGGGCACGGACGCCCCGAGCAGGTCAGCACAGACAGGGCATGGGAACAGCCAGGATTTATCTGTGTTATATCTGTGCAAAGTCAGGCACACATGTACACACAGCCCCCGACACACTGGGAGGTCAGCAATAACATAAACCATAAAGCATGCAACGAGCTAGTAATAATTATCACCTGTGCTTAAGAGAAATCCTTCCTGTCCTGGACTTCAAAGTAATCTCCAGGAACTTGGATTGCTTTGGAAATATACGACAGAATACACAGGCTTAAACTTTTCAACAGTTCTCTTGTGGACCACCTCCTCCTTCCTGCTGTATTTCTAAGAGCATTGCTGTGGCAGCATTCCCAATAGCTCAGACGGCAAAGGAGCAGCGTTAGGAAGGCTCTGAGCGTTAACACACCCTGACCAACTCTGTAGCCAAAATCAGCAGGGGGCTGCATGCCCAGGCAGTCTCTGCAGACCATCAGAGGATGCTCTACAGACCCCAGCTGGGAAATCGTCAAATCCATCTTGTCTTCCTCAGCAGAAACTTCTCACCCACACAAGCCTCAATCCTATTCTCACATCATCAATTCTTATTTTCCAGTATCACCATATCCAGGCATACACAGCTCAATCCAAGGCCAGTGCCCTCCTTCTGCCCTGGTCACTGACTGATCACACTCTTGTGAACCAAGCTCTGTATTACTCTATTTATTAAAAAAGGGGATTCTGTGAAGCCTACCACTTTGCTCAAGGCTTTTCTCTTCTTTCCAGGGGCAAAGAAAAAGTGTAAAGCATCAATGCAAGCCCAAGGCTCTGAGAGCTACATGTGAAGCAAAAGCACAGTGCTGGCTCTGGGACTGACAATTCTTCCCAGCCTTGGGCAAGTCACCTAGGAATTTTGGTGGTTTTAGTTCTTTTCTAATATCTCTGATGTTGAGGATGCCTCTTCCTCTGAGAGCTCAGTCTGCAGTGTTTCTGGCCTGGCTTTGCAGTGGCCTGCACCATTTCAAGGCAGTCAATGGCCTCGACATCTCTGCCTCCTCATCTGCAAAATGGGGATAATATGACTCGTTTCAGGATCTTCTGTAGACCAATATTTGCAGGACACTTTGAAAAATGAAAGGTGCTGTCTAAGCACTGAGTGCTGGCCACAGAACCTGCAAGCTGTAATTTTAAAGCACTTTATACCCTTTCATATAAAAGCTTCATACCTGCAAGCTCAGCCAACATCTGCTCTGGGCTAAAAACTTCAGCCTTAGTAACAGAGATGGTAGCACTTGTTAAGTAAGGTCACCATGAAATATAATGCATTTCTAAGCCAGCAAAATATTTTAAAAGACCAAGAAGAACCATAAACTCCCACTTTAATTCCATTCAATTACGAAGAGTCATCACAGACAGAGACCATCAGACAGGGATGTTCAAAACAGAACACATAAAGTAACACATTAAAAATAACTGGGAGAGAGCGTGGCAGGCTAGATGGCTGTTTGGCACTGTGTGCCCATGGGATCTGATCCATTTTAAGTGGTGGTATTGTTCACTTAGGTGAAAGAAAATAATCACTGGATACTAAGCTCTAAGGTCCAAGTGAGAGGAATAGATCATGAATTATGACAAGTATAGTGGAATAAATGATTTTTCTATGCCATTATTTTACATGTACACTTTATTCACAGACTTTTGCAGGTACCTATCCATGCAGAGACCACGGACTTGCCAACAGAAAAGCCTCAGCTGCCTGCAGGGCAGGGGAGAAAAAAAGAAAAGACATCCACAAAGTGCAATCTCCTTACCAAAGTCAACCTGCCCCAAATGAGTCAATTTTATGTCTGGTCCTTATACGAGGCAACTTCTACCTAAAACAGCAAACCTAAATCTGCACTTAGTCCTCGGGATGTTCTCCTGGGCAGGCACAGCCAAACACATCTCACTTTGCTCTCTGGCAGTGGGCAAATTCCCGTGGCCTGTTTCCCAAATACAGCTTTGGGAGTAATTCAGCTGAACCTGGGTGCCAGTGCTGCTGTGGCACGGAGGAGCCCACCCGCCCAGCGCCAAGGCTGGCAAAGGCAAGTGCCAAACCAGGCTGGCTCAGCCCTCAGACCGGAGCCATGGGCTGCTTAAAAAGCAAACTCCTCTGTGCAGTTCCGAGGGAAAAAGGCCGTCTCGGATACTATTCCCACTCCTGGATCCCCAGGCCCATTTTTGTGGGGTTAAATCATATTTTCCTGTTTTGATAATGCTTCATTTTCCCTTGCTGCTGTTTGAAAGACCTACAAAAACAAATGGGGAAAACAACTGACTAAACAGGAAACAGTGAAACTTATAACCCACAAAGTGCTGAGAAAAAAAGACAAAGTAAACAGTTTTTTGGGGTCATTTTTAATAATCTCAGCTAATGCCCTCATGGTAAAATATTTTCAGGCACAAATGTGATTTTTAGGTTGATGGTGTCTAACAAAACAGAACGCCAAAGCAATTAACATTTTGATAATCCTTGTGTCTCTGTTACTCTTCTTTTTTTTTGATGTGAAACTGTCATTTTTCTTACTGGCCCTGCAAATTCTGCACGAACATGGCTCTTTAAATCCCCTCAGTGTTGTACAATGGTTTAAATTTCACTTCATGGCATGCTTTAAATTACCATTCACATCTTCATTTAATGCATCATTTTATAATGCCAGTGTTACTAGTTAATTTATATATACACAGCAGGATGTGTCAACATTCAGGTGAGTTATGAATATGATTGTACAGGAGTTATGGAAGACATTTCAGCAAAATTATGGTTCCCTCTAAACATAAAAATATTAATAATGAATGAAACATCACAGGTAAACAACAAATTTTATATAATTGCTCCCCCCCATGCTTCTAGATAAATAAATAAATAAAAATGGCATCATTTTTGCTCTGCATTCATATTTGATTGATCTTAATAAATTGCCATCTCCTTTCCTAATAAACTGTAATCTCTTGTTTCCGCCACAAAGTAAAATTTATTAGCACACTCTTCTACCAGCAGGTCTGCATCACTCACAACACAGTGTGCAAATTGTTCCAAGTATGCTTGGGCATTATTCATAATTTATTTTTCTGCCCCAAAGTACACAATATATTGAGAGGTAATCACCACTAACTGTTCTCAGTTACTTTCCTTAATTATGTGAGATGACATTTCTGTCACGTACAGTAGAGGAAATGCTGCAGTTTCCACTAAAATTCAAATTTTTTTTTTTTTTTTTTTTCCATGGGTTGAAACAAAGTGTTCACACAGAGAAAACCTTCTTAGGACAGGAAAGACTGGAGGTGGTATCTGGTAGGAGATGGGAACACCTCCACTTGAAAAGAACAAGCCCTGTCTACCAAAATAACCCACCGGGCATGACAACAGCGATGGCTCCGAGAGGAAAAGTAGGTGTTTTGTCGTGATGTTAAAGTTGCCATGGTAAGAAAAAAAACCACAGAATGAAACATCAACAAAACAAATGTCAATCAAACACATTTTTGCCTGTTAAGTATTAACCAGTGAACTCCTGGCCACCCCAGATCATCTCCTGCCCAGTGCTGCAGTGCAGGCAGGCGCTGCCCCAGGGTCCCCAGCTGGGTGTTTGGGGCTGGATCTCCCCAGTTTGGGGCTGGTGTGGAATGCAGTGCTGGAAGCACTGCCCTCTCCTGGTAATCTGCCTCTCTCCTCAGGAGATTTAGTGCTTCCCCTCACTCACAAAGGGTCCTCTTTAAAAACCCAGGTCTGATTCCACAACAACGCAATCTACACGCACAAATGTATCACCAGAGATATAAATTAAAATAAAACTGATTAACTATGGGTCTCTTTAGGTAGTAACACCTATCAGACCTCACAGTCCAGGAGTACTGAGTTCTGTACTCTGGTACTCCTGTGAGAACACCCTCTATCACCACTGGGCATTGCCATTTTTCACTCACTTGGTTGGGAACACATATCAGAGTATTTTCAATGTATTTCAATAAAACACCTTCTTAGCAGTAATGGGCCACTGTTCCCATTTCAGTGGTCCCCAAGGTTTCATGATACAGTTTATTTAGCTGGCTCATAGTTCCAAGTTTTCTTCCAATATTCAAAAGCTATTTTTAATTTTTTTAAAGAAGGCAGCCAAGGGAAGAGCTTTTTCTCTTGTTTAAAAAGCAAAACAGTTAAGTTGATATATGCAACAAAACCACTCAAATTATTTCCTAAAGAGGTGTTTAGTCAACAGCCCTTGTGGTTAGATAGGAGTGCACAGAAAAGCTGTGACACTGCTGGTGCTACACAGGGATGGAGTTTGGAACTAGCACTGGGATCTCTGCTCTTGCTAGAAAAAGCACTGTGACTCCAGGAATCAAATGCATATGGAAAAAGAGCTTTTTAGGAAGCAGAGCTCGGTGAGGACGTGTCCTATGACCACCAGCCACAGTGTGCTACTCCTCTTCCTCACTGTCTCTGGTCAGGAGCATCCCCTCACTAAGCCCAGCAGGATGGGGAATGGGAGGGGAGGAGGAGGTGGTGTTGTTTTGGGAAAACAGACTGCAGAGCAGGAGAAGCCCCAGCCTCAGCACAGCCACCCCCTGGCCTTTGGCCACGTCAGTCATTCTGATGGTGCACATCTGGTTTCACACGGGCGAGACAGGCAGCCGTGCTGGCTAAGCAAACAGCCCAGCCACAGGACTTGGCTCTCCGATCCCTTGGGGTCATCCCACCGGCTCAGAGTCCTTTGTGCATCACTAAGCAGGGCTCACTGTGCTCTGGGCTTTTCCTTTGTACCTCACCCCGGCCCTTCGCGGCTCAATGCCACGATCTATCACTTCACTCCAGAGAAACCGGCCCGAACTCAACCCAAGGACAGGGTCCTCCCCTCCTGCTTCCCTTCTCCAGGCAAATGCAGCTCCTGTCTGCGAGCAAGGGTTATCACCCATCAACATTTCCTATCCAAATCCAGCTGCTGCTTATTCCAATCCTTTCCCCTCCTCGACCCTGAGCCACAAGAAAAGAGAGGATGCTGAGAGGCAGCAGGTCTTGGAGCTGGAGAGGATGTGGTGTGGCAGCCGGGGACCTGCTCCTTTGCTGCACCCATCACAGCAAAAGATAAACAAGTAAACAGAAGATAAACAAGTAAACCACATTTTTCTGTGGTCCCTTAAAGACAAAAAAAATTGGCTTCCTGTAGCAAGAGAACTCCCTCAAATGAGCCTGAACATTTTGGGTTGGAAAAGCACAAACTCGCTGCAAAGTGTGTAACAGGAGAGGAATACTACAAAAATGAATCTCTGGAAGGAGACAACGATTCTCTGCCCTCAAACATGGCTGTTTCTGGGGTGGAGGGTGGCAGCAACTTCACCATACAGAGCCCTGAAGGAATTCAGGACACCTGAGGCACCAAATCCTTCACTCGAATGAAACTGCAGGGTGATTAAGCAGAGAGAATGTAACTATCCAAACTGTAATTTGGCCAGCACAATGGATCTAACACCCCTATTCTTGAGAGGAAAAAAAAAAAAGTACTGTATTTGAAGTTCAAAATCTAATTAACTATTTGAGAAAAAGAATTCTGTTTTTAAAAGAAAATTCCTAACAATATAAAGAGAATTAGTGCCAAAGTTTTTGAAGAACCGCATAAAATGGTATGAAAAACGTATGATATTGTAATAATAGGAATGACTGGATTTGCTCAAATGTTCCTTATACCTTATAATACAAGAATAAAATACAGTGTAAATCCTTCTATCTACGTAAGTTCCCTGTACAGAAAAATCTCTCCTTTAATAGGTTTACACCTTTAACATGTATTAGTTTGGAAAAGTCCTAGGGTATAATTACACATCTTGGCTTGGCACATTAATAGCTGTTCCCTTCATTTACTGATTTCTTTTACTGGTCAATTTGCTATTTTACTACAGTGCTCTTACAGCTTGGCTTCCCCCCTGAGCTGAGAAGGGCAGAGGGGCTGAGCTGGCCACGGGCTGTGTGTGCTGCCTTGGGGAGGTGGCTTTTGATACCTTGATCCCGGCCATCTGCACGCATGATGCTCGTCTGGGATGTGGCATTTGCATCCTCGTTTGCCAGCAAGATGCAGACGCAAGTAGAGATGCCCTCACTTCCAGGAAAATCTGTGCAGAAATACACTCTACAGGCCCAGGAGAGAAAGAGCCAAGCAAGGCTTCTCCAGGGCTTGGTGCCACCTTGCTGGTCTCCCTCCAGTGCCCCACAGAGCACCTGCTGCTGCCCAGGCTCCTGACCCTGCATCCCTCCCCATGGTGTTTCCTCCCAAATCCTCTCTGCCACCTTGCACCCCTCGACTCCTTCCTTGCTCCAGGCTTTTGCTGTTGTCCCAGGTTTTGCTCTCTGCTCCCCTGGAGCTCCATCCCTATTGCTCCTCCTCACCTTCTTTCTCCCTATGGCTTGAGAGACCTGGAGAGGTGTCCTCCTGGGACAGGATGCTCGCCTCGCTCCATCACACACCTGGGAAAGGACCATCTTCCCTGGGATGGAGAAGGGACACACCTAATGATCTGTGCTACCACTCTCCACAGGCTGCCTCTGGATCTCTCAGCTCCAGACTCACAAAGTTCACATTTGTTAAGCCTCTGTCCAGTTCCTACAGGTTTTTCGACAGTTTAAGGGTTTTCTTGTGTTACAGCGGAGCCATTCAGTTAATGGCTTCTCAGCACTGCCATTATAAACCAGAAATTTTCAGGTGTTTATTACTCAGCTTTAAAAATTGGCTCTATGCTGAAATTTGGCAAATGAAGTGTCAGCCTAGGAGAAAATTTTATTTTTTGCCAATTTTATACTCTAAAAAAAAATGACCCTATTTTGGCCTCCATAAAAATGCAGCTTTTGCTGCCTCAATGACACTGGTGAAGTAACAAGTCAATATTGTAATAGTGCCAGCAGAACTGAGTGATTTAATGCCTGAAATTGCTTTGAAGGTGAAGAGTGCTATTGAGCTGCTAATTATTAACTATTATTACTGATCCTGCTGCACAACAAAGATGAAAACAGAAAACAGAGGGAATATGAGACATCACTGGGAGAACAAGGCGGAATCAGAATGAGGGTCCAGCGCTGAACACGAAGGAGCTGGAAAACAAGAGTCAGGAGCCTTGGCAGGGTGGGATCCTCCAGCCAACACAAGAAGAATGAACTGATATGGAAATATTATTTTTCGTTTTCCAGGACAGTATTTCAAACACAAATAAAATACAAATGACACAGTGTAGCTTGCTCCATGCCAAAGCCAGCAAGGATGAGGGATCAAAACCAAGCTGAACTGAGGTCAATAGGAACCTCATATTGCTCAGCTGAAGCCAAGAGAAACTTTGCCATTTAATCCAACATGTAGAAGACAGAGCCCTGAAGGTGCTGAGGATGGGTGACCTTCCCTCAGCTGCCCAGCAGTCAGATATCCACATAAAAATGGGCTGGGAATTTCAAAGATCCCAAAAGACTTACATCCTCCAAATCTTCAGGATTCTTTCAAATCCTGTATGCACAGGAATAGCAGCATCCAAATCACACACCCCAAAATCTGACATAGGTTGATCTGACTTGGCTGTATGGAGCGAAGAGTAAATCTCCTCTCTGAACATCCCCAGCCACTCAATCCACTGTGTCACCTTCTGAGGGGACTGTTGTTCCACAGCAGAAAGGTGACAGGGTGAGTATTTCTTCTTTGAGAGAAGAGTGAGGACCAGGAGTTGAGTGAGGCCAGGGCATGCTGCCATTTGGAATGTGCTGTACCAAAGCAGCCATGAAAAGTCATCGGGGCTGCTTTCAAACACAGTAAAAAAGGAAAAAAAACAACCAATTTATCTTTCTGGAAACTTTCTGCTTGTCTAAGTGGCAGCTATTTAAATACAATTAACAAGCAAATGATTTTAAAATTACAATACATTTAGTAAGGCAGCATCACAAACAATTTGCATCTCATTAAAGTGTTTGAAGCTGCAGAATCAACCTCCCAAAAGGGCTGCACATCAAGTGGGAAACACAGACACAGGCAACAGCTTCTGCACTGTCCTGTGACACCGGACACAGGGTGGGAGGACAGCAGAGGGGGGCTCAGTGTCCAGCTGAGCCCCTGGCTGGGCCACCCCCGTGGGGAGTTCTGGCCACGGCTCTCGGCACAAGGACGGATGCCACAAGCCACAGCCTTGCTGGAAGTGGGTGTAAAACGAGGAAGGAAGGAAGGAAGGAAGAGGGTGTGTGTGTCTGCGTGTGTGCATGTGGGATGGGCACTTTTTAATATACATTCATGAACAAAGAGTTTAAAGAGATTTCAAGCTATTTACTCAGCTCTATATATAATTAAAAGTTTATAGATTACACCGCCACAAACCTTCCAAGATTGCTGCTGGGTTTGGACACGCATAATTCCCAGGAGCCTCCTGCAGAACAATCCCACACTGACGTGTGCAGCAGGAAAAGCCTCAAAGAAGTAACAGTTTTAAATGCTTCCAATTAACTTTCAACTGTGATTTACTGTGGTGGTTCCATTTAACCTGGAGGATTCAGGAGCACTTCCCACACCACAGACCACCTCTCCTCGTGCCTTTGGCTTCCTTTAGAAAGCCAGGCTGATGCACCAAGCCCTGCTGGATCCATCCTAGGATAAAGGTTTTGCTAAGCACAGCTCCAAATGGGTACCTGTGTGGGCCAGGGCTGCTGGTTTTGCTGTCAGTGCAGCTCCTGCCATACAAGACCCTTCTGTTGTAGCCCACGGAGGGGAGTGACCTGGCAGGAGGCTGGTGGGAAGCTATTATTGGTGGGTGGGAAGGAATATACACAAGATCTCTACAGGTGATGCATGAACTAATTCCTAGATGAATGAGGAATGCAGCTAAACAGCCTTAATTTCACCAAGGAATTTCATCAGGAAACTTGAAGGTGAGGACGTCCACAAGAGAGGATGTCCCTGAATAAGTCACTTCTCACAGTCAGCCTCAAGTGCTGACACTGCCAGCACTGACCTACACTCCAACCACACCTTTAATCCAAAAGCTTGTTCCAAAGTACTGCACCAACTGAAAAGGCACAAACAATCCCTTCCCTAGAGTTCAGCACAAGTTCTGAAACAACCTTTTACTTGCTGTGCCTCTGACTGCACGGGCTGCGGAGCCGCACGTGACAGTTGTTTAATGCTGTGCAGCACAGCTACACACAGCGCTGGCAGAGGAGAGCGAGAACAGAGCTTACAATTGAATCTGCAGAGGAAATTCGGCTAAGTTGAATTATCCATTTGGAAGCTGGCCAAGGGCTGGGACTACTCCCAGAAGAAGTGACCGGTTTTGCTCGTCCTTTGCACCTCTGAGCTGCCCGTGGCTCTCGCTCCTACGAGAGCAGGGCCAGCACATCCTCTGTGCTCCTCCTGGCAGGGAGGCCTTCCTGGGATCCAGGGATCTTGTCCTGCTGCTCAAAGACCGGTCAGTGGTGACAAGGGGCTGAGGGCACTGATACCCTGCAGTGCCTCTGCAAGGGGGTGGCAGCTTGAGCCTGGGAAGCCCAATAAAAAGTGAGATGGAAAGGGAACTAATAACAAAAATACTGATAACAAAAACCGCAGGTAAAAGCGAACCAGTTATCATCAGGTGCATTCACTGCTCTGGGCACTGCACACCAGAGAAGCTCCAGAGCCCTTTGGGTGGTTTCCAGGTCTCTCCATCCCTGGTGTCATCACGACCAGCGTGTGTCACCCCAAAACTTCCTGCCCAGAGATGCCACCAACTATTGACACAGGCCTTGTGTGCTTCTTTTTCAGACCTGTGGTTTTCTAGTTCGTCAAAACAGGATACTATTTAAATTTCAAATGTTACGATTTAAACAAAGGTGAAATAGTTACTGCTGTTTTAGCAACCAGACGTCAGGCTTTGCTCAAGAACGCACATTTTTTCGTTTCTAAAAGACCTCAGTCCGCCTTGCCAGCACGCTCTCCCTGCAAACCTGGATGTGAAGACAAGTGTCTAAGCAAAACAACACTCACTTTCTATGAATTACTGAACATGTGTAATTCATTTATCTGTAATATTGTGCTAAACTCAGCTCCAATTAAACAAACGAAAACACCTGCTTAGCACACATAGATCTTTCCATACCTCAGGGGAAGACACATCAGTGTGCTCTGTAGTACAATCTGGCTCAGAAGCCTACACTAACAATGCAAAGCTGGGATTTTCCTTTTTTTCTTACATGCACATAGGCAAGGAGATAAAAAGAAAATACAGACAGAGATTTTGAGGATGGAGTATTTGTGTTTGGTATTTCTATCTACAGCACGTGCAGTTCTGTGATATTTAAATGCTCACTGGGGGCTTCTCATGGGCAGCTGCACCTGAGGGCATGCATCACTCCAGGGAAAAAAGTAGGATAATGAAAACTTTAAAAAGACACATAACTGGCCCCAGATATTATGATACTGTAAAACTACCGAAGAGAGCTAGTGCTGACAAATTTGTTGAGCTGGGGAGAAGACATCTCCTCTTCTTGCTTTTCTTCTGGACCACAGGCATCAAGCAGCTCCATGGGACATCCCTGTTGTCCCCCCACGTTAACAGGTCGGAAACACAGCGGCACAGAGTGAAAATCACAGTGACACACTGAACAGGGCCACCCCAACATGGGGGCTGAGCCCACCCCTGGCACCCCAGATGTCCCAGCAGCAGAAATGAGACACGGCCTCATCTGACACACATTTTGGACCAACTGAGGGGTGTCCCTTTGGGGCTGCCTTGGAAGGAGGGGTGCCACGGTTGGTTTGGGAGCCCGGGGTGCTTGGCCGGGTGCAGCCAGCAGAGCCTGCAGCCTGCCAGATCCCCCCCACTTAACTCATTTCCTATTCTTCACTCACTGCCTGCAGACAATGGGCTGTCAATCAGATCCCCACCAGAACATTTACAATTATCTTCCCTCTCCCGCACCTCAGCATGGCCCCGTGCGAGCGGCTCCATCCCGAACTGTTCACACACGAGCCATTTGCAACTCTTCTGTCGCCAGCACTGCCCTGACTCCGGAGGCGGGTTAGGAAATGGAATTTCCTCGTGTTTTCAAATAAAAGTACTGCGGTGGCAAAGCACAGAAGCAAAAGAGCAGGCTTCCTACAGGTGTGAGGCAAAAGCAACTGAGAATGGAAAACCTGCCCCAGTAATTATTACAGCACTCTGGGCAAGAACGAAGGCTGTTTACTGCCTTTTTTTTCTTTTTAAACAAAATCAAAGTTACCGACTGAAAGGGTTTTTAAAAATTGTTTTTGTTTTGTTTTTCTTCTCCTTTTTTTTATTTAGAACAGGGTGGTCCCCTCTGCTCACTCCTGCAGAATTAGCAACAAACCATCACCGCAGTTTTGCAGCTGGCCTTGTGACCATTGCTGAGTTCTCCCAGAAGAAATTGGTTTGTTTTTCCTCTGGGTAGACACAGCTGAGTGAAGGACTCAAAATGAGCACACTTTCCAAGTAAAAAAATAACAGTGATGCAAGTCATAACCATACCTTCCCTCGTAGTGGCAGTTGCTGACAACGTGATTTAAAAATATCTGAACTATGTCCTGCATGATGTTAATGCTCCTAAGTCCAGAGAGAAATCCCCAATACCTTCGGGGCACTTTCCAAACACTGAAGCCTGAGAAACTGTCCAGGATGGGCCCATTCCTAATAGCACTGAAATCACTGCCATTGCTAAATTAGGAGAAAATCCGTACAGTCATCATTCACTGCACTGTGACTTCACTGATTTTCTGCTCCACTGTCTGCTCAAGGGTCAGTGTGGTTAACGGCGAGGAGATATTCCCTCTCCTATTAATTGATCTGGACACATCTTTGATGGCTGTCAAACAGAAAGGTAACTAGTGCCATTATGGCCTTTTTTTCTTTCCCCTTTTACTTTTTTAACTCTTGCACAGGAAATTTCTACAACCTTTTCTGATGAAAAATAACCTGTCTGATATTTCCCCTCTCCTTTAAAATGTTTATCCTGCTCCGAATCTGCAAAGTGTGATATCATCAAGGAAGGTCAAGCTTCACAGGAGCTAATGGCTCTGCAGTGTGCTCCCACCACTTTGAAAAGATGAACAATAGTCCCTCAAGTGCTGCTGCCGGTGGCACAGCAGCAATTCACCATGGAGGGTGAGAAATCTGAAATTAAAATAAACTGCTTAAAACCCGCAGATAGAGAGGGGGGATGCGGGAGACAGAATAAAACGGGACAATCTCTGAACCCAATCAACAAAGCTCTCATTGTTCCAGTTTAAGGCAAGTAATACAGCAATAAATATTGAGCCAAGGAAGTTAACCTGTATCCTCAGCCTTTGAATAAACACCAAAGCTGAAAGTAAAATCAATGCCAGGTCTTTGGCTCTTGCCAGCTCGTGCTTTACTCCTTCTTGCTTGGCTTTGTTTTTACTTTTGGGGATTTTCTTTGCCTTCTCTCCTGTTATTCATACCTTCCTGTAGGAACTCCTTATCACACAGGAAAAGGACAAACAGAAGGAACTGCCAGCGCACAAATAAACTCAGTTGTCTTCTGCAAATCTACCTGGGTGCAGGTAACTGGGAAGAAAAGGGCTGGGCAATTCACGGGTTCACAGCCCCTGTGAAGCCAGGGGAGACCCCAGCTCCTTCCCACACCCCTTCTCCCCACGGCTGACCTGGTGCAGTGCTGCAGACCTCTCTAACCACCAAATCCAGCTCGGTGTTTACCCTGCAGGGTAGCACAGGCAGCATGAGGCATCTCTGCAAGACACAGGCACGTTCATCTCTTTTACAGAAGTTTGAGCATTCAGCTCTTGATCTGAGTACAAATTTCTCCTCAAGTGGTTTATCCACTCCCGTGCCAACACCTCAGCCAGCAATACAGGTTTTCACAGCAAGTATTAATTCTGAGTTCACTTTTAAATCATATTTTCTTCATTTGAGCATATTATATTCCACAGAACCAGGCGTGAACATCATGCAAAAGGCATTCTGGTCCATGGTTGTGAATACAGCTGTGTAGGCAGAGGAATATTTGTTTTCCAAGTAATTTGTGCACATTCACAAAATTACAGCTGTCTGCAGTTCTCCCGAAATATCTGTCCTGATGTTTACAAGCCATAAAATATAATCTGCCTTTTCTAGAGTTCCAACCGGTAAAATTGGAAATTTATATATTTATATGTATATTATTATTTTTCTTACAGATTGGCTACTCCCCATTACATACTGCCTATTAAGCCCATGTAACACCAGCGTTAAGTTGAGGAGCCACTGCCCTTAGACAACAGCAGACAAACCTTTGTGAGAGCCAGAAGGGCCTCTCTAACACACTTCATGGATCACTCAGCATGTTGCATTTCGTTCTTATCTCAGAGGAACCCTCCCCTGAAGATCACATGAAACGAATGTCTGGGTTAAAAACCAGCTTAGACCGACAGGCTTTGACCCAAAAAGAGCTCATGTTGGGATGGACAGGGAAGGTTCATCAACTTAACACATGACCACTGACAACACTGACCAACCATCAACCATCTTCACGCATCTGTTCTTGTAAGTAAAATCAACAGGACTTAAATGATTAAATTTGCAGTGTAGCCATGAACTACTGGGCTAGATTGGTGCTTGACATCTCCCAACAGATTTACTTCAGATGTTTATCTGAGCTATTAAGTGTTAGCCAAAGGAATTGCATTCACTTTGGGATTTGGTGGAGTATTCTTTCCCCAGAGAAAGATGGGAAATATTTCACAAGCGTTTCTGATTTTTACCTTTTTCATGACAAGACCCCAATTCCTTTCAGTTCTACTCCTACCTGTCTGAATGCACAAAACACCAGTCCCTAAGACAGCAAAGTCCTTGGGATAGAATTTTCCAAGCAAATGTGGAAATGTGCACTGCACCTGCTCAACTGACACTGCTCTAACTCCAGAAGGCAAACCAAAAGTAACTCTTTCACCCAGAGTTTTGATCAGCAACAAAATGCACAAAACCAAAAAAGAATCATCAGAGAATCACAGAATTTGGGTTGCAAGGGACCTTACAGCCCATCCAGTTACAAGCCACCTGCCATGGGCAGAGACACCTTCCACTAGACCAGGTTGCTCCAAGCCCCATCCAACCTGGCCTTGAACACTTCCAGGGACTCCTACTACTAGAGTAACTGTGGTGTAAAAGTGATATGAAAGAAAAATCAGAAGTAGGAAGCTATATCCATCTCAGTGGGATCCCTCAGCTCCAGCATGCTCTCTGGATGGCTGTCATTTAAACCCGGGACAAATCCGGCCCAAAATGTTCAACTCGGTGCTGCAACCCACCCAAGAGGTTCCCGTGGATGCACTGATGTGTTATAGAAGGCCCAGCACTGAGATAAACCACAGGTTAATAACTGAGATCTGTAAATGCTTAAAAAATATCAGACAGTGACAGAACTGGCGAGGAAGCAGTGAGCTTTGATAATCTGTACTGCTTTAACACCCTCACTCCGTGTGCTCCTCTGCATTACGTACTCCATGCAGCACGCTGGCACATGGCATGAGCTACACAGCTGCAACACGGCTCTCACGATACAACACGATGCAAAAAACTTTCTGAGGGGCCAGTGGTACCAAACTACAGCACCAGTGACCTCGGTGGCATCGGTGACCTCGTCAGCTCCACGACAAGTACCTCTGTCTCCTGGCTCCCCTCTCCAGCACCCACCGCTACCTGAGCTCCTCCTGTCATCTCCCTACCCCGATCCAAAGCAATTTCAAAACTTTTTCAGCTAGACACGCTAAACCCAGGATGTAGATTTTCCAATTAGTCTCTGTTTAAACATCTGTTGGTAGACTGCATTTAACATTAGTTATTTGAGAAAAGCGCAATTTGATTAGGCTGTCTGAAACGGAGCCAAAGTCTGCAAAATAATAGCTCAATTAAATTTTGTTTTGCTTTCATTTGTCGTATACTTTCTTGAGTGTGATACAGTTGCATATAATCAAGTAAACTAATTCCTTTCAAAATGAGATATTTCGGTGCTTTTTCCATCTCCTCTTAAAGTTTATTTAATAATCTATTCCATCTTCTCCATGCTTCATCGAACTTCAGCCTGACACAAAGTACATTTCTTTTTTGTGCCTTCAGTCTACTTTAATTTTCCAGGCTTTCAGTGACTTGAGATTATGTGCCATTAATGTTACACCTTAAATAGATTAGTAATTTATAAAAGGCAGATTACACATATCAGGGAAATAAAAACATTTCAGCAGCACAACAGCCTTTTCTTTGCACACACCACAAAATATTTTGCCAACCTGACGACACAGCTGTAAAACTGTCAAGCTCCAAAGCCACATCCAAGCAGCATTTCCAATTGTTTCCCTGGGTTTAGTTTCTACTTATTCTGTTATGTTGCACTTGTTGCCCTGAAACTTCAATATTAGCTCTAGAGATTTAAACACATGAGGCAAACAGCTGCTCTCCTCCACTCCGGCAAGCCAGATCAAAATGCCTTCTCTCCTGCCTTTCTTTTTTCTCCCTTCCTTTTTAAACAAATTGCTGTAAATCAAGTATTTCTGGCAAAGTTGATGGTTTCAGGGCAAAATTCTGCTCTGTGCTCATCTCTGCAGACTCCTCCAGTGCAAACTCATCTCAGTCGGTGTGTGAGGAACACCAGCACTTCCCCATCCTGACTAAAGAAACTTTGCCTTGAGGATTATAAAAAATAAATTAAAAAATCACAGCAACTTAGCTGCTATGTAGATGAGTCTCTGATTTAAATTAAAACATTAAACATTTAAACATTAACTTCTTTCACACTTCTGTTTAAAAAAAAAAAAAAGAAAAGCAGCAGCCTGTACTCTTTGAGAGAATTCTTTTATCGGAGATTTTTGATACACAGTACTTTTTCTTTAGTGTTTTTTTAACATATTTGTTGCAAAGTGTGAACACAAAGGGACAAGCTGAAATAGGTATCTGGCAGGCTCTTCCCAGCGCGTGCTGCCGAAAGCCGCAAGTACTACTGCAGTTGTGACAAACCTGTTATTTTGCTGCTCCTCCAGCACTCCCTGCCCTGCCACTGGCAGCTCTTTAAAATATTCCTGCAACAAAATAACCTAAAAAACCGAGAGGCATCTCAAGTCTCTGGAAGTTCAAAATGGGATATGTCCTATTTAAAATGTAGAGAGCTACTAAATATGACAACCATTTGATGTATGAAAATTATTCACAACCAAAAACAGACAGTCTGGAAATAGCTGGGATGACTTCATTTAGACAGAATTACCCAAATCTGTTTCTAATATACACAGTACACATAATAAATTTTTACAATATGACAAGGAAAACAAACTTAATAAAAGTTCCTGATCTTTTGTTACACAAGCAAGCTATAGCCATGCTATGTTTATAATATTTTGCCCATGATATCACAGCTCAGTAACAAAAGCTAAGCACCACACAGAACAGTTTCTAGGTATGACTTCACCTCGCCGTGCCAGCACTGCACCCATCAGCCTGGCACTATCACCTTCCCCAGCCCACAGCCCGTGCTTGCTGGGTTGTTTTTGACTAAGAGTTTCCTTTTCTCCTTCTCTCAGGCTCCCTCTGCCTTGGGAAGCTGTGGATCTCTGTGACGGGAGTTTGTTTTTTTCCAACTACACCAGGACTCATCTGAACGGTAAGAGATTTTTAGCCTGTTTCCTTCACTCCTGGTTATTTGACAAGTGCTTGAAAACCCTGTTATAAACAATCTCTGTAGGAAAACAGATGATGTCTTACGATCACAGAAGGTAATTTTTTCAAGAACCCAACTTTTTGAGCATTTCCCAGATGCACCGCGTCAATCTTCCTGCGTTTGACTATCTCAGCTGGTTTTCCAGCCCGGGCATCGCGCCAGACGGGCCGGACTGCCCCTCATTGTCACTTCTGTTCCATGGCACTTGCACCCACTGCTGTTATTCCAGGCTTCAGGAAATTTTCTAACCACTGGACAGGCTCCAGCACTGCGCACTAATAAGTTGCAGACTGCAGCACTCTAAGTGTGTGTGTGTGTGTGTGCGTGTGCGTGTGTCAGATCGGGGCCACACTTTGTAGGAGGGGGGGAAAAAAACAGTAGTTCAAAAATGCTGCCTACTCAAATTGACAGAAAAGTGACCCCTGCACTTCATCAGAAATTCCTGCAGACTGACAAAATAAAGGAGTTTGCTTTTATCAGACACAGAAAGACTCATATGGAAAAATGGAAACACTACATCACTCGACCTTAGGTTGCCCCCTTTTCAACCGCAGATGAATATTATGTATAAAAATTGTAAATCAATTTGAGATGTATTAAAGGAGATTCTCTTTTTCTGTATTAAAGGTAATACCTTTTAATCTCAAGATTTATTTTGTAATGTCAAGTAAATGAGAAAGACTTAATTTCTGTAACTGAATTTTGTTACTCCTAAGTCTCTTTAGCATCTCTGCATGGTGTTCACAGAATTTCCTACCCTTTGCTTTGCATCAGGAAATAATGAGCAAGCGGCACTTACCCAACACTGAGTCACAAATATTTGCCTACATTAACAGAGCATTAAAAGCCATTTTAAACAACTTAAGGAAATTGTGCTAGCCTTTGAACTGTGATTCACTACTAGGAGAAATTAGGAAACTTTTCCTCTTCTAAAGGCAAAAATCAGCTGCCGTAACCTCCTTGTAATATCATTAGGTCCTAGAGCAGATTTTCCTCTTAGAGATCCTCACACAATAGATTTCTTTGCTTAATGAAACTACTACTGAAATTTTCCTACACTCGGTGTTGGGTACTTTGAAATTTCAATCCTTTCACATCCTTGAACTCTCATCAACATTTTTTTCCAGACTGTGTCAATAAAATTGATTACTTGCAGTTCTGAACTCTGTTCTGCACATGGAAATAAAACAATTTGTTTTAAAGTATTTTCTGAAGAAAGCAGAACTTGGCAATCATATCTCCAAGATCAAAAAATAAAAAAGAAGAAAGAGGGACAATCCAACCAGGCGAGCCTTGCCCATGAAAAGCAAAACAAAAAGAAACCTCTCCAGCAAACAAAAGAGAAGCGAGGTCCCGATTTCACGATTTTATCACGGCAGCAACGCAGGCTCAATCCCTGACATCCCCACATCATCAGGCTCGCTGCTGTCCTCCTGATTGATGTATCTCCCTGTCGGACGGGAACGATCTGTTCGGATCATTAATATGTTCATTAATTTGTTATCAATTGCGGCTCGCTGTACTTACAGCGCGCGGCGCCGCGGCTCGATCACAGGCGGACGGAGCCCTGGCTCCCCTGGTTGTTGGGATGCCTCATACCTACACCCGATCTGCTGCTTTTACAAGTTTAATCTCGGTATTAAGGAGCTGATTGTGGAACCATGTCGCTATAACATCTTCAACCCAGCTGTACATCATATAAACCGCTATAGGAGGGGGCAGTCTCCCATCATTCCTGGCAGCAGCACATACCTTTAACTCCCTAATCTGTAATACTACAAAATACTGCTCTCATTTCTTCCCAAGCACAAGTGGACTACCAGCAAGGGTCCAACAGTGTTATTCCTAATTACCTTTTTTTCACTCTTGATCCTGTGGCGCTCATAATTAGTTACCTGGGGCTGCAATCCAATTTGAAGTGATGACAAGAAAGTGATCCATGAAAAAGTAATAAGTTAAATCCAATTTCAGCCTTCCTCTAATTAAATGCACATGGAACTAATGACTCAAACCCTACCATTTCAGTGATAATGGTAATTAGCGAGGTGGGAGTCACTCTCTTTTTTCAACACTGTAGGTGTAAACCACAAGGTAAAATGGCAGGAGCACTCTTAATTACATGTGTCATTTTGTCAGCAATTTACACATTTCTGACCAGTCAGGAAGGTTTCATTTGTTTTCCCCTTCCCCGAGGTGGGTAAGGCACGTTCAGGCTCTGGCACTGCCTGCCCCACATCCCCGCTCCCAACCTGGGCAGAAATCACAGTTTTTACAAACCTGTTCTGTAAATGCTTAATGTCAAAGCAGAAAACCCGCAAGAAAATGATACTCGGGGAGCTCTAAAAAGATACAGGGCTGAAAATGAGGGATCCTGGCTTCTACTTTGCCTCTCAGGACTGACTTCTTCCCAACACTCAGATGCCAAACTCCCAAATGTCCCAGCAGAGCTGCACACTTCAACACCACTCAGGGCCTGCAGCTCTCCAACCTTGGGCGAGTCACTTAATATCTCTCTGTCAGGGCTTACATGGCTATAAAATGAGAATAATCATGTTTGCTGACACTACCTCACACTGCCAGCTCTCCCAATATACTGGTATTTTCCTAGAAGCTTCATTTTTTAAAGTCATGATATTACAGGATAATCACAGGCTTCTTTTAAGAATAAACGTATTTGTCACCTTTCTGCTCAGTCTAAAAAGGTGGAAAATCTGAACAATAAATGCTTTTAAAAAAATATAAAAAGGCAGCAAAAAAGGCCCATAGGTGTCATGAAAAAAAAAAACCAAAACCTTAGTATCAAAATTTTCAAGCTGATCATGTAATTTTGAGGATCTGACTCAGATTTTGTTCTGTTTGTGGGGTGGATGATGTCTGCATTTCACAGACACATTCCAAGAACTAACACTTATAATTGGGCTTAGGGGTGAAAAATAAATAAGAAGTAAGGGGTTCTTTGGTAGAAACCAGCAAAACTCAACTATGCTTAATTTCCAAAGTCAAAAGCAGATAATGAAAGATTCAAGTGAAACTTCCATAGGCAAACTTCAAACTCTGCAGAAGGGAAATCCTGACCCAAGCCGAGTTGGTGCCAAAATTCCCACTGGCTTGACTGAGGCCAAATTCTGATCAATTCCTGTACTGAAGAGTGATACTCATACAAATAGAATAAATACAGAGATACTCATGCAAATAGAATAAATACATTTGCAAGTTTACTTCTTCTGCCAAATTATCCGCCGAGATAATTTCTCTACCAGTTGTTAAATTTACCACTATGCAAAAAAGGTTCCCTGGGTGTAAAACCTGAGAAAACATAACTGAGACTTGTGTGTTCCAAGTGAAACGGAGCATACCCTGCCCTTCACCTCTCGGTGTTTATTACGTTGTCAAACGAATGATTTCTAATTTCATAAAAAAACCAATAATAATTACCCCAAACATCAAGCTACAGTGGTTTTTTTTTTCCTCTTGCCCTCTTCTATTTCTCAAGATACTGGAAAGATATATTAAGATAATATAGCATGCAAATTAAATTCTACAAAAGCCCAGCCAAAAGGCTGCTTTAAAAAGCGGCAGTATGCAAAGGCGAGGACAGCTCTGTCCTCTCAGCCTCCCCCAGTCTCACCCTGAGAATTTAAACCAAACCCAAATTCTTTTCTTGGCTGTGACTTAAAGGGAAGATTTATTTTTTTGTTTTGCCAAGCAAAAACAAAAGTTTCCATCCCAGTGATTTCATTATTTCTTCTCTCCAAACACACACAGGTTAACGATCAGACAAGAAATCTCATTTAATCACAGAAAAAAAGTCAAGTGATGGGTTTCAGTTGCGAGATACTGATTTGGACTTCCTAATTTGTTTTCAGTCCAGTATCCAACCTCCAGCTCAATGTAACACACAACATTTACGTCTTTAAAAAAAAATTGTATTTTTAGTATTGCCAAAACACACATGCACTTTTACTTTCTTGGGAGAAAAATGTGTCTCTTGATTTGTTTCCAATCTGTGTGCTCTTGCCAGCAACTAAAATGCTTGAAGAACCAAAATGAATAATCGGTAAGAGCATCGGCAATTAAAGCTGCAAATTTTAATCAATACATCTACTAATACAGATATATTTATCTTGGCCAGGAAAAATGTGCACATTTTCAAAATCCTAAGCATACCTGGTCTGTTAAATTATTTGTTTCACGGACTCAAGGAAATCCAAAGTCTACGGCAAATATATTATCAAACAGCCTTTAGTCTTATTTTCACTTCCAGTAATTTTTGTGGGACTGGTATTTTTTATGTTCTTTCCCCAACTGCTGGTTATTAAATCCATTTCTTAACTTTCAATTTTCTTTTGTTTGTGTCATCAGGCTGCGAAACTGGAGGTCACTGCCAAATCTAAACCACGGCAGTGTGCGATAGGCTCAAAATGTGAGTCATCCTGTATTTGGAGATTTGGGGTTTTTCAGATATCAGCTGAGCACATCTCCAGTCCTGCATCCAAGTTCTTACATACTGAGTATCTCACGATTTGCTAAAAGCAGATCTTCAGGTGGAGTTGCCAAGATCAAGAGACCCCCAATTGAACTGCAGGAGCCCACTGTCATTTCAACACTACTGAAGGCACCATGTCCCAGTGTGGCCACAGGATGCAGGGATATATTTAAGTACCTTGCCTATTTAATCAGGGAATAAAGAAGGAATAGAGGAAATTATCCATGAGGTAATAACAGATTAGCTACACAGTATATACCAGATTAATTTTCTGCGTCTGTTTGTGGTGGTGGGGCTTAGAGGGTGCATTTCCAGCCCCAGTACTGGCCTCCCCTCCTGGGGCAGGCAGGGCCATGGAGCATTTTACTGGGAGAAGCAGCAGCCCAGGCAGACAGCATCCCTCCCTGTTCCATGCTGGATGCTGCTCACCAGTGCCCTCGCCAAGCACAGCAGGGATGAGCGATGCCTGTGGTGTTCTTGTTATACATGAAGCTTGTTTGTCACGAAAAACCCAGGTGACTGCTAACTGCTGTGGCTGTTGAATGAGACATCTATCTTTGTAAGCGAAGCCCAAAGATAACTTGTTCATTATTTAAACAAACTTATGAAAAACAGGCAAGTTTTCCCCACCCTTGATATCTATTCTATGTACTGTCAGCAATAGGTATCACCTTGTCAGCATGGCCCCATCTGACTTCAGGGGGTGGAGGTGCTTGTGTGGGTGCAGTTTTACTCAACAATTCTACCCCCAGCAGCACCATTTCCCTTCAGCAACAGATTTTCATTACAGGGATGCACTTGGGGGTGTTACATCCAAGAGGACTTCCAGTATGTTTCAGACTGCAAAAGCACCAGGAGTGAGAAGGGGAAAATAAAAAAAAAAAAAAGACTGGGCAGTCATTTGAATCAGTGAGTGACAGGCTGGGCCAGCTCTCTGTATACATTAATAAATTAGAATTTTAATTGTGTCTCTGACTGCAGGAGCTGCTCCAGTACTTTAATACGTACCAACAATTGGCTATGTTATGGAATCCACGATGTGGCCTTCACTGTTGACCTCTGCAACACAATTCCCAGTCTGACTACGGAAACTGTTTGGTTTGATCCTTTCAACTTATTTGAATCCTGACAAATAAGCTCACAGCTGAAAGGTCAACACAGTCATATTTCATCCTCTGGAGCTATTCTTAAGACATCTGCACAACAAAGCACTTCTTTTAGTACCTGACACTGGACCTAGCCAGCACAATCTCTCATTAAAAATGTCCCCAGTGGAAGAGTCTATTAAAAGGCATATGGATCAGCTACGGATTTACCAAATAAAATATTTTTGAAAGCATTAATGTAATGCTTTGGATTATGGCTCTTGACGCTGCCAATAAAACGTATATTTGCCCAATGACAAAATGCTTCATACTTTCCAAAAGAATAACAGCCCGGCTGTAAAGCACGAGGTGTTGTCCAGCAGCCGGAGCACGGGGTGGGAGCCAGGAACTCATGAATCTTAATCCTACCTCTAAACCCAATTCCCTCTGTGATCCTAAGTGAGTTGCTTAACCTGCATCCCTCAGTTTCCCGGTCCAGAACTGGGATAATGCTACTTACTTATCAGACTTTCCTTCTGGGGATGTTTTGGAGATTAGTATTTGCAAAATGCTTTGAAGATGAAATCACTACACCAAAGCTCGACACTGTCCACGCTGGGCCAAGGGCTGCAGTTAACAGCTATTCCTCACTCAGGCAAAACTCCCCTTGAAGTCCCCATCAACTTTATTTGGGTAAGAACCACAGAACTGGGCCCTCTCACTTTACTGTCAAGGCCTCTAGCGATGTTGGCTTATCTTCCATATTCTACTACATATTTAAAGAGCCTAGCATCCATATTTTTGTAGGAAAATGATCTGAAGCACGTATAAAAGGCAAGAGAAGCAGCAATGCTGTCAGGGAGCTCATGGTGATAGTGTATCAAACTAAAAAAAAAAAAAAAGTAGAAAGAGCAAAACAGACATGAGTTTGACAACGTGCTATGACAACAAGAGGAAAAAAAAATCCGGAAAGAATTTGGGGCTACAGAGGCTGAAGCATCAGATATAGAAGAGCGAGATAAGATAAATGTCCCAGCTACAGGGCTTTGTGCGACTGCAGCTGAACTGCTGCATTCAGGACTTCATTATCAAAAATCCACTGACATTCTGCAATTGCAGAGAGCAGTAATAAAAGCAAAAACCAGCTGCAAACCAGCAAAGTGGTCAAGGGTCTGGAAGTGCCAGTTTACGAAATACATAAAGAACTAGATACATATAATTTGCCAAAACTGGCAAGTACATGTTAGTATCTCAGATGTTTGAGGAGTGTGAACACGAGGCAAGGCAAGGGACTGACTCAGTATTTATAAAAGAAGTATTACTTGGAGCAAGAGGATGGAATTAAAGTGGAAAGTTCCTGAGCGTGTGCTTTGTTGTGGAAAACTATCTGAAGGAAAATAATAGCAGTCCCACCATCACTTGGGATTTCTAACACTAGAATAGCAAAAAAAAAAAAAAAAGAAGGAAACTGTGATACATGACCTAATAGGTCTTTCTTGTCTTTAAGGCCCCATGATTTATCCCACAAGACTAGCAGAATGTACTCCAAAGCCCCATATGTATGCATACATCTTCTGTTTGGGAATGCTGTATTGGTTTTAGCTCTCTGAATTCATAACAGCACAAAGCCCTCTAATATTTAGATTTTAGCTCTGAAGATGCCCATAAATCAGCAGACAATAAAAGGGAAAAAACCACACCGATGATATGATATCCTAGTATTTCCCAATATCCTTGACACAGCAAATCAACGGTTTGAGTGAACACAGACTACAAATGGAACAGCAATCAAACAGAAATGTTAATGCAAATCTCCTATGCACACTGACACAGTAACAAAAGCTATTCCATTTTGTCATGATCCAACCCTACCAGACGCTAATAAAAGTACACGCTCACGATTTGTAAATACACCCTAGGTGGGACTTTCAAGAGCACCCAGCATCATCCTGCTGTCACTTACACCAGCCACAGCCACTCTGTGGACACAAGGGAGGAAGCTCCTGAAGGTTCCATCCCAGTGTTTGCATGAAGACACATTTATTCAGCTTTTGCAAGCCCCAGACCCTCACGGAGGCTCGCAGGCTCCCCTTACCTGAAGGGCTGGCTGTTTGTCATTCCTCTTAGGAGACTTTAATCCGCTAACTTGTTGCTGCTGCTGCTGCTGCTGTTGCTGCTGCTGCTGCTGTTGCAGGAGAAGCTGTCGTGCCACCTGGAGAGCCTGCAGGGAGAAAGAGGTTGGAGAATTGAGTTCACAGTCAAGAGGGCTGGGGGAGCTACACAAGCAGCATAGAGGGAAGGCAATCCCTGGTCATGGGGTACTGCTCCACTCCTGATGCATCTCCACTGAGGAAAAAAAGTGGCTTCCACAAAAACAACACCTTGCATGCAAGGGGGTGATATCACCACTGATTTCCCATTTTGACTAAGAAGAACAGCAGCAGCTGATGTTCACCTCCTGGGTGGGAGCCTCAAGTAACTGCAGGAATCCTGGTGGTGAGCTCCAAAGAGTTGTTTTGTCCCCCTGAAGCAGCTCACAGCCCTCCCCACTAATGGGGAGGCTCTTGTGCTTTCAGCTTTCAGATGCCTCCCCTCCAGTGGATCAGGCTGGGTTTACAGAAGAGGGCAGTCGTATATCACTGTCTGTTCCCTGAGCACCACAGAGCATCAGGGAAGCTTCTAGAAGGCCGTGGTGGGAGAAAGAGGAGAGGCAGCAGCAGGCAGAACCATACTGAAGGCTGAGAAAGCTGCAAGGAGCTGGAGAGAATGCAAAGAAAAGCAGGGACAGCATTTCACCTCACCAAAATCCAGGACTTGGACTTTGATGATCTTTGTGGGTCCCTTCCAGCTCAGGATATTCTATGATCCTGTGAAAATCACTGTCAGTTCATGATGGACCAGCTGTGGGGACTCACTGGGAGGGGGCACAACAGCAAAGGGACAGTGTGACAGTGGAGGGGCAAGGGACATGACCCTGAAAGCAAGAGCAGGCAGGATGTGGGGGAATTACTGCAAAATGTCACGCAAAGCAAAGGAGAAGAGTCTCTCAACACGGGAGCCTGCTGCTCTGCAGGGCCTGATTTCTCCATCAGGTGGGGAAAAGAAAGCAAGAGGACGTAAAAGAGGAAAAGATGAGGAGCAAGTCCCTGCCCTGGCTCCCTCCTGGCTCCCTAGCCAGGGGACAACAAGGATGATCCCTGCAAGACAGACTGTGGCACAGCTGAGGCTCTGCTGGCGAGACCCCAGCCTGCTGCTCCCGGAGGATTCACCAGCACCGGACCCGGGCCTCCTTGGTCTCCTTGGAGACGTTCAGTACATGTGTAGGTGGAAAAGTGGGAAGGCTGAAGACTTCATTAATGTAAAACAAGAAAAATAGTCCCTTTGCAAGATGCCTACATGGAAGGAGGGAAAAAGCCTTCCCCACTCCTACTGTGTATGTTCTCTGAGTGATTTAATTAATACCTATTTAATTAAGAAGTCAGATATGCTTCAGGTTTCACTTGCTCTTTCAAGTTGCAGTGTTTAATCTCAGGGCAGAACTGCTGGGAAAGGTTTGATATCAAGGTCTGCAAACTCGAATCCAACCCTCCTCCCCCCCCCAATAAAACCTTGTTATTTTATGGCCTAGACCCATCTTTTTACTTTTGGAGAGACACTGGTAGCTCAGTGGACTGAAGAACCACCACTGCTGACCAGGACAAGTGGGCAGGAGAGACCTTATAATGCTTTGGCAACAAGCCCTCCTTTCCAATTTAATAACAAGTCTCCACTGGATCAGAAAAACTCTCTAAGGGTGGATGCAATTTTCAGCAGAGCTTGGCAAGGTGCAGGTAAAATTAGATTTTGCATTTCAAGCTGGTCGGAGCTTAGTGCTCCCATAACATCTCTGAACTGGTACATGTCCCTGCAATGGGTACAGGGAGCTGCTGGGCATGGATCTGGGCTCAGACACACATAGACACCACCCCACAATGGTGCACCATCAAGAACAACGAAACTCAACAGCCTACCAAAGAATTCAATGGAACAAAGGAAGTCTTTATGCAGAAAGTGCCAAGGACGGTTAAAAAATACCTTATTTTTATTGAATTAACTTATTTAGCTGTTAAAGCATCTTCAAGGGTGGGCAGAGGCAGCAGAAATAAAACCTACAAGACTTAAGGGGATGGCAACAAATACTCACTTATTTAACAGGGGTGTTGTATGGCTTATTTAATTAATGAATACTTGTAAAGCACTCTGAGTTGCTCAGACAAGAAGCTCTATACAGTACAAGCGCAACATATTATTATATATTATTAAGACTGGCTCTGCAGAAGAATAATTCCAGGTAAATGTGCAATCAAATGATCATTTCAGTTCCCAGTAATTAGACTCAATAGGCCTAAAAAACACAGAAGCCTTTCTTTAATCATACACTAAACAATCAGAACATCCCTAACCTTTCAAGCTACAGCCTTTTTGAATAAAACATCATCAACTTATAGATATTATTCCAAAAAGAACCAGTCACCATATGTGTTGTCTCTTTGAAATACAGTTGCTATAGCAGACCCTGCATGCATTTCATGTGATATGATCATATTCTATCCGTTCTGGCAGCTGAGAGGTTGCACAATTAAACTGGCTGCCAGAAATTTTTGAAGATTCCCAGAACAAGTAGCCATGCAAGAAATGCCTGCTCTCTACTCGAGCTGGCCACAAAGCTCCATGCAGCTTGGCAGGGTGGCCACTGCCACCATAAACCCTTACCATGACTGACCCCACACCAGTGAGGGTCTCTGGCTGTGGGGACAGGCTGGCACTGGCAGAGCTCTGCTGGAGTAAAGCCAGAGCTCTGTCCCTGCTCCACAGGGTGGAGCACAGCACCCACATCCCTCGCACCCACCACTGGGAGGGTCTCCATTCAAGGTGCCATCTACACCAGCCCATTCCATGTCTGCTTGTCACCTGCGCTGGCGCAAACCTGGTGGGACCAGAGATGGCAAGAGGGAAGGACCAGCACAGAGGGTGGAGCAGGGCAGGAAGGAGAAGATTAGAAAGAATAAAAGTGTGCTAGATGGACCATCAGGGATACAAGCAGCCAGGGTGGACAGGAACATCAAAGGGAAAAACAAGGCAGATGCAAGTGAGATGGCAACATGCTGACATTCCAGGGATTGCAGCTTGAAATGGCATTTCCCATTTCTCCTCTCAAGATTTCGCTTTTTCACTTACAAATAACTGACAGCAATAAAAGCTGAGCATCAGATGAGCTCAGGTTTAAGATGTGGAAGGTTGTTTATAGCTCAGATATGGTTCTTACTGAGCATATGCATCAAGGAGCTACCATGTCCTTGGTGGTACAGTGAACCCAGGGATCCCACATCCCTCTCTGCCTTTCTACTTCTCCCTGCTCAGCCTTTCCTCCCTCCTACCTCAGACCAAATCCTGTCCTTGCCACTTCCAAGCCTCATCCATACTCCCCACACGTGACAGGACATGTACAAGAAGGATGGCTGGCTCGGGATCCACCGACCCTCCTTCCTCTCACACACAAAATACTTCAAACCTGTCTGGAGTTTGCCTTCATGAAATTACTTTGCTGACGTCACTTCAAGCCAGGTGGACACCGTACAACCCAGGCCGAGAGCATCACACCCCTGCCCCCTTCCCTGGTTCCAGGCAGTGCCTCTCCTGCACAGAGCTCATCCCTGGATGCTGGCGTGGGAGCCCTGCTGAGGCTGCCGGTGCTGCACAGTGCTCAGGCGAGCACAGACAGGGAAATTAATTTGAGTGAAGTCAGTCCCACAACCTTCATCAGCACGGAGATTCGCAAGCAGGCCTGTACATTAATAAAGCTTCCTGTGGGAGTAGATGTTGCCTTTGATTTGCATGTGAATTCAATGCTAGTGAGAAGTGCCAGACTGTCAGACATGGAGACCAAAGTCTCTTATCTTTCCAAAAGCTTCTGTAGCAGTTTCCCCACATTTCCTTAATCATCTGCCTTGTCCTCAACTTACTGAACAGGCAGTAGAGAGTAAAGCTGGATTCGGTTCAACTCCTGCTGCTGCCAAGTCCTGAAACAAGGGTGCCAGGACTGTTTACTGCTAGCCAACAGCTCTGCTAACGTGGCCCTCTCCTCACAAGCAGGTGCTCTGACATCTCCAAGCTCTTTTCACACATTCCTCCCCACTGCCGTGGTTACATCCTAAATCTCCACCACGTGCTTGCAAGTGAACAATTGCCAGGGGCTGTGAAAAACCAGCTCGTGTTTGTGCATCCAGACAACAGTGTGCTCCTTCATGGATGGGCAGGGTCAGACGCCAAGAGCCCCCAAAACCACAGAGGTGCTTCACATATCTAGCTCTGTATTTACCACCAGCCATGTTATCTGCACTGCTCAAAGAGCCTGCAAGCCTGGACAAAGCTTCTTGGGACACCCAGAGACCCAGACACCAATCCTGGCCTCCAGCAGTCAATCAGAGCAGCAACAACCATCCTCCTCTCTGCACCAAAACACAGAGGGGAGAAATCCTCCCACTTACTGGAAAAAAACAGAGAAAGGCAAGCATCCCCCAGAAAAAGAATCTTCAATGGGTTCTGGTCACTATAAACATGGATTTGGAAGGACAACATCAGGGAAAGGCTGCCTACTAACCAAGTCATCCTATGCCTAAAGGCAAGATACAGTAAATGGACTCCCTAGGTGTTTTCTTATCCATTAAGAAATCACCCAGAGGTGATAGGAAATGATAAGGAGATTTTCTGATGTAAAACAGAGACCAGTAAAAGGCAACTGAAATACAGCACTTGAGAGACATTGCACAAACTTGGAATGGTATTTGAGAATCAACACTGGGTGACACCTAACCCAGGAAAAATGTTAACAGTACATTAACCGTGAGATGAATCAAGCCTGTTCATTCACAGCGTAAGTGGGAAGTCCCACTGAAAAGCCCTCTCCCTGTGCTTAGGGAAGTGGCAACCATTTATTATTTCCCAACCACTTAAACACCAGGAGGGGGGAAAAAAGTACACATTTGAGATGACCAAGACAATTTTATTGCAAGACAGACAGAACGTGACTTGTTTGCCCAGCTGTTGTTTGCCCAGAACACTGGGCACTGTTATCACCCCAGTTACTGTTGTAATTCGACATTTCCATGCAAGCACCTCGACCTTTCAGTTTCACCCTCCTCTTTGGGCAAGCTCTGATGAAGGGTAAAAATGCAGCCCTGCCTCTCACTTCATGTGGCCAGAAAGTCCTGATTCGGGAAGGGGGCTGGGGAAGGGAAATACACTGGAAAAAGAGGGTAGAACTTTAAAAATAGAAATGCTGCTTAAATGCCATATACTTGCTTACAGTGTCAGTACATAAGGAAAACAGTAACAGGATCCAGTTGCATGGAGCCTCTTGCTAACTTGTTCCACCACTGCAGCCAGTACAAGGCAGCAACTCTCCAACTTTTTTCCATCATCCTATTCCTACTGAAGAAAAAGTGCTCCAGCTCCTCCCTTCCCATCTGCTCCAACCAGTATTAATATCAATCAGTTATTAATGAAATATGATGACCTACAGCTATAATAGACCTGGCTCTAACACCAGGGGAAGCTTGTTTCTGAACCTGAGGTTTATCAGGCACGGAAAGATCAATCCAGGGAATTTTAGGATGTATGGAAAGATATGGACACTGGAGGGTGGGGAGATGAGCAGCAGCCATGAGGATGCAAAAGAAAGGAGTGTCCTGTCTGACTGCCATTTCCCAGGGCAGTTGGGAATTGCCTCCGAAATAGAAACATGCACTCAGAAGTTGCAAGGAGGGCACAAAACAAAATCCCATGTGTTTTTATGGATTCCTAAGGATTCTGGGCCTTTCCAGATGGACAAAGTTGCTTATCAGAAAAGCACCTTGAGAAAGGAGGAAGGAAGAGTTCCCTGAAATCAGAGGGGGTCCCGCAGCCATCTGAAGTGTCCAAGCAATGAGTCTGGAAACTTAGTTGCCAGCCAACACCATATTCTGTCCATAATTTCAGTTATGGTCATTAAACAGCAAAATAGAACAAAACAAGCAGAGAGAGATGAGAAGGGAGAAACTTTAAGGGCAAAATCTGCTTTTAGAGCAAACATAACAATATGCTGGTCCCAGATCTTGTGTGTTGACCTCTGATTGCCGTATCTTTGCAAGCCACCACTGCTGCTCAACTTCCCCACTGAGGTTTGGGCAAAGCACAGCTTTGCAGCAGCAGGCATGCAGTTCTCCCATCATCTATTTCTCCCCAAATTTCATGCTGCCTTCAGGCCCTGAGGAATTGCCCCGTGGGCAGCTCCAGGCGCCTCTCCCAGCGGAGCATGGCCCACCTCCCAAACGGGCCTCTTGCTTCCCTTCAGTCTCACAAGGCAAGTACCTTTGTTTCTCCTGGGTGGGACGAGGGGGAATTTAGACTCAGCCAGCAATCTCTCTTCTTTCTCAGCTCCCATCTGTCCTCACACCCCGCTCCACTCCACAGCTGCTCCCAGCAGAGCGGCAAGATGCAGCTCTCAAGCTCGGAAGCCCGGATGCACCCGAGCTTCAGAGATGCTTCATGTCTCTCCCACTCCTGCCTCCTCTACCTCCTCTCCTGCGACACTCTCTTCTCCTGGAGCAGCAGATGTAGAGGAGCAGTGGTAGGAGGCAGACACATTGGAGGGGAGCCCTGCTGCAGTTCTCCTCCGGCAGGCTCAGGAGCTGCACAACGTGTGGAAACCAGAGAGGAGCGGAGCAGTATGCAAGGGAAAAAAATAAAAAATAGTGCAAAGCGACAGCAGTGGGTAGTGCTGTTCCTCTGGGAGGAACAGAACAGGGGGAGGTGAGATGAACCAACTAGAGAATAGGAAAGGAACCAAAATGAAGAGGAGGAATAAAATGAAGAAGATGCAAAAAAGAGAAGCAGATGTTCCTGCAGCACTTATTCCCTGTGACATTCGTGCCCAGCTCTTCCATCTTCCTCCAGAACTGGGAAATGAGCTGCTACGTGCTCTCTTCCCCACTGTCACCACTCTGACCCTGTGCCACACACAGAATGACACTGCCAAGAGCCCCAACACTGCTCTTGGCACCGCAGCAGGGAAGTTTGAGGGTAGCTACAGGCAGGACATGGGGCTCTGCTATGAGACACAGCTAGGATGCAAAGATAACCTGGTGAAGCATTCCTGCTGTCCAGTCTTCTTAACGACCTTGGATTCAAACAATCCCCATCCCCATCTCATCCTGTACTTCCTTGTTTCATTAAAGGATCCTCCTCCACCCACCCTGTTCCCAGCTCCACTGGGGTAGCAGAGGGATACCCTGAGCCCAGGAAGATGCTGCTGGTTGTCTGTCCCCAGCACCTCACTTGGCTGCAGCAAATCTGCCAGGCTGCTTCCATCCAAGGGCTGCCAGCCAGCTTGTCATGGAGGGGAGCTTCAACAGTAATCCTTCACACAATAAAATGGTCAGCTGGCCATGAAGACCATACACTGGTCTGGACAAGAGATTAAGAGGTGATTCCTATGCTGGAAAAAGAGAAGAGACCTGAGGTGCACATGTACAAACCCTGGCTCACATCCTGTCCCTGATGTGACAGGGGCACACTTGGAGCAAGGGAGCTGGCAATCTGCCTCATGCTGAAGCACCTCCTAGAATAGTTCAGTCATAAGGAAAGAAGATGAGTCTTTATTTTTCTTCCAGCAGGCTTAGTTTCTTTCCTCTGGAATAGATCCTGGCTACCAGTTAAGGAGATTCCCTCCGGAAAAAGGCACTGGAAACAGAAACCCTTTCTTCCAAACCCACAGGGTGGAGCTGCCTGTGTCCCAGCTCTGCTGCCCTTCGTCCTCGGGGGCACTGAGGTTACTCCTGCCAGTGGGAGGACGAGTGGACTCCACGCCCCTGCCCTGCCATCCCACAGCCCATCCCACGGCTGGCAAGGTCCCTGCCTCTGAGGACTCAGCGTCACACAGAGGGAAAACAGAGTTTGCCTCCAAAAAAAAACGATTTCCATTTTGTAATTTATTCATGAACTCCACCAATCTCGGGGAAAAGGTGGGTGAGGTATTTTCTTCAATACTTGGAGACACTACAGGGATGAAGGAGGCAAGGGACAGCAGGGTGAGAGATCAGCCTCAGCCAACACCGGGAACCTGCAAACCCGAACCAGCTACAACAGGAACAACGGCTACAAAAATCCCTTTTCTGAGGCATAAATGAAATCCTCAGGCGGTTACACCGCAAAAACACCTTCTGTCCCTTCTTTTAAAGAGTCACAGTCGGGACTCATCAAAGCCACTTAAAAAGTATCTGGCAAAAAGTTCCCAAACATTAAAGATGGTTCTCTTTATTTCAGCATGCCAAGACTCACAGCATGTAGCGGTCTGTACCAGCAAGAAAGGAGGGATGGGCCAACACATCCTGGTAAAACGAGAAAGGATACAAATCTTGGCTCCCTGTTCAAACTGAACCAGAACTGAACTGCTCTTGAGTGATGAAAAAATCTTATGGGATTTCCAGCTCATTTCTGTAGGCTTGGGATCAGATTCTGAACTACTGTGTTTATGCAAAAGTGAACCAGACCTTTGAATATTTGGAGGAGTATTCACTGCTGAGCCGCGTTTTTCTTGGATGTCAAAAGCACGGGAAGTTCTCATTTTTTTTTAACAGAGAAGAGAAGAGGGATAAGGTGGGGGGGAAGAAGGAAGAGGGCCTTTTTGTTGCAACAACATAAATAGTATATTGCATACAGCTGCTTGCGCGCTTCCCTGTGTGGTCAACAAAACAGGGAACATATTTTAAGCTTGTTTTCCAAAACACTGCATGACAAACTTGTACTCAGAGGCCCATGAAATAAAGCCTCTGACTGTGGACATCTCACCACGCTCCATCAGACACTCGCTGCTGCTGGGTGAATGCAGGAAGCAAAACATTGGGACAGCCCAAAACATGGAAAAACTAAAGCTGCAAATCACATCTCTGCACTTCTAGGGCACAACCTAATTTAGACCCACTTGTAAAAACCTTAATTTTAACAGATTCCGGTAAAGGAAAAATAGGCAAGGTTCAGATGGAGGCGACAAAAATGATTAGAGGGCTCAGCAGATATAAGGCAAGATTGATAAGGGTGGGAGTGTTTAGTTTAGCGAGAGATGAGTAAGAGGGGAGATGATAACAAGTACACAAATTGTGACTTGGCCTGAGAGGGTACATCTGGTGCTTTTGCCATTTCTCATAACACAAGAGAAAGTGGACATTGAATGAAGTCAGGAAGCAACAGCCACCAAAAAAAAAAAAATAAAGCAGATAAAAGTTTTTTTTTTTCCTTTTTTAATACACAACTCATAATTACTCTCTAGAATTTACTGTCACAAGGTATCATCAGAGCCAAGAGCATGGGGAGGATGCAAAGAAAGGATTAGACACTTGCAGAGATAGTCATGAGAGCATTTACAGCTACCTTCGGAAACACAAAAATAGAAATCAAGGTACAAATGTTTATGCTTCAGGGCATGAACCAATCTTTAATTGCTGGAGGCTGGGAGGGCATTTCCTCCCATGGACAGGTCCTTCACAGGCTTCTGCCCAAGGACTTCAGCCAGGGCTGCAGAGATCCCCTGTCCAACAGGATCCAACTGCTCCTGCTCCTCAGTCTTTCCAGGTACCTCAACCCTGCACCTCTGATCCCAAAGCCTATTCCTCAGCCCATCCTGAGCCTCCTCAACACTCAGGGAGCATCTGGGCAAGGGGGGCCAGTCATGCCCCCCAGCCCAGTCCCTGCCTATGTCACTTGGCCTCAAGCTGCTCATTTCCTCTTCTTTACATTACATTTAAGTTTCAGGTCCTTATTTTGCCAGCCCTTCCTCTCCCTGCTATTTCGACTGCCATTTTTTCCTCCCTCAAACCTAAACCCCCAGCTCCAGCCCCTGCCATCCACTTGGGCTCTCCAGGAGCACTGACCCCCCCCCCCAGAGCCAGAAGGCGAAGCATCCACCTCCTCCTGCCCAGACCCACCAGCGAGGCACAGACTTGAACACAACTTCAAGACGTCAGGCAAATTTTCCCTTTCTCGATGTGAAGCCGCTCCTCAGAGGAAACCAACATCCCTGAGGAGGAGGAGGAGGCCCCTCCTGCCGATCTGGCACCTGCGGGGCAGTGGCAGTCAGGCGCTATTACGGACCGCGGAGCTCATCAACGCGCTGGAACTGACATGCGACTCCGGGAGACAAAGAGAGATTCTGAAAGCAAGTCAGTCTATTAAATTTATACCTACCTGCACAATGTGAAGCAAACCACATCTCGGTTTCCTTTCATGTGCATGACAGTCTTAACTTGTTTCTTTTAATCCCATAAAAGCAGCTAAAGCATGCAACATGCTTCCCGGAGATGAAGCAAACCTGTATTTTACTTCCTGACAGTGATTTAGTTTATAGGGTGTTGGTTTGGTTGCTTTTTGTTTTTTTGTTTCTTTTTTTTCAGGGAAGATAATGAGCATTGTCCAAAGCTGGTATTATAAAGGAAATACTACACGCTACATGCTAGACACCTGGTATTTAAAAGAATCCTATAAATTGACACTGTCTGTAGTGGACCAAACACAGCTGCAACCCCTCGCGCTGCACAGACACCAGCACGGCAGGCTGAAAGATCCCAGCACCCCTCGCCAAGGTTTTCTTTGGAAATCAGAACCCTTCTGAAAATTCAAAGCGTCTCTCATTTAGTCAGTCACACCCCAAGCAGGACCGGGGAGACGACCAGGGCTGTACGACTACGCAATAAATCCAGCAAATCCAAAGGGCCGGAGCAGTAATCCATGGAAACGTTCCAGGCAAGAGGGGGGTTTAAGCGCCTTTAATTCCCAGCTGCAAGCCCAACAAGCCTCCAGAAGGCGGAACCACCGAACACAAGGGGTTAATGGCCTTGCTAAAGAAAATGATACACATAATTTCCTTTTATCATAAAACAATACGTTTATTATTTTCTGTATATCTGTTAAAGGGCATGGCCTTCTGAGTGGAAAACAAAACACAGCTTGGTCACATGTTTATTTGCTTCAGCTACTCCCTTTCCCTTCTGATAAATAATCAAACATGCCATCCAGAAAAAACAAAACCAGTGAGCTGGGAAATTTGATGGTCATCAAATAGACTAAGATACCAAGAAAAGCAGCCCACTGTTCCCACAGAGAGTTTTCTGCCCCACACCTACACTAACATCTGAGTAAATAACTTCAGTCACTCTTTCCATTTTCCCCATGAAATTACTCCTACTGTTAAACAAATTGTCCTTAAGGCAGTTGCAAACACCATGTTTTTTTCTGCAGAGTAGAACAACTTCTGAACATTAAAAAGCCAGACTAGCAATATATTTTCAAAATATGTTTGTTGTACTTGCGGTTTGGCTGAACACACAGCTTGATTTCTCTCTCTCTCGCTCTCTTTTCTAGGAAGATGGGGGTTTACAGCTTAAAATTTTAAAGTGTATTTGGATCTTGGAGAGGCAGGAAGAGTCTCAAGGAGGATGGGTTTTCTCCATAGGGCAGGCAGCATATTTCCCATTTTCTCTCATGTTTCTCTTATGCACACTATATGAGCACTGTGGATGCTTGCCAAAAAAAAAGTTACCTGCTATTTCAGTGGACTTTTGCAGAGGGGAGAAACCACCGAGAAATATCAAGTTTTTTAAGTCACTTGAACAGAGGAGGAAAAAACCCAGCATCCGTGTTGTGACATGGATTACCCAGAAGATCTACACTATCTTCCAACAACCCCTGAAGACCATTCATACAACAATCATTAATACTGTAAAACTGCAGAGAAAATCCCTCACGTGAGAAGTTAACAACCATTACCCGGCGTGAGCACGCTTTCCCTATCCTTCTGTAGTACCACAGGTCTAAACAATAGTCATATGAATGAGATAATAGCCATGCTTGTCTCAGCAGCCTGATTTTTATTAGCATGAAATTGGTACAAATATTAGCGAGGCTGGTTCGCATGCGGTGCCAGAGCCACCATGCAAACAATTTGCGGAAAACAAAAAAGCCACTCGGTGGGTTTGCACCGCTTTTGCTGCCCAGAGCAGCAGCCAGGTTTCCCTTTCTTGAGGGTGTTTGTTGTTTAGGTATTTTTGGCATTTGTGCAAGGAGAAGCTGCAGCAGAGACAGTGGCACATGGCTCCCGTGCCGGAGGGGCATCGCAAGGTGACAGGCAGCCCAAAAGAGGACTCAGTCCTTGCCACAGTTCTCCAAAGCCATGCCAAAAACCCCACCCTTGTCAACACCGCCATAAACAACCTGAACTGGCTGCTTTTGCTTCAAACCAAAGCAATTCCCCTCTCCTGTGCTCCAAGCTGCCTGCGCAAGGCAGCGCATTAAAAGTTCAGCCCTGCCTGCACGCTTCTTTCCTCTGAGCGCTCGCAGAGAAAATGAAGAGTTTAACAGAGTGAGCTCTTACTGTCTGCCTTTAGATTTCCGTCTTCGCGCTGGAGATGTTTCTGGCTGTTTCTGTGAAGCGGGGGCTGAAGAATGGCAAAAAGATGTTTGAATAAACAGGAAGTGCCGTGCAGCCGGAGCACAGGCTGGAGGGAGACGCTGGAGCACTGCCCTTCGCGGCAGCCACCGGGTCTGCCTCCACAGTAGCAACCTCTGCTTTTGCTAAATGACAAAGAAACCGCAAAGCATTCCTTCCCTAATTCTTCCCCCACGAAGTGGTGAGATCAGCTGGAGCTCACAGGTAATCTCAAAGTTGGGTTTAGCACTATACCCAGCACAAAAATCTAGCAACTCTGCACTGTTAAACCCCCCCATCTGTAAGCAGACACAAGAAGAACTAATTACATCCCCAACTAGACCAAACAGCAGCCAGAAGCACACCTCGCTTCTGTATCCAGGCAAATTCGGATTTGCACGGAAGTCCAGCCAAGCTTGACGTTCCTACCCTCGACAGTGCTGTGACTTGCTCTGGAAACCGGCTGGGGAGGCTGGCCGGGCTGCAGAGCTGTTTTCTCTAACTGCGTGAACTGAAATACAAACAACCGCCCAAAAAACACAACTTGTCTTGGGCGCAGGGACTTGCACTCGGCATCTCCGAAAGTGTAACTTCAGCATTCCGGCAGATGCCACCCCTCCTTCCTCATCTCCTTCCCCTCCCTAAAGCAAACTACCTATTTAACTGGAGATGACTAACTAACCGTCTCCCCGCCCAATTATCAAAGCCCTGTCTGCTGTCATATTGGTGACATGACACAGATATTGTCAAGAAAAAGTAAACTGGGGCTGGCACTCAAAGGCAGCTCGTGAAGAGATGAGCAGTCGAACAGCCATATTCAATAAAAAAGAGGAACAGGATTCCTTTAGAAAATGTATTGCTGTTGTGGCAACGTGCTGCTGCCACTGAAGGGACTGATTTGTTATTTAGCATGTAGTCTTGGACTGTCTGTCATTCTGGGTGCTAATGCTCTGCTAAAATAACTCATTGGGAGCTGTCAGTGGGATGTTTACATAGGCCCCCAATCTTTTCTTCATACAAGGAAATTTTTTACTGGAATTCATCTTCTTTTGATCTCACATTCAAAGCAACAGCAGCTTGATAGACATGCAAGTCTGAAAGCAAATCCAGACGCTGAAGATAAACCGCCAGAGTATGACAGGCAGGAGCATCTAAAGCTTATAAAAATGAAGAGAACAGCATGTCGTCTGAGTATTACAATAGCAGAAATCAAGAGACATATTAGGTGGAACTGATCAGCCACAAAAACAGTTCAAAAGGCAGATCATAGAAACAGAAGACTAAGCTAGGAAAAAAATAAAATTGGAAAGATCTGCTTTACAGAGGCATCACCTCCTTTCTGAGCACCGCGGCGTTTCCGCTCCAGCATGTAAACTTAAGGGGAAAAAAGAACAGGGCTGGTGCTGTCTCTACTAACTCAGCAGTTCTTACTTTCAACTCACCAATTAATTTGCCGAGTGTACGCTTCGATTACGTGTTATTCAAAGTGAAATAAAAATAAGACACTGTGTCACTCGCATCTATAACCCAGCCCTCCCCAACACCACAGGGATGGGGAATTGGTACCTCTTCATCAGAAACTGCATCCCCCAGCAAGGTGCAAAAGGGGTCCTGGCCTGAGCTCCCACCACCATTTTAGCTTGTTCTTCTTTCCAAGGGCTGAGTCTTGGGATGCTCCTGAGCTCTGTCTCTGGTGCAGAAATATTAGTTCAGAAGGTAATTTTATTTAAATTGAATTACGTGTGCCACGGAGTCCACAGCTATGTTCCGAAGGCGACACTTCCCGGGAAACAATTGCCGAAACTTTCTCTAGAAACCCATACATTTTTAATTTTTCTTCCCCAAATAAGCTTCTTATTCTAATTGAAGTCAGCAAATATAATGAAAAAGTAATTCTCAAACAATTTTGTACTTAGAGCTATTTGTTAACAAACACTGAACGAGCAGCAGTGTTAGGTTAAAGGGCAGCAGGATTCCACATTATAATTTAGCCTGCGGTTATTTCTGATTAAGAACACCCTCCGGGACGGCAAAGCAAGATCTTCTTTTGCAGCAGGCACAGCTTTTAAAATTAGCCTCTTCTCAATAATAAAACCAACATGAAAACTGTGGATTTAAAACTGTATTAACCAATTTGAAGTGTTGCAATCAGTTTATGTCTTGCTTTCTGCAAACCACTGTTCCCTGCCTTAGCCAAGTTTCAAATGTAAAAATGCTGCCTGGATTCTGAAACTGTTGTAAGAAAGTCACCTTCTGTCATGCTTATGTAGCTATCTAATGTGCTAAAGGCTGATTATTTATCTTTAAACTGTACTAGTTTAATCTTTTAAGGTCACCACTAATCTGCTCCAACCTTTTAAAAAATAGCAGCTTTCAAGACTTACTGCTGGAATCACTAAACTCTGAGCTGAATGTCATTGTAAGGGATACATTAGCCAGAGTGAGTGTAGTTTTACAATGTAAACACCAAATATAAATCCCCACCTAAACGAGAAGGAAAATATGATGTCCATGCCAGGAGAAATATCAGTAAATAAGGCCAAAGCCGTATTATTTCACACAAATATTGTTCCAAATCATGTTGCTATTTCTCTCTCCTCCCCCTCCCTTCCCAGTACAAAACTTGGGTATAATTTAAAGGATCATTAGGTGTTTTTTCTCTATCTTTTGCCTTTCTCAGCAGCAACTTTGCCTGCCTGCTGGGAAGCCTCCTGACTGCATTTGGAAGTTGTTGTAAAGTCCAAAACCCCCTCACAGGTTATTTGTGTGCATGTGCTGCACAGCAGCCTTTTATACTCTTCTTTTTCCTTTTCCCCTAGACTTCTTCTGGACTTGAATGTCACAGTAGACCTTGAATGTGAAATGGCTTCAAGCTAATTGCTTTAATTGCTTGAAGATGTGCAGGCAGGTGAAACCTGATCCCCTTGGCCATTGTAGAGACCAGGAACAACACAGGAATGTTTACATAGTGGTTTGAGTTTAATAGACAGTAGAGCTGAGTTTCAGACAGCTAGCAAAAACACAGCTAATAGGTGACCTCTTAATGTAGTCCTCCTTTTTAAAAACAAAATACAATTTCGTTTTATACAAGGCAATGTCCCTAAATGCCAAGGTTATCTGCTTGACTTTTTGAGTGAGCATGCACTGCGTTGCACCTGACATTTATACCAGAAACTCTATCCTGAATGCATTTCCCTCTACCTTAAAACAAAAAGCACTTTATGTGTCAGTCACCTTACAAACAGATTAGAGCTGGATGGGGTTTCCTCCTAAGTGCAGTAATTTTAATTTAAAATTGAGTTTCTCACCACTGTCATATTCCTTCCCCCTCATCCCCTGGGCACTCCTACCCTCTGGTGGGCACTGGCACAAGTCCTTGGAAGGGTCTTCTGGAAAGGCCAAGTACTTTTACTGTTTTTCCAGAGCTTCCAGTGCATTTGCACCACACTGTTAAGATACAGACTGGCTGCGATGCACTTTTGCAAAGGCACAGTTTGGTTTCACGCACGGCACAAATTCAGCAGCTCTTCCTCAGGCAAAACTCCTCCCGACTGAGAACTGCAGCATTCAGGGTCACTGACAATCAGGTTTGCTTTCCAAGAATCATGAGCTAAGTAAAACACACTTGAAACCAGCCAGAGACCAGTGAGCAGGTACAGCACAAGTGTAGAAAGCAAAGACTGAATTTGGCAGCAGCGGTAGCAGAAAGGTATTTACTGTAGGTCTAGTCCAAAAAACAAACACTGAAAACAGTTAATACCAAATAGTCACTTTCCTGGCACTGTATCTTCAAGTTTTGTTGCCAATCTTAAACACCACTTATAATCACTTGCATTGAGTGAATACCAGCTGAGAAATGGCATGTTGTACCCCAGACAAAAAGGAATAAATAAAATAACATTTATGGAGGAAAGAAAAAGGGAAGGCAACCTGAGACATAAGACTTGAAAAAGCGCAAACACTGAGGAAGAGGAGATGAGGCCAAACTAACACATATTCAATACAAACGAGAAAGAAAAGCAATTCCCTGCCACACAGCCCTGCAAATAAATGGCATTTCCAGTCTGATCTTGGCAATTCCACTCAAAAAGTTTCAAATTCTCTAGTACCTTTTGCTGGAGCTACCAACCCCCTGAACAGAAGCAAACAGAAGCAGGAGGGAGGCTGCTCCAGCCACTCTGGATGCAAACTGTGGCTCCCAGGAAGACAAAAGATGCTGGCTGCTCTGCTCTACCTTGCCTGCTATTCCCAATCCTCTGAAGCAAATGAGTAACTGATCTTAAATAATACAGAACAAAGGGAACAATAGGAGCTGGAAAGCAAGCTGGGATACTTGGGAACATGCCTCTTTCTTTTGAGAGAGAATCTCGCCGGAACACATGCACACACAGAGTTATAGAATCACAGAAGTTGTTGTCCCGTTCCCCCCCGAATCACCTCCTTAAAAGCTCAAATTCCAGCCACTGTGGGGTTTTAAAAGATTTTTTTTCCCCTGTACGGCCTGAAACAGTAAGGAAAAAAGGAGAAAGTTCAGAATAGGGGGGGAAGAAAAAAAATAGAACAGCGTCAATTTAAAGATTTAGTATAAACTAGTCCAAGCCTGTGGGAGGAACGCTAAGTGGAAAAAGTAAACACGGTCCCCCCAAGAAGTTCCCCTGGAAGCTGAGCAGGCAGCCAGTGCCTGGTACCCGCTGCCCCGCGCCCGGGGAGGTCAGCGCAGCTATGCTAAACTGACAGGTTCAGTTTACAGCAGGCCGGCACTTTGTTTGGATATACTGGCCTTGCTCACCGCCAGCTTAACAACAGATGGCTCGAAAACTTTCATTATGTTGCAGAGGGCTGAACTGCAAACAATCGGGAAAACTGTGAAAAGTTTAACTCCCTGCGAGCCGAGCGGGGAAGCGCTGCCCTCGGCAGCCGGCGTCTCCTCCCGCCCCGGCCGTGGGCGCCTTTAAATTAATTAAAGCGGGATAGGATGATTAATCATACCTGCACACGGTCCTGGGGATGCCTGGGAAAAAGAATTTGCGATTTGACAAGGTCATTTCAATAAAAGTAGCATTCCAGGAGAAAATGGACTTTGACGGATTGCAAAGCTGATTTTAAACCTTCCTCAAGCCTCTGGCTCTAGGAAAGTTATAGAAAGTTTCTGCAATAATCCTCTAATCGGGGTTTATCAGGAGCTTTCTGATGAGAGTTCTTCCATCTACAGAAACAGAGCCTCTGTCCCTCATATTCCCACTTCAAACTTTCACCCTCCACGGCAAGAGAAGGCCACCAAATAATCTAACATGCAGATCTGAATATGATTTATCCAAATCTGTGTATAATTTAAATATTCATCTAACTGATTTGATTCATATGCACCCTAATATCTTTTAACGCTCTAAGGCAGGTTATAAATGCACCTTCCGAGGTTTAATTCAATTGACAGTCTTACATACATCTCATCACTGAAAACGCATTATTGTATATTATTCAAGAAATGAACAAATCTGTTTTCCACAAATGTATTTTAAAAGCGACTCTTTCCTGTTATTGAAAGAAAATTGTGTTTATTACTCCTTTAGCATAGTGTAAACTCATAAACGTCAACAGAGAGTACAAGGAAAACTGTCAACTAAATATTGTTTCCTTCATGAGCTGCTCTTCCAAGTCAATTACGCCTTTCAACTTCTGGGGCATTGTATGATAAACTGGCAGTAAAAATCATTCACATTAATATACCATGGTGCCTTGCCTGCAAAAGGTAATTAAAGAAGTAAATGACTCATAAGAATAGACATATTAGCTGCAAAATGAAAGGCAACTGAGCTGCCACATGAAAATATGTACCATTAAGATACTGCATTTTCATATTCCTGTAATCAGCTTCAGTAGACTAATGCTTATTTAATCCAGTTCTCGCCTAAGTCCATCAACAACTGTTTTTTGCTGTTTTCTCCTTGACTGAACATTATGTGTGCAGGTTTGGAATAAATACTGCAATAAGATTTTTGCATAGTCAATTGAAGAACAGGTTTTTTATCTTTTAAAAACTATTTTTCTTTCCCACCAAGAGGAATACAGCAGAGAAGGATACTGAAAAACCCCACGTTTTCTGGGGTTCTTTCAGAGCCAATATGCTTTGAGTGAATATACACCCTGGTCTAATCAAAATTAACCATTTTGATTTGTGAAATACAGCAGGAAATCTTCCAACTTTACTGCTCTTCGCATAGGAAAGGTTTGCCTTGTTTATGCATGTTTTCATTAGGGTTAGAAAAATTAGACAGGCTTTCTCTTTCTTAAGTCTTTGACACAAGGAGGGGCAAGCAGAGGAACAGGCACTGCTGGATTTGTGGAGGAGATGGAGCTGCAGGCTGGGGAGCCACAGGGACATCACCCCCAACGATCTGCTCTGCCCAGCCCAGCCTCAGCTGACAAGACCCAAACTCCAAACCCGCACAGGCACCATCCTGGCACCTCTCCTTTGCAGCAGGACCGCCAATCTCAGCACAACATATTCCTGATTTTGGGAAGGGCCATTGCTGGGAGCTCACCCTGCAGTGCACATCTCAGCCCACCCCGTCTCTGCAGCCATCACATAAACCAAAGCCTTTTGGTGAAGGGTCTTGGGTTGAACTTCCCAAGTCCATCCTTCTCCTCCCAAGGGGATGGCAGGGAAATGGTGAAATTCAGGGAACAAAGTACAGTTGTCTCCAAAAGAAAACACCCTGCAAAATACTCTAACATTTATAACTCATCCTGTTTGTGAGCACTAATTAAAACATTCTTTTCATCACAGTAATAGTTCTGTAAGGCCAAGATCCAAACTGCTTTTGACTGCACAGCTCTCACAATTATTTCATTTTCTAAAGTATGGGGTGGAGTGAACTCCAGTATCTCAGCTATTGCTACAGTGCTCTGCTGACAAATGCTGACTTTTCTAAACGGCAGACGCCGTGTATGTACCATCCATCCTTTATTTATTGTGCCCGACACAGGTTTATCCTTGCAAAAAGAGATTTTTCAATAAAAATCTTCACACATTGCTTCGCAACCTGCATTATATGTTGCTTATTTATCACTATCAGTACGAAATAGTGTAAGACTTAAAATGCAGGATCAATCATTATTTAAACTGTATTATTGCTTCTCCATTTGAGCAGACATCACTTTGTACCCACAATTAATGAGCTCTAGTCCTTTTTCTAATTAAGGAACAAAGGTTCTTGTGTGCAGAGTATAGAGTGACACTGTCTAGAGAACACACATTTAAATAGAAGAGAATCCTTCTAATTACCTTACAATAGGATTTTTCATATCCAGGAACATAATAGGATCAAGAAATTAGAGCATTTCCAACAGCATTTACAAATAAGTCATTACAAAACACTGTTAAGAGGTAATAATGCATCCCTAAAAACAAGGGGACCTTATGGAGACTAGTGCCTAACACTTTGGTATTTACAGAATTAACCTTTGAGCATTGATACAGGGAAAATGCAACGCAGAAATTATTTTATAGATGTGTATACACAGAGATAAATCCGAAAAAAGATGAGGAGTCAGCTCCTAGAGCCTAAACCACTTTAGACTCACATAGATTAGGATCCAAACACATAATTAAGAAAGTCAGAAAGGTAACCTCACTTTATCCAGTAATTAGGGCTGTTAGAAATCGGATACTGTCTCTTAAAAGTGTTACAAATACACAGCACTACTAAATAACCTGCACTGCTGGGAAAGTATACTCGCTATCAAGGGCAAAGCTGCTATACACTGAGGTAACAGTAAATGACAGACTGTTGTTCAAGTCCATTAGCTGCTATGTGATAGGAGCACATTCACTAGCACACGACCTGTGAAAAATCTTAGATCTCTTTAAATCTTTGAATTGGATTGCTGCATTAATTCTTAAGAACTGCAATCCTTCAACCAAGTCAAATTACCCTCATTAACAGGGGAAAAACTGCCTCTGCAATAAGTTAAAAAAAAAGAGATATTTATTACCTATAATCACTTTCACGTACTTCACCTGGAAGTGTGACAAACTGGGACAACAACTTCGGAGGCTGGCTCCAGTTCAGCTGCTGGTGGGGCCGGGGTGAAGGGGACGTGCCGTGCACGTGTCACCCTCTGTGCCTGCGCCGACACTCAGCGTGTGCTTCTTGGGGAAAAACCTCAATGAATGTTCCAAGAAAAGAAAAATCACTAAGAATAAGCACAGGCACTGAAGCGATCTGTGTGTGTGTGCCACTGAAATAACCGCAAAAGAGGAGGGGAAATTCTTCAGTTATTCAAGGCTTGATTAGAACACTACTTCATAATTAGGCATGTTACAAGTATTGTCATCAACCAGAAAATTCATGTACTAACTCAAAGGTCTCAGAAGCTGGCTCAAGCCTTCTATTCATTAACAACATCTGCTATTAATGTTTAACCCTCATAAACTTGCACCAAAGATTCAGCATTCAACAAAGCTTAAAAATAAATATTTTGTTGTGCTGTTTTATCCGCGCGGGGATCTGCTCATTTCTGCGAATATCAAGAACCACTGCAACGGCCAGAGAGATAACGGACAAATATTTGGTCTTTGTTGGAAAGAAGATATTCCTTTCCCCAGTCACTGCTTCTCTGCACTTCAGATGCTACAGCTCCCGAGCCAGGCCAGTGCACCACAATAAACAGCAATGCACACATACAGATACACATGCATCTATAGGATGGCATGAATCATTTATTTTGAAGATTAAACTCCCTAGAACAATTTTCAGGATGAGTGTTCTAAAGGACCCTCCATTTAAATTTTTTTCTAATTTTAAAATGCGCGTTCCTGGGACCAAAGATTCCCTGTGAAATGGGGAGCTGTGTAAGTCCAGGATCTAGAAATGAGAAACAGAGCGTTTCGTCTTCATTTTACTGCTGTGAGCCCAGATGAGAGCCCTGATCTCGCAGTCAGATCCTAACGGGCAGATCCTTGGAAGAGCCTTTGGAAAGACTCATTTCCACCAGTGTGGTTTTAATGTAAGCGTTGCAATCTGCTTGTGCAGGCTCATTTACAGCGTGGAGACAGAGCTAAGTGGTGAGCTAACGCGACCCTCTAATGACTCCTGGAAGCGCATCCGGACATCCCCCAGCCCCGGCCCTCTTCCCGCGGATGGATGTCGGTAGCACAGCCCCTGCTGGGCTCATCCTGGCTCACAGGGGCAGCTCCCACAGCTCCCTGCCTTCCCTGCTCCCTCCTGCCCGCACCCACCCCTGCGCAAGCCGACCCTCAAGCCTCCACAGAGCCTGGAATTCCAGCATCAGGCGGGTGAAGATCCCGCCTGCACTCATCTCACCATCATTTTCTGATCCGCAGCAACGCCAAGATACAAACCAAGCCACAAAAGTAATGAAAAATACAGCTCTTTTTGTCTTCAAACATGACATTCATGGCGGATTCACTGTCTGCATGTTGCAGCACGCTCTATTCTTAGCACCGTGCCTTTTAAAGTTAGGCCCATTATTTTCTACGGTGTATCAAGATCAGTATGTATAACATATGCCATATTGTTGACACTTCCCTGGATGTACTGCACACCATATGCCTAAAGCACTAAAAGGGGTGATGAACAGAGTGGCAATACTGAAAGGAGAACAAGATACACCGAGCATGTTGAATGAATTCAGTTATATAATTCAGCCAATAAGGGTTTCCATACATTTAACAATCTCCTCTTTTCCCCCCCCCCCCCCTTTTTCTTCCCTCCCTCCCCCTTGTATAAAAATGAATTTAACAACTTTCCACTGTGAAAAGTTAACACGCTGGACACGTATTCAAAGCAAACATTTAATCACAGTGGGCCCACCAGGTCTAAAAAGTATACATGTAAAGATAGATCATATATAATCACACCAATAAAACAAACAAAAAAGGACTATTCATACATTTTAGCAATAAACTAAAAAAATAAAACATACAGTTCAGCTCCTGCTTCCACTTGTCCTTTATTTTACCTTGCATAAATCTATAACCCAAGTCCAATTCCTAGAACTAGGGAAGATGTCATCTTGCCCATCTTCAGAGCTTTATTTACTAGTTCCTCTACTAAGAATTATTATTTGAAGAACCCAGCAACTAATGCTCTCTTACACTACAGTATTTTTGTCCAAATCTTCTGGAACGGATTATAAAATTGAAATGTAAGAAGGAACACAGCCGAGCTATATTTATAACATGAATGCTGCTCTTCAGCATCTGATACATACACATGTGTATCCTCATTTCCATGCCATCCCTCAGCACGCTCTAATGGGTACACTAGCTGCATACTCGTCATTAAAATAAAAGAAAAAAGAGGAAAAAAAAGGAACTGACTCATCACTGAGAACAGTTTTGACAGTACTTGCATGCAAAGCCCTGGCAGAGAGGTTCAAGCTATTTAGTTGTGACTGGATACAAATCACAAACTTTGGACTGAATTAATAATTAGAGGGAAAAGAACCAAACATGCAGACTCTCAGGACAGGTACAGGCTGGTGCACAGGTGAACCCAGGTCTAATCTCTGACTTTAGTCCTTGGAGTTAGGTGCTACCTGGAGGAAGGAACAGATCTGGAAAGCAAGGGAATTCCCAGTGCCCAGACAATGACAGGGTCAGGGGAAGAGAAGAGCGAAGCGGCAACACCCGGCAGGAACACACAGGGCCCTTCCAGGGGGAGAATCCCAGCTGGCATCAAGCACAGGGGAGGGGCAGGGAAGCAGGCAGCTCTCCTGGCACACCAGGAGCACGGGCAGCTCCTTGCAGGGACGCTGCTAATGCTGTGGAGCTAATGATGCCACGCAAAGCTGCAGCTTCCCCGGCCTCTGTCGTTAGTGCCACTATGCACCCACAGGCAATGGATCAAAGGGGCTATGAGGAGATAAGGAGAATCCATTTTAATTTCAAAACATGAAAATTCTGGCACAGGAGATCACTACAGAAGATCAGTTCTGTTATGTATCCATGGTGTGTTGAAGGGGAATGTTGCATTTTAAATGTACACACACATACCTATTCATCTGAGTAAGCAATATCATTAGCAGAATAAAACAACCTAAAAGGAACATGGGCCTTTTGTTAAAGTGGAAGACAGAATCTTCTTCCTGAAAAACATCAAAGAAAAGGAACACATGCTCATGTTTAAAAACAGTCTATGCCTAATACAGAACATCAAGATGTTAAAAAAAAAACAAAACCAACACAAACCAACAAAAAACTCCCCTTTGCTTCACAATATTTTCCTTAGAAACAAACTTAGTTTGTTTCTAGCTGACCAGGAAAGGACTGCCAGTGCCAATTTAAAGCACTGGCTGTCCAATCCACTGAGAACTCAGATAAGAATTAATACGCAGAAATTTCACACTGTCAAAATTAGGGTAAGTGGAAGTTTTGTGAGTGGAAACACTTGCACTGCATCAGTATTAGGCCAGAAGGTAAACAGAGGAGTATGTTACAAAAAATTAGAAAAGGAAGGGGGGTTTAGACAGGCATGCCACTGCCTGCTCTGAGCCTTCTCTGGAAGAAAACAAAACAAAACAAAGCAAAACAAAACAGAACGGCTTCATTTTGCAAAAGCCACGACTGTACAGCTATTCACAGAGGAAGTGGTGAGCAGGCAACACCTCCTGTCAGCATCCCTGGGGCTGTGCCTTCAGTACATCAACACTGGCCACGAGATGTCAAGTGAGGGTGTGAAAAAGCCTTTTACCTTCTGGTCTCCAGCTCGGGGCTGGTCCAAGTAGAGCACAGCCAACGTTTCTACTGGCTGTTGGCGACGTTACTTTGATGGACTTGGTCCAGTTGCTCGTGGACTACTGTCCATATTAGGAAAAAATCCCCACTTGATGCTGGCACCAGGATCCAGCCCTATGCACAGACACCGGCAGCACTGCAGACTGTGCCTCAGCAGCCAGGCTGAGACACCATGATCACAGCCATGTCAATGTGCCCAAGATCCTTAATAAACAGAATCATAGAAACCCAAAAACAATTCTACCGTGGCTAATTAAAACATCTCTTGTGCTTGCTCTGTAAGAAAACCCACACAACAACACACGAGCAACAAAAACAAAAGTAAAAAAATCCCCTAAACCACCCTGTGGTGAACTTTGTTTCCTTTTCTGAGCCGCGCTGGTGACGTTTGCAGGGGGGAGCTCAGGAGGGTAAAAGGGCATCGTCACCAGGGCAGCTTTTAATTCTGCCACACAGATCCCCCAGACCTGTAACAAGCGTCTGCTTCCTACCCACCAGGCCATTAATCACCCAGACTCCTAAAAGGTTCAATTCATGTGCCCACTCAGAGAGCTCATGAGATGCCTGATAGTCATGTGTCATTCGAGAAGGGAACAAAACTGTATTCTTCTCTGAACTGAGGTAGCTCCTATTACCAAGAGACTGTCTCCCCTGGGAGAGACCAGAAGAGCGAAATGAAGGAGAGCTGACTCAAAGCTCTGCCTCACAAAGACACATAATTGATGCAGAAGGGAAAGAGAGTTATTAGGAATCCGCCACTACCATTATTTTGCCAATAATCTGGGGAATTTGTGAAAGGGTTTTAAAAGTGGTGAAAAATATCTCCAATTTTTACTATATACATCCCAGACAGACAGGCTGCTCTCCAGGAAAGACTGCCCTCCTCCTTGGATAAGAGCTTAGCAAAAGCAAAGGAGGTTTTTGCCGCCTTAAGATTGGACCATTTCTTCTAATGATTAACTTCACTCTCCCAGGGACCTTTTGAGCAGCTGGAGGTGATGGCCTGGCCTCTATGCATGCTCACAAATCCTTTGCTTCTCTTGATATCCCCTGCTTCAAAATCTTGATCTTTATCTACTGATGCTCTTGAAAGTATGGGAGATACCAACCTGGGTCTACGTGAACCAGGGGTAACTGACCCCCCCAGACTGTGCTGAAACAGGACACACAGATATATCATTTGACACTGCCATTTCCTGTACATGACAGCTGGGAAGAAAAGGATATGAAAAAAGGCAATGGGCACTTTTTCGGCTTAAAAAATAAATGGTTGTAGTGCTCTGCATTTGATAGAAAATTAAGGAAAAACAAGCAGGAAAAATCCTGCCCTCCTGCTGCTTCTTACTGCTTTTCTTCCTTTAATTACTGCTCTACTAGGTAAACTAATGGACGACAAAACAAAAAATATAAAAACCTATGAGCACCCCAGCAACTGCTTCACATCCTTGTTATTTTCCTGGCAATACCCAAGCCTCAATAGAAATGTTATCCACATCCTCTTTTTTAAAATTTTTCCCCTTACAAAATTCAGCTACAAACTAGAGAGTGCAACGAAGTTTCAGGCAGCCTGGCACATTCACTGACACTCGATGTTTTACCTTTCTCACTAGCACCTTTTGATCTCTCAGGCTTTGGGAACACTAAGCTGAACTGATCTCCTGCTGTAATTCATAATTACCAATTCACAGCTATTTCAGCACTCTGTAGATGCCAGCCTGCTGCTCAGGTATCAATACAGAATTGAAAAATGCTGAATTTTTTTGGCCAGTTGAGATTTTTTTTCAAAATTTTCCCCATTCCTCCACAGCGCTACAAAAATCGCGCTGAGCTGCCGTTTTTACTGAGGAGCCAAACTGGATGCTTCGTGCTGCACAGAGCAAAGAGGAGGCTGCTTTCAAAGGGTTTACAGCATTGAAAAGGGGGTTATGATACATAAACAGCCCTTTTCAGGTTCAAAAAATCTTCTCTTCCCATTCAGCATCACCATTATCCCTACTGGTTTCCTCTGCCTGCAGCTGCTCCCCAGCAGGCAGATACAAAACGCGGCTCCGCGGGCGATGGCCGTGCTCAGCTCTCTCCCCGTGGCAGGAACGTGTCACCACGATGATCTCGCTCCAGCACAGGAGAAAAACAGCCATGGGCCACAAAAAGCAGCTTCTGTGGGCCCCAGCTCGGTCCAAGCCCTAGGAGGGGGCAGAGCTGCCTGTGCAGGGCTAATGGGGCCGTCCTGGTGGCCACCTCTGGACCCACAACACAATCTCGGCTATTGTTCTACGGCCATGAAAAATTAAGCTGGATGGTTAAAGTTTCCCACTCCAAGTGTTGGTATGAGGCCCTGTAGTATATTTTGCTCTCGTGGCTTACCTATGGGACCTTCAGCAAAGGAAGTCCATGCTGGGAGTGAATGTAAAATATGGGACTGTGCAGGCTGGAGAGAAAGTCTTGACCAGAGTGTTTGAATTAAAGTGTTTCACCAGCAATCCTTCATTAAGCCTTTGCTCCAGGTTCTCTTACAAACTACTAGCAACATACATTCCCTTCAAAATCATCTGAAAGTCCTTCAACAAAACTAAAAAGCCTCTTGTCCACCATCTGGATTTTACAGACGGGGCAATGAAAACACAGAAGAATTCAACACTGGAAACAATACTCATGAACTACAAACAGACGAGTAGTTCTGAACATTTAGAAGTTGAAGTAGATGCAAAAAGCCTTTTCTCTTTTGTTGCTTACTACCTTAACTCAAACCCCTTCTGGTCCTTTCTTCAATATAATCAGTGGATTTACAAATTGGTAAATCCTCGTGTTCAATTTTTGGTGCTGACAACAAAACAGAAAATGATCCTTTTAATCTTCAAGCAACCTTAAGACAGAAACACTTCACTATTTCCCTGTTTGGTGGGGAAACATGCCAAAATACCAATATCCCTGGCTATTGAAGCTTGGCTGTGCTGCAGTTTAACACTACACACAAGTCCTCCAGACGCAAAGAGAGTTCTCACAACAAAACCCCAGCCTGAAATACTCCCCAGACACTGGAAAAGTTCAGGTCCAGATCCACATCCAGGTTTTGTGTCTCAGGTTTATATCTAAACCAAATATAAGGATTCTCTTGACTTCTTCCAAAGAATAGTCTTTTAAGACATAAGACTCCAGAACCAATAAAAAAGGTAATTTAACAATATCTCTAGTGTGTCACCAATCATTTAAAGGGCCTTGAGGCTGCTGCATTCCCACTACAGTACAGCAGCTTTCCCACCCTGCTGGTTTTCAATTGACACCCTCTGTGTTGATATTTTTTTCCAAGTTAAGCCTGATGGCATTTTTTCAGCTTCCCCTCACAGCTGATGTCCTCTGCCTGTGTCACCGCCGGGTCCCAGCAGTGCTGCCGTGGGCAGTGCCAGGCAGGGCAGAGCTCTGCTGGAACCCACAGTGCTGGGACCAGGGGTCTTCTCCTCCCTATCCCCCAGGGCACAAGGTCCAGGAGAACATGAGAAACTTGACTTTCAGAGGAAGAAGCGAAAAGGGGAATAAAGATTTAAAAAGAAAATGAAAAAGAAACCCCAGTGAGGAGGTTGTTGATCAGGATCTCATAGCAATAACTAACTTCAGAAACCTGCCAGCGTATCCACCATTTATTGAACAATCTGCTTTTTTTTGCCAAAAAGGCAACAAAAATGACCCTGCTTGGAATACCTGAGAATAGGGAGATATATAATTGGAATATCTGAGACAAGGGAAACACTCTCTTCATCTTCACTTGGCATGAGTGGGATTGTCATCAATCCATTCTTATTTTTCTGGGCACAGCCCAAAAGCCCAGGAACTACTGGCACACAGAGCTGTAGCCTGAGGCACCACCAGCCTGTGCCACCACAGCCTCCCACCCAGTCCTGCACTCAGAGGTGAGCACAGGACAGGCAATATACTCCTGAACACCTACAACCTCTACTAACTTTGCAGAGCCCATTGCTCCATCAAACACAACCATCCTGGCTCCCCCATCTCGGTCTCTGATGCAGAGCAGTAATGACTTTTCTGTGTTATTGACAGAAAAGGGTGGAACGCCACCACTTAAAATGCACTTAACCTACTGCAAGTGAAATTAATAGTCATTAAAAAAAAAAAATTCTTCAAGAAGTTTTCCTTTGCAAATACCTAAAGCACACCCCACCACCAGAGTCAGGAGGAAGTTTTCAAACGAATGTATCTGCTAAAGGAATCAGGGGTTTTCGTGCACTCCAAGGTTATGTGTTTAGCAGGTTTTGATACTTCAATGAAAAATTGAGGTGGCAATGATTTGCAGACTAAATTAATGTTGAATACTTCAAAGAACTGGACAAACAAGTCAGCAGCAAAAATTTTATAGGTTCACTTCCTTCAAGGGAACTTAAAGAGCCAGCATTTTATTGCTGTGAATTCTAGTCACTCCTTTTACCCCTCAGCATCTGTTTGAAATATGTAGTAGACAATTGCTTTTTTGGCTCTGACTCAGGTGGTTGAAATACAGGACAAACAGACTACTGTATATAAGCTTTCCTCCAGCAATGAAAATTTTTATTAACTCTCTTGCATAGCAAACTCGGCTGCCGAGCTTCCAATCCCTATAGAATCATCAAGGAATGTGGCTACTTATTAATTCCGGTGGTCAAGCACAGGGTGGATATGTTGAGACTTGTCTGCAGTACGTAACCTCACATTTCAAAAAAATAAGAGGAAAAAAGGAAAGCTACAGAGGGAAGGAAAAACATAAATGAGTTCTGTTTAGTTCATCATTCATAAGTGTAAAATTCCAAGCTAAATACTAGCTCTGTACATAAATATGTCAGCCCTGTCAGACTTTCCAGCCAAAGAAAACAAGGCCCATGGTGGAGGGGTTCAGAATTACCCTCAGAGCCACGAACCTGCCCCACCTTCCACTGCTGTGTCAAATTCAGGAGTTTTCGCACATTGGTGCTTCGTAAAAACACCCTGCAGACACTGCCTAAAAATTACTCTTCTCACCCCACCCAGCTGAAGGACTGGGGAAGAGAAAAGAGCAAGGACAGAGGTACATAAAACAGAAAGGAAGGTTCTTGTTCCCCAGGAGACTTTATTTAGAATGATCCTGACCACTTGAAACTCCTACATTTCACTGCTTCTGCATCCTCCACGCTGCTTGTATAGTGGTGATCACTTTTGTAAAGCTTTTGATCCCTGAGAAGTGCTGTGAGATGTTTTCCAGCATTTAATGTTGGATAAAACTCACTCTCTTCAAGTTGTGGTTACAGGCCAATTTGAGCCAACCTGAGGCTGTTGTGGTGCTTTTAGCCTTCTGTTGTGCTTCCAGTGTCATAAATACCTAATAGCAGCAGTCAACATTTAAAAATAAACATTTGCCACGTATTTTCTACACAAAACAACTCCATCTGTCTGAAATCCACAGATATTATCCATTTTTGCATTTTTAGCCAATATTTAACACATAAATTATTAAATAGCTGGACTTCACTTAAAGCTCCCCTCGAGTTGTTATATTGTTTGGGAAAGAAGGCCACAGTCCACAGCTAGCTGTCAATTTGCTCCAGCTAATTTCCATACCAACAAATTCAACAGTCTTTCCACAAATGCCATAAATCAGAGAACAACTGGTACACAAAGAGTGTCAAGAGCCATCAAGGGCTGCCTATAGCCCAGACCTCTCTATCATAACCTGTCCCATGAGGCTGGATCTCCCTGGTCTGATCCACCATAACCTGAAGCAAAGCCTTTACATAATTGTCTGGTCATCACACCCTATAGGTATCCATTTGACTTAGGTATCTCTTCCAGTTTCTCCAGAGAAAGCACGAAGGAAGATGCTTCTCATCCCTTTCCTACAACTGCAGCTGCTGGGTGAGAAGAATGAGACTCTTATTTCTTCAATTTCTTACTGCCAGTACAAAGCAGGGTTTCCCTCCCTGGAAAGCTCCTGCTCGCTGTCTCCCTGGGAGCAGAGGCTCTCCAGCACCTCGGTTCATCTGGCGAGCACTCCCGGTGCTGCGGAATGTCAGCTCACGCAGGGAGCACCCAGCCCCTCCAGCAGCCCCCTCGCAGACAGGTATGATTACAAGCATTCATGTGGCTCTCCCAGATGGTGGCCAAACAGCACAGACACCTGCCCTGAGGCCTGTTTCTGCATGGACAGGGAGTGTCCCCGCAGCTTGGAGCGGGTACCTGGGCCACCATCCAGCCCCGGCTCCCAGCTGTGGCCACCAGCCCGCAGATCTGTGCCCAGGCTCCCAGGGCAGCTCAGCAGGAAGCACTGGAGGTGTGCAGCCTCACAGACACGTGACCACTGCAACTCACCCGTGTCCAATTTCTTAGAAAGGAATTGTTCAAAGCTGCAATCCGCTGGACCAAAAAAGGTAAAAGCCCTGTGACCCTTAGGAGACAACCTCAAACCCCCTCTCCAAACAAAGCCTCCTTTGCACAGGCTCTAACAGGGAAGTAATTTCGGTGCACAGCCACACCAGACTTTTCTATGTCTTCCGAGTCATTCTGAGTCCAAAAGAAAAAGCATCCCCTCCATAAAAAGACAGGTGCTACATGAAAAAATGCTGATTCCCAAGGAAATCTTGGAAAATGAGTTAAACAATCACATTGGAAAGGGCTATTCATACCATTTGCTGAATTTTCCTTCAACCATTTATCCAAAACCATTTATCCAAAACAGCCAGCAAATCATGGCAGTATCATACAATAACGGTACTCCAAACAACTGCTGCACCCAGAGTAAACCCAGAGTAAATGCTGTATCCTCCTCAGTAATGGCCTTTTGTCACCATGTAGGTAGGGAAAGGAAGCAAAGTATCTGATCATACAATTTGCAACCTTTCCCAATATACAGAATGCCAGAAAATCCAGAGAGAGACAATTATAGTTTAGAGAGCCCAGTCAACCATTTAATCCTTTCAGTGCTGTACTTGGGAGCGATACAAATACTGAAACCATAGCCAGATATAACTGGTCCTAGATGCAGAAGAATACTTAAACAGGAAAACAGGCAGTATTTTCTGCTTAAGCTGGTTTATGCAGTAGCATGGCATGGCCTGAGAGGTCTTCAGTTACCACCACAGGGCTCTGGATCTCTCCAGCCCCTCACACTTCCAAGGCGTCTGAAGCAACCATGTAAGTGCTTTACAGAAAGTTGTGTTATCTGTGTCCTCGGCAAATGAAGCACTAAATAGAAGTACCAGATTAAACATCACACGTAAATCTCATAATAAACTGGAAAAACAGTTAAAGGCAAAAGCATTGTAATAAACTGCTCCTGGAATTGCCTGATCTTGCAGCCCTGAGCCAAGGATTTACTTCAGTGCTAGTGCTGCCTAATCCAGTGACACAGGGTGCAAGAGGACCACAGAATCACAGCCCACCCTGAGCTGGAAGGGACCCACAGGGATCAGACACGTGTCCCTGCACAGGAGGGTGTGCAGGAGAGACCTGAGGGTGAGATGCCACAGGACCACAGCAGGCTCTGCCTGGGAAATGCTTGTGGCTCTCACACCTTGTGCCTGCCTGAAAGGAGACAGGGCAGGTGACCACACCTTGCTGCTGGAACACTTTGCTGAAGGCGCCCTGAGAGGCTTCTCCTCGCTCTGCCACCCCATCTCCCAGAGACAGACCTCGTGCAGTGCAGGACAAAGGACACACCATGCTGGAGATGGACTGATTTGTTCTATCAGCAATTGTAACACACACACGTTTGAGGGGAACACTGATCTTCAGAATTTCTTAAAATTGTGCTAAAGCAGTTTTTTTTCTAGCCCAAAAGGACCTCTGGAAAAACACAGCAAAAATCCTGTCTGATTTGCTCATATTCTGCTTTCTGGATAAAAATATGGCCTTTTAATTAAAATCTTGCCACCTGTCTTTTACTTTTCCTTTGTTTTTTGGTGCCTTCACTCTTAATTCTCATTTAAGATTCCATTTAAATTCCCAGAATAAAGCTGGATCCTGCAGCTAGAATTTGGGATGCTCAGCCTAACAGTTCTAGGAGTTGCCAAAGTAGCAAATCACCTCAGAGAGGTGCATAACTTAATTACATTTATCTGATATAATGCCACCTTCTTACAGGACACCCCAAATAATGGGCTTTCCCTAGAATATCCAGAGTCTGATCCATCTGTTTTACCCCTGCCTTATGTTGGCTTAGCACCACTGGCAACAGCAGCAGCGTTACACAGATGTGAAGCTGAAATAAATCCAGGGAGACACAGACACACCACAAGCACACTGAAATTAATGTGCTTTTCACTGCTCTTCGTGTACAAACACACAGGGAAAAGGAGGAATAAAAAATTTTTCTTTTCTACCTGGCTTTTCGCGAGTTCCTGGCTATCATTCTGAAATGTAGATATTCCCATCATGCCTCGGTGTTTTTCAGCCCCATGATGCCCTCACTTTTGATTGTATAGATGAAGTTGAAGTGCACAGGGTATTTACTGATCCAGTTATCTTGTTCTGTGACAGGCAGAATCAATCAATCAAGGGGCCGGCTTTATGCTTACGTATTCCAGGCACATCTCCGCACTTCAGGATACGAGATCACAGTGTTATCCAGCCAAATTTGATCAACAAATGCAGTTCCCCTGTGCCACAGCAATCTCAGATGAAGATGTTATTATGTGGAACTGAGCAAAGTGATAAAGACAGTACAGAAAAGGGAGGAAAAGTCCAGCTGGACCTTTCTGACAGCCTCTATATACTACGGCTGCAGCATCCCTTTTTCCAAGGCTAACAAAAACAGCATGTTCCCAAGAAGCTGTTGCAAAATGCTTTCTGGCCACCCTGTATCTGTTGGTACTTAATGAAAGAAACGTTATGCCACAGAGTTTGCCAACATGTTTTTAAATGTTGGACAACAGATTACACCCCTTGCCACTGTATTTATGGATATATATATATATATATAACACAGGGTCACACACTGCATTTTTCATCACTCTGTTGAGAGCAAGCACATCAAAACCTGGAAGTCCAAAAACGTATTTTAAAATCACAGCTGGCTTAAGCAACCTTTAAGGATTTTTACTTTAAATCCTTAAAGCTACAGAAGGATGTAGTTGAATGTGTAAATGTTGAAATCTGTCTCAAGGAGAGTTGACACGACGCTTTTATTTTGCCAATAGCTTTTCACTTTGCTATTGCCCTACAGTTTTTTTTACATTATTTAATCCAAAATACCATCTTTTTGATTCTACCTTTCTTTGCATTTTAAATCTTTAATGGGAGCCTTTGGCAGTCCATGGGCACAATTATTAGATATCTGCTGAGAGAAATTGAAAAATTAATCATACTTTCCATTTTATATTTCGGTACTATACATAAAAATTATCTGGTCTTAAAGCTGCATTCTGTGGTCTGTCGATATGCTCTCCCCAACATGGTAAATACTATGCAAGAATCCATGTATCTCGCATTCAGATCTCTCCAGCTAAACAGATATATGGGGAATGCCGTGTTCTCTTTTCAAGTGCAAAATTTATTTCAGATCATTTTTCAATTAAAAGGCATCTGCTGCTATTTCTTCTGTTATGGACTGGCTAAAAAATCACTGTAAAAGGTACCCTAGACTAATCATATGGATGATACTGAAGTTGTTTATTACCCTTTTATGGACTTGGGTACTTAAATTACAGTTTTTCACAACTGTATGCAAAATGTGTAACATAATCTTTATGCAGTTTATTATAGAAACTGATATATGCATTAATCTGACCTTTGTCTAAATAGACCCTTAACCACAGGGAAAAAAAATCCAAAGGCATCTATCAGCATGTGAGCAGTATCAAAACTGCTAAATCTATTAACTTTGTTTTCCTTTCACTATTATTAAACTGGAAAGCAAAATTCAGCTGGAAAATTATGCCATTTGGGTTCCCTTGTCATCATGTAGTAAGTATGAGAAATATATGTGGAATAGCCAAATGGCCAATAGACAAAACACCCACTCCAAGTGACGTACTGTTTTCCATACCACTCAGACAAAATCAAAACAACAGAGCTGTTGCAAACAAAAACAAAATAACATTTCCCATAAGCATTCCAGACAGAGAAAATTTACAGGAAAAGAAAGCTGGGAAAAGACCCAGAGTGATGTGAGTGTTTGTACCTCCAGCCATAAAAGCCACTTCTGGTTGAGCTGGTAAACAACAGTTTAACATTAAAAACACATAAAGGCTCACCATCGATTAATTGTCAAACTTTGGAGTTAAAGATTTACAGCAGCTGAAGGGCTGCTGCTGCTGCTGCCCTGGGCCAGGGGGGTGGGATGCTCGTCCCTCCTGCCCTGCACTGGGGCAGATGCAGCCAAGGAACTTCATTTCATTCAGAAAAGAGCAGGATCCGGCATGGGGAAAAGCTCCAGCGCTACAGCAAGGAGGGGAAAGTAAACAATCAGGTTGATTGCTTCAGAGCAGTGTGTTCTGCAGAGATCAAAAANAAAAAAAAAAAAAAAAAAAAAAAAAAAAAAAAAAAAAAAAAAAAAAAAAAAAAAAAAAAAAAAAAAAAAAAAAAAACTAAAAAAAAAAAGCTTTTTCTCTTTCCGGAAAGTCCTTCCAACTCTCAGTGCAGCCTGGCGGAATAACAACTTTAAAAAGTGAAGATGTCGCTTTTTTATAGCTGACTCACATTTATATAACTTTGTTAATGCATCTGCTCCCTGGAAGTTACAGTATCTGTGTTCAGCCGCGATACCTGCCCATAAATCGTGGCAGCGCGGCGAGTATCAACAGCTGCATTTTACTATTTCAGCCCGTCAGTTTACACTGTCTCCATCACGGCGAATTCCTGTCAGCTGCACTCTCGCTAACACAATTCCTATGTTTTGCCTGGCAGTAAATGGACGCTCCTGCCCCAGCATCATCTAAACAACTCTGTTAACATTTGCCCCCGAGCGTCTCTCTCTTTGTCCAGTCCCTGTCTTCTAACAGATGTCATCCAAGTCTAATCAAGCATAAAATGGTCATAAATATTTCTTTCTGGTAGATTTCACATTCGCATTTCATGCAGGGACATGATATTTTTCTGCTACCTCCAGGGAGTACCTAATGCAAAAACCAGTTACTTACATTCAAGGCTCATGTTCCTTTAGTAAAATGCAGCACATGTTCTCAGTTCAAAGACATAAAAAGGTGCAAGACTTTATCTTCTTTTGTTTAACTGCACCCTTTTTTTTTTTTTAGTAATGTGTGCCACTGCTTCTGTCTAGGTATGACATTGTCCTTTGCTTAGCAGGCAAACACACAACGCTGAATTTTGACCCTGCCACTCTCTCAAGCACAAACATTTCTAAATTTCCTACTCCCATACCTTAATTATTGCACAAAATAGAGATTTTTTTTTTTCCTCAGTTGTTACATTTGCTAAGCTATTTAAAGAATTCACATCAAAAAGACACTTCACTATTTTGGTTCTATTACGCAAAATTTTGCAACCTATCTCATATCTTTCATTAAAACCAGTTAAATGATTCTAGTATACAAATTTAAGGCTCATGCCTATTTAACAGTTCATAATCATGAGATATAAGCAATTTCCAGTGCTTAAACCTTGAAACTATTTTCAAGATAATTAATTCTTCTTGATGTTAGAATCATCAGAAAAATTATATTTACCCTTGGTAAACCTGGTAAATAATATGTCAAACTGGAAACTAAAACTACCTTAGACTATTCATAAAGCTGTGTGTCTTATCATTTTTTCCCCTTTATGTCTGACACAGAAGAAATATGCCACAGCTATTTAAAGTGAACCACACAACACTTAAGGATATAGATCACAACAGTGAAGCTGTTTTTTTCCTCTTCCTTCTCCACTGAGCCTAATATTTGATTACTGTTAGTCAAATCAAGCTTTCAGGCAAATAATCTCCATTTCTTAAGTTAATGAGATGTGGTCATGTCGACAACAGCTTGCAGAAACTTTTAATTCCAATTCCTGCAGGCTGTGCTGGCCTTTTTTACAGCAACCATGGTATGAATGAGTCAAATTTGCCAAAATGGCTTATGTAGACAAGTGCACACTTTAAAGAGGCACTAATTAAAAATACCCACTGGTATCATAATTTAAATACCATGAAAATAAACTGTAAAAGTAGCTCAGCTACAATCTTACGACTTTCCTTAGAGCTCGTTTACTTAACTAGATGATGTTTTATTGCAGATGTATTCCTAGCTAAAAACAATTTTACGTCTTGGAGGAATTCAAGATTTTGATATAATTAAACAATTTATGTTAATATTTGTTTCACATAAGCTATTAAGCAAGCCCCCCAGAACAAGTGCTAATTGAGAAAGATACAAAGAAGTAGACTGCTGAAGTAAGCAGCAAATTTATACTGTGGATTTACTGCTCTATCTGCAACTTCCCCCCTCATTACAGCCCTCTTTCTCCCTCTCACTGTCTGCTATAAGGCTCCCAGCTGTACTGAATCCCATTAAAACACTTTCCTTGGATGCGTTTATCTACTGCTTTCCTCAAAAAAGGAAGAAGAGGAGAAGGAGAGGTGGAGCTTGGTATTATTCTCTATGCACTTCCCTGGCCACAACTTCTCCAAAATCCCTTTTGTCTTGCTGTTTTTTGGCAGGGAATGAGAGCAGCACAGCTGTAGTGTAACAAAAGCAGACGTGAGACCAAAAATAAAATAAAAAAAAAGTTTGTGCTGAGAGGGTTAAACCTATTTAAGGGGTTAAATATGCAATTACCACTGACTAAAACCAGAGAGACATATAGATAAATAGAAGAAATGAAGTCCCCAGGTTCCATTCAGAAGCCTTCATCACATTACTACCAGACAGAAAACTCTTTAAGTACCATTTTCAGATGTTAAATCATTGTTCGTGCAGCACATATTCTCACTATTCCTGGGGGAACAATATCTGAAGACAGCGTGCTAACAAATGCAATCCAGTAAACAGGCATTTTTCCTCTTGTTGTTAGTACCTTTGTGTTCCAGCTCCCAGCTCTGTCATCCATGCCTTCTCTCTGCTTTGAAGTTAAAGTACTGAATGAGCGTTGTCATCTATTATCCAGAGTGTGCATGTAGATTATAAATAAGAAATAAAAGTGACTTTCAGTACACTGCTTTTGCATTAGCAAGTTGCCTTCTCTGTTACCTCCTCTGTCCTTCATACTTTGCTACCAACATTATATTAAAAATATGACTTTAAGTGTTTCTTCTAGAATGCTATAAAATATGTACACAGCAGAGACGAAAGTTTTATTGAAACAAACAAGTCCAGCAGTTAACCAGGTTCATGAGTTCGGCTCCAACAGACTGTTTAACCCTTATCTGCAGATGTCCTTCAGGTCCCCGACACATTAATTGCATCCCCAGCTTCTTTTGCATGCACACTACTGAGCACAGAGCTATTAATTACAGTGGAGTTTATTTACAGAAAGAGTCTTTTCCACTATTGATCAATTATTTATTAATATTTTCTGGCGTAACAATTTTTCATTTTACGGCCACAAATAAACACTTTTCGTACAAGTAACAGCACTGACCTATTTCAACTGCATCTGCTTGTACCTGGTAAGCAAACTCATCTCCATGAACATAACTGTAAGACTCAGAAACATTTCTCCCATTGCTTCATCTGAAGGAAGATGTGAGCACAATCTGCACTTTAAGTGATCAATCAATCCCTTTAATCTTCACAGAATCCTAGAATGGTTTGGGTTGGAAGATCATCTACTTCATACCCCGCTGCTATGGGCAGAGAGACCTTCCCCTGCCCTCTGCTTTTGGCTGGCTTCAACAAGCACCACTTTGGGTTTCCTAGTCCACACATGCTGCCTAAATCATGGCATCTCAGGAAGGAAGGATAAAGGTGTTTGAAGCCCTGAGGGGTGGTGGGCACCAAGAATGAGAGTAGAGATCTTTGCCCTGGCCCTGGTCCAGTGGGGAGTGCCCTGGGCCACCTCTGGGCAGGGACTCAGTGGTCTCAGGTCTCACGCATCACCTGCCCAGATGTGCCTCTGCAAAACTTTTGGGGAAATCCAAGCAGAACCAAACCTAGCAGAGCCCAAAGCCAGCACTGCATGACAAACTGGAACCATAGAATCATTTATGTTGGAAAAGACCTTTAGGATCATCAAGTGCAACTCTTGATTGTACTGCCAAGTCACAAAGCCAACTTCATGAAGACTAAGCACAAGCCTGGGAACAATACAATTCTAAATAAATAATAACAACTCTTTCACACTTAATAAATTCCTCATTATTCAGTGGAACGTCCATTTTAGATGACCAAAAGCATACCCATGCACCTAGCTCCCCTTCAATTCCATGTTCAGGTCAAAGCCTTGGCAGACATTAACTCTCACACAATATCTGTGTTGTTTCAGGTGAGGGGAGCACAAAGACCTGAGGACCAAAGCTCCTCTGGAGAGAGAGAAAAGGCTGGATGGGACACACCACTGGCAGTGCCCTGGCTGCTTCCTGCAAAACAATGGTTTTGGCAAGATTTCCTGAAAATAAAGTCCCTTGGTGCAGCTCCCTGTCTTTGCAGATGGCAGCGACTTTTGGGGCAGAAGGGGAATTGCCTCTTGGCTCTTCTGGCTGGCCAGCAAGATTTGCAGTCCATTTGTGGCTCACTATGGGCTGGTCAGGTAAGGAATCTGCAGGGTAGGCACAGAGGAGCTCTGCTTCCTTTCTTCCCTCCAGGTGTCCTGGATCTTTCTTCCTTTCATCCTTTTGGATAAACAATAATGATATAAGGAGGTTCAAGCACAGTCCAGTGTTTTTCACTCGGACATATGGGAGCCAGTCCTTTTATAAAATGCTTTTGGTAAATGGTTCAAGTCCCTGTCAAGACTGGGGCAATTCAGTAATGATTTTCAAGGCTATCACAGAATATGATGAGTTGGAAGAGACCTATCAGGATCATTGAGTCCAACTCCCAGCCCTGCACAGGACACCCCAAAAATCTCACCACATGCCTGTCACCTACTGCCTGTCTGGAACATCACCAAGTAAAAAATGAGATGGAGAAAAATGGAGTAGAAGAAGAGGCTCCTTCTACTCCATTTTCCATCTTCCCTCCACCAGGACAAGATGGAAATGTGATGGTGCCTAACAGTCTTTCACTGGCACATAGCACATCTGCAGGCAGCTCAAACAGCCTGGAGAGCCCCATTCTCCTTCCCTTAGGAAAGGCAGCAGTGGAATCTCGGGATGCATATGGAGTATCAGAAACCCCATGTAAATGTGAAGGGCATGCTGGTGAGCCCTCCACTGGTGCCAGCCCAGGCACAGGAGCCCCTCCAGCTCTGGGAAAGCACAAAGTGCAGGACCTGACCGTGCCTTACCCTGAGGAAAGAGGCAGCCTTTGTGTCCTTGGCATCCACTGCAGGATGCCTGTCAAACATATGAGAACATGAAGGGGTACTTTTTCCCAGCTAGGGGCCAGTTTTCCATCCAGCTCCTGTCCACAGGATTGAACAAACTGAGCCCCAGCCTGGCTCCCTTACTCAGCAAGTTCGTGTTTTGCCCAAGATGACTAACAGGTAAATACTCCCAGGTTTCAGGAGTTCATTTAACAAGAGCTCTACCTCCCCAGCACAAGGGGATCAGCTCCTAGAGACAAGATGAGAGGAGGTGAAAAGCTGGTCTTAGGAAACATGAGATCAGCTACAAAAGGGATTCTTTGCTGTCAAAGCATAATATGTCAGCTTGTGATAAACCTGAATTGCTTCATATACCAAGGATCACTAGACATTAGCTGCTTTTTATATGGCAATATGGTGCAGAGGTTTCAGACAGAATATTGTTTTATGTTGATCACGATAAAACTCTCTGTAGCTTTGATAAAGCCTGCACAGGCTTTTCATTCAAACTAATGAGTGATCCTGGCTGTTGGATGCCGAGGCACGCTCTTGATGCTTTCCAATGGTTCAACTTGTAACCAGGAATCAATTCAGCCTGGACAAGCAGGAGTGTTACTCATCTAAGGGGTTTTGAATGATGATCCTGTTCCCTGTGCTGTCCCCAGGTAGATCTGAAAAGGCACAGTGACAAAGGGAGCACCACATGCTGGCAAAGTACCTCCCTTGCCAGGGGATCTCCTGGGTGCAGCCTGCTCGGAAGAACAGTTGGCTCACTCTGTAATCAGCCATCAAACAGCCCCGGCCCGATGGGCCATTCACTTAGCACGGGCCTTTTGCTGCTCTGCTTTCCAACATCTGTTTCAATGCTTGTCATCTCCCTGCTTTAAACAAATGTACTGCAGATGTCTTGTCTTGTGGACGACAGGGACTTGGCAGAGACAGGAACAGAGGCCTCCAAATGACAGAGGCGTGGCTAAGGCCATTATTGGGAGGTTCCGGATGGACTCTGTGCACCGAACATGAAAGGAGATTTTCACTCACACCCCCATCCCATGTCCCCCTTTGAACCTCCTGTTTTCTCCTTCAGATTTAAGAGAGTGATGGAGGACAGTGACTGGGATGGAGACTAAAGTGTAGCCTCCTCAGAAATATGTGGCCTGAATCTTCCCAAAAGGTTTACCATTGACATATACAATTAAACAGGAAAACACACACACTGGCTCATCTTTTGTTCCAAGGACAATCTGATACAAGACTGGACATGGAGGGACACAGTGTGTGGTAAAGGTAGTAGCTTCCCAGACTGTGGCCTGGAAACAACAGCAGAGAGACTTTCTTGGGCTAAAATTATACTTTTGGAAAAACCAATGTATGAAATGGGATACACAACAAGGAACAGGGACAAGTTATTATGAGGGGTCTTCAGGCACATCCATTTTAGGGTGTTCTTTTCATGTAAGACCAATTTGAGTTTCCACTAGGAAAACCAATTAACTGAGGCCTGACATTTTGTATTTTCTGAGTGCTACTTTTGTCCCTCTGAATGCATCCTGCTTATAGCTGTCTGAGGTTTAGCTGGTGAGCTATGTAGTCAAGAAGATTCCAACAGTCTCATTTTTCCTTTACTTGGGTTCTTGGTGCAATAGCTATGAAGAAGCTGGAACAAGCCAGGTGCTTCCAGGCTGCTCTTCCTGCTGCTCTGTCCTGCCCAGAAAAGGCAACGTGACTTTAGCTACAGTGTTTTGAACCCCAAGATGGAAGTTTCCAAGGCCTGGCTAGACAGGGCTTAGAGCAACCTGGTCTAGTGGAAGGTGTCCCTGCCCATGGCAGGGGGTTTTAATGAGGCGATCTCTAAGGTCTTGTCCAACCCAAGCCATTCTATGATTCCATGATAAAACTTTTGGTCAGGCACTGGGAAAAAACATCCTAATGGAGAGTTGAGCACCAAAAGACCTGGGCAGGACAGAAAGCTCCACTGACAGACTGCTGAGACACAGATCAGGCAGACTCAGGAGTGTCAAAGACACACTCTAGTCCAGCTTTCGACCTGCATGGAAAGACTGGGGCAAAAAAAGTCTGTTTTTCCAAAACCCACAAAGAAGAATGCTAAGACTAGAGAGGAGTTCCCAGCAAACCTGGGCTGGTGTGCTGCCCCATCCTGAGTGTGGCTGCAGCCCAGCCAGGCCATCAGCCAGCACTGGAGAAGTTCCTACCACGGGCTCTCCCTGACCTTGGAAGGATCCCCAAACGTGAACGCGGCACGCGCTTCCCTGCCCCCAGGGAGAGGCACATATTTTTGCTCGCAGTTTATGAATCTTTGACGTGCAGTCCCTATGACACAGCCTTGGAAGGCCATATCTTTTATTTATTATGCCTAGCAATTGTCCTTGTAACCAATTATAAAAAAAAGCAGGTGGTCAACAGAAACTCTGCAAAATCGAACCCCTCGGCAAAGCAAACACCGTGCCTTTCAGAGTAAAAAAAAAAAAAACTGTAAACAGAGCTAATCACTGTTAAACCCTTATAATCCAGTCCTTGCCCAAGTTAAGAGACTGAAACGAAGAGTAAAACACTTCAAAAAGCATTAATTGGAGGAATTGGTGAATCATTTCTCAAGGAAAAGGAGTCAGAACTATTTTAAATTCCAAACACTCCCTGTGTTGTGAAAAGGGGCTCAGACCCATCCTGCCAGACTGGACTAAGGGACAAGAGTCCCACACCACCTGCTGGGATGGCTGCTCCAGGAACAGCTGCTCCAGGGACCTGGGGAAGGGCTGCCAATATGGGCTTCACCCCAGCAGTCATAAAGGAAGATGTGTGGAACAGCAAAGAGCCCACTTTTAGCTCCTCCATAAAACAGCTACAGTTACCAGCATTCCCTGAACCTTCTTGAGTATTATATTCAATAATATTAATAGGCTCATATTTACCATATCTTAAAAGCTAACAATCCCATTGCCAGCGCTAATTAAAAAGACAAGAAGCAGAAAAGAAGCAGTGGATTATTTCTGCAATATGGATTCACGCCTAGATTTAATAAAACCTGCTTTAGTGTTATAACCTTACATTTGTTTCAAGAACACTATAAAAGATAAGTCTGCTTTTTGTTGTTTATTGACTTGGAGGGTTTTCTTTCGGATCTGTTGTACAGCATTACAGCTATGGGAAGGCGAGGAAGGAAAGTGTTTTCCCTGAACAAAACAACTGCTTTTGCTACCCAAATACCATGTCTGGGATGAAGAAAACAGCACATCTATTGAGAGAGAAGAAAAGGCAATCACTGGGGAGGTTTGGCTGTACCAAACCCTCCCTGTGACCTTATAGAAAGCACTTCACCTACAGCTACAAGTGAACGCCACAGCCAGCTGTTCCAGAGGAGACACTGAAATTTCTTCCAGACACGGAGCACCCCTGTCCCAAACACAGAGCTCCCACACCTGCACACTCAGTACACTGGATTCTTTCAACTTTAGCTTTCCAGCAAAATCCGGAACAGTTGCTTTCCACACACACCTGTCCATCCTGCTCTGACCCTGAAGAAGAGGGATGACATAACAGAGTGGGTATGCAATGCAACACAATAAAGTCAAGATAAACTGCAGCCACTCTCCCCAAAACCAGAGATACTCCTAGGTGAGCTCATCTCCAGATCAAGTTTCTCATTTAAGCAGAGGCCAGAAGAATTCTCCTGGAGACTGCTGAGACTGGACTGTGAGGATCTGAGTGCTCCAAATGCTTTCTTATCCATGAGAAAAACTATGTTCCATCTTGTTTCTAATTTTTGCTGCAAGATGCTGGGCCCCACTACTTCTAACAAGTTCCACTCTCCTTCCCTGTGACTGTCTGACCTTTCTCCTTCAGTCAATCACTTAATTATGTGGAAACAGAAATACAAAACAGTGATGGTTTAAGAACACAAATACTCCAGCTTCATCTGTGAGAGAGCAGCCAATCCTCCCAAAGTTGAGGGTCTGCTGCTGATTCAGGATGCCAGAAGGTCCCAGGGAAGATCCACCCTCTGCCCACACAGTCCCTGGGAGCAGCCAGGGACCTTACCCTTGTTTCTGCACGTATCTCACTGATTACTGGAAAAAGGAGGAAAAAAGCAAGAATGTCAGACAGTCAGTGGTCTTACAACATTTCACTGCTGTTGCAGTTCTTTCCTGGCAGACATTTTTCAGTATCGGTGATAATAACAAGGAAAATTTAAGGAAAACTTGATTTGAGCACGCCAACAGCAACCACATTCCTTTAGCTTGTGATCACTCTAGCTCAAATAGACAAGATTTTTTCCCCCCTCCCTTCCTGCACTTAATTTCCAGGTAGAGTTTGTTAAAGCCTGAAATCCCACCTGCACTTTGGCAAGAACCTTTTTAAAAAAAAAAAAAAAAAAAGAAAAAAAAGAAGAAAAAAGACCCATACACAAATATTTGGCTAAGTGACCCATAGCAAATTGCGTAATGCCAGTTAAAAGTTGTGTTTTCTAAGTATCAGCCCCAGAGGTTTTATCTGAAATAAAATCCTGATTACTTCAGATTCTGGAGGCAAACTGTGACCTTGCTCTGCATCTCCAAATTTGAAACATTTGTGTTGTGCCCCTCGATAATGATGCCTCTTGCTAGAAAGGAACGAAATCCTTTCAAAAACTTGCTTATTTTTATTTAATAAGGTAAGAAGGCCCCTAACATGCATATAAGAATTAGTTCAGCCTTGAAGCTTGATCAAAAGAGATCACCTGAACTTGGAACTGCAGTGCTCTGCCACACAAAAACGACCCATCTCCAGGCAAGCAGCTGCATGCCCAGTGATGTTTCTGTCTGTAACCATCCCAGTCCTCAATCCTCTTGTCATTAAATGAGAGCCAGTATTAGGTCAGCACACAGAACACAAGGAATTATATCCATTTCTTGCATCCTTCTCTTTGGTTTGCCTGGGAACACGCTCTGAGAGCTGGGGGCAAAGGGGAGAACTGCACTGATGAGTTTTACAACACATTGTCAGAGAGATTAAATAGCCCAACTCTCCTCAACCTTCACTTTACCAGCCCTACTTTCAGCAGCATGGAAAAAAAAAAAGGGCAAAAAAACCCAAAACAAAACAAAAAGCAAACAAAAACCCTTAAAAGAAAAATAAGAAATATGATTCAAAATAAATTGAAAAGCCCAACTTGTAATAAACCTGGCACCTGCCCCAGGCTTCAGGGATGTCTGAGACTATACACTCCACAGTCACAATCTGTAGCTTTTATAGGGAAAAAAGAGATATATTTGCACTATTTAAAACAGGTTGCAAATATAGTTCATGTTTTGGAAACGCAGGGAGCACGGCTAACAAAATACAGAATGCAGCAACAAAACAAGCAACACTATCCTACAAAACTGTCATTATATAATGTCACTGTTTACACTAAGCCTCCAAAAGATACCTTCTGTTAATTTTTTTTTAATTAATGGGGTGCTATGCAGTTAAATAAACCCATGAAGAGTATTCACAACTTCTGCATTTTTACTTCAAATCCCAATCTTTATTTACAACATTACTGTTATAAATTACAACAGTACTGTTAACATTCTTCTCACTTGCTGGGATACCCAGTGGAGCTCCCCGAGAGAAAGAACATAATGCAGGAAACCATGGCATTTGATTCTGTTCTTATTTAAATGTTTCAAAGTCAGACAAAACTCTACTGAAATCAAGGGCTACGCTACTGAAAACAGCTGCAATTCTGCTGCTGCTCCTCAGGCATTGCCAAACAATCTCCCTACATGCAGCGCGTCTCCAAATAAAGTTAAATTGGTTCTAAAATATCAGCAATCCATGCAACTTCTTATTAGTGTGAAATTACTTAAGCCTTAATTCAGCAAGGTACTTAAGCACATTCCTAATTTTACAGGCATGAGACGTACCAGTGACCTTAATCAGACTAGTCACGCACTTACATTTAGGCACATGCTTAAGAATCTTGCAACGTTAAAAGCCATGATGAGGAACAGTTCCATGTGAATTAAAGGCTGCTTTACACCTTCATAGGCATACTATCATTTTAAGTTTTTATATATATATATATATATATATTTGTGTGTGTGTGTGTGTGTGTATTTGCTACAAATAAGTGGTTGCACCACTTATAAAACAACCCTTTAAGTATGAAGATCACTGGAGGAGGAACAGTCTTTAATAATCTGAATAACATCAATCACTTGAAATAGACTTTTAATTCATATCTGATGCTTGCTGGAAGCCTTTTGCAGTGTATACACATGCTGGCTAACAGCTTTAAAGCATTCCTTTGTGGACTTTCCCTAAACAGCACTCCTGAATGTGGAACTTTATTGCTTATGAGTAAGCATAAGCAAATATAAGGGGAGAGTGCACACCTACGAAAACAGCTGGGAACAAACACACCACTGCTGAATTTTCACAGGGATGCAAGGCTAAAAATCAACCCAGCAAACATATTTCAGAAGCTCCATCCCTTCAAAGAGCCCTCAGAAACCTAAACGATTACTGCCTGATCCTAATTTACCAGGTGAAGTAAAAGCAGCTATTGTAAAACAATAAATAAATATACAGAAATAGATATGGACAGCCTACAGAGGACTTCTGGATTTGGATGTGCACATAACCCAGGTGATTACATGTCTAATGACCCAGCTTCTGCATGTCCATGCTTGTACCTGCACACGGAACAGCAGAGCTCTGGGTGCCAATGTCAAGGTGCTCTGAGGACTCGGGTTTATGCAGTTATTTATCAAAGACCTCAGAAGCAAAATAAAACAAAACCAAGACAAAGAGAAAACAATAATCTCAGCAAGTGCAACTAAGTAGTAGTTTCCCCTTACCCTTCAACAGTTAGAGAAAATTTAGGGCTTGTTGGTGTCAATAAGTAGTTATAACAAAGACATTAGCAATAGTGAGGATAGAGAATGCTGTATGAATGTTCTCAGCATGGTTCATTGACAACTGATCTAAAAATTGAATTATTAAGGAAAAAAATCATTGATTCTAAAACCCAGGCAAGGTAGCCAGCCTATGTTAAAACTTATTTAATTTTTCCAGCGCTGCTTCATTCCTAAGCTCTCAGAGCCACAGCTTTTCTATTGAAAAGCAAAAGACATTTTACGCACAATTTTCCCTCTACTAGAAAGAGGTATATTGTGCCCTTCAGTGAACATAAAATTGATATTATCGTCTCTTAGTTTATATCTCACTACTTAACCTTCAGATTAAAAGTTATTAGATTTGAATGACTAAAAAGACATCATGTCACCTTCCGTTCAATGCTGGGAGATGGCAGAACTTGGCGGAAAAGTCTGAATGATAAAAACCACAAAGTTACCAGGAGCATAAAGTTGTTTTTCACAATCTCTGATGAAACAGCAGAAGCTCTACAAATGCAGTCATCTTTTCAACACGTTGTAATCTTCAATTTTGAGAGTACTACAGTACAAAATCAGACACAATCCAATAGCCTGCATGCAGTTTAATCTATATTTTCAAATGGCTCCTTCAATAGCAACAGCAGTTTAATAATTAGGCTTTATGTCTCTTTGGACAAAATGACTCAACACGGACGCTCCCTTAAAGTCTAACAAACAATTTTGGTCTAACCCAGTTATGTCAATATGAAACAAAGACTTTATCTTGGATCTAATTTAGCAGTTTTGCTCTACAGAGATAAGTCCACATCATGATCAATGGGACTGTAGAACTCCTGATGTGGTTTGTAACCTCTCCTCATGGGTTTGCAAAATAACATGAAACTCACCAATTTGAAAAAAAAAAAAAAGGCATTTCTTTCATTTACACTGCGATATATTCAGATTTCTTTCTAGTCAAATTTTCTTTTTGATCTGCCCAATTAAAACAGCCTCTCAACAATACACCAAATCCCCCATTTCTTGTACATTTTCCTTGTCTTTGAACATGAACAAAATCTGAAGAACACACATATTCCCTCTGGAGTTCGATTCCCTCAATCTAACACTTCACATCTCCACATTTCAGGAAACAACCACTGCCAAAGGGCCCAACTGTGGCATCTTCACAAGGACACCACAAACAGCCCAACTGCAGGCACTGGCTTGGGCACAGACCAGAATCTAGTCCAAATGTCTTTTGTCTATCAAACCTGCTTTTATATATGAACAAAACTGTATTTTTCATTTGCACACATTTACTGGAATAAAAGTACAAAACAGGATATAACGCCATGTTTTTTTTTTCAAGGAAAACCCCCTTCTTTCCTTACTTGGTGGACACATGGCAAAAATAGTATTTATCTAAATTCTTCAGAAAGCTTGAAGTGACACTTCATAATTACAGTATAGTTCAGCTCAAAGACGAAGTGAAGAAAAGAAACTTCCCCACAATTCTTTACATAAACCTCCTCCTTCTTTCTCCACATACCAGTTGCGTTTGTATTTCTATTCCAGTTTGTCATAAACACGGCCACCCTGTAACCCTTTTTATCAAGCAATCTGTGCACTACCTAAAAGTACACTACACTCCATCAGACAAGCTATAGGTTTACATTATCCAAACATTCCAATTCTGCCTGCTCAGCACAGGTTGTCAATAAATGCAAGCAATTGCAAAACAGCAGTGTGTGTTTTTTTCCTTAAGAGAACACTGATAGGAGCCTGCCAGTTCTGCAAAATAAACCCTTTGCAATCTCTGCAGCTAATCTGTCAACAAATTACTATTAAAGTCATACCTCCTCAAAGTTCAAAAGCATTCTGGATTAGACAAAGATACTGAGTTTTATACTCGTGGGGCAGTACTTGAAGTTACGGTATCAAAGTGGATCTGGCTATTGATGTGGAGAGGTTTGTATTTCTGCCACCATGCAACACAGCACTCGGTGTCTTGCTGCTATACATCAGGATTCAACTTTGTAATCATTCTCTTTGTTCAATTCATAGTCTTGTTTCACCACTAATAACGTGAAGAACACTTTAATGAATAGTCCTGAGGATAAAAAAAAAATGCAATAAATATTTATTTTATAAGCTTAAAAAAAAAAAAAAAGAAGAACTGTCTAGGACTGAGGCATCAAACCTTCTATTTGAGTAGACGTCAGAAACCACTGAAGCAACTACAGCTGTGATCATGAACATTAAAAGGCAGTTTGTTCCTATGAGTCTTTATTTATTCCTGCTTGGTAGGCAGGAGTCACCCCATCATTACATCCCTTCTGCCCAAGCTTCCCTCGCCCAGCCTGACCTTCAGCCTGTGGGTCACTCCAACACCCATTCTGCACCTCCCAGATGTTTTCCAGGATGCCTCAGAACCAACAGATGTTGCCAGACTCTGCCTGCTACCCTGTTCCAGGCTTTCTGTTCTGTCGCTTGGTTCTGCCTCCGTGGGCACCCTGGGACAAAGCTCCTGAGCCCCTCTGCCTGACCCCACACCAAATACCAGCTCTTAGGAGGTACAATGATCCAGGTAACCTTCACACCTACTCCAGACTTTATAGGCAGGTCACCAAAGCCCTGCCCACTCCACCTCATCCTGACAGTCACTGCCACGAGATGCTGATCTCTGGCACCTGTGGATCAGCAGCAGTGAGAAGACCACCTCTCCCACCCCCAGCAGGTGCCAAAATACTCCAAGAAAAAGTTCTCTTTCCCTTACACTTTGGTTCTGACGGTGACTTCTATATGCAGTCCACTTTTACCCTACTCTTCCACAGATATACTGTCCCTGAAGAGTCACTTGAGTTGCTTTGCCTTTCTTACTTTACCAATATAAACATCAGTTGGAGTTACTTGGCTTTATCATAAATAGCAGAATTCATCCCCACATTTGCTACTCCTAGCTTAACAGTACATTTTATGAGATTGCTAATGCTAAAATAATTGAGCATCACATCACTCTCTGTCTCCTTGCATGGCAGAATCACCCTAACATGACATGGGAAGCATAAAACTTGTCCTACAAGTCCTCCCTGTACTCAGAGCAAGAGTGATCACACCATACACTTCTCCTGCAAACATATGAACATCTGTGGTGCTCCATATTTTTCCATGGTAAAATATTTACAAGTTAGCAAATCCATTAAAATTTCCTAAAAAATCCCTGAAGTATTTCTGTTTTCCTCTCTCATACTAACAAAGCTATTAGTCCTAATAAATTCATAAATGTCAGCAAAAATGTGACCCTAAATTCAGCACAGATGCTTTCACAAGCCATTGTACATGCAGGTTTCACTGTTCTGCCATGCTCATCCTGGGAACACACAACTAACCCCAGCAGCAAAGCTCAATTAACCCACCACTGATTTTTTTTGGTTTTTTTTTTCCAGACAAAACAAGTGCCAGGTGGCAAAATGAAAAGATTTGAATGAAATGCTCCTAAGAAATAGCTGTTTAATTCAGAACTCATTCATTTGTATTGAAGGAGTGTTTTGTAGAACGCATTCTGTTAAGTGACCTGAGAGCATATGTTGTATACGGAGAAACATCTAAACATTATGCTCCATGTTGTATGTGTATCTGTAAATGCTGCATTAGCTGTCTGAAAACAACGGGGTTTTCTTCTTTTCAGCGTTTAAAAATGTTTTCCAAACACCAAGATTGATATTTTTATGCTAGCTCTGATTACCCTCTTATTGTTATCAGGATTGAGTTTGTTGGTTGTTTTTTATTTAATAACTGTTTTAAACTTTGCAATCAACTTGCTTTATGAAAGATAAACTCCATGGAGAAGTTAGTCATCAAAACCAATTAACAGCAGAATTCAAACACAGAACATAAAGGTCTTTGAAGAACTTGGAGAAAAGCAAGATCCCCAACCACACTGACTGTACTGGCAGAGGATAAATAAACTCCATGCCAAAATCAGAGCTGTGTGAAAGCAACTACGAGCCTGGCAATCCTGTCCCCAGCCCTGGGCACTCAGGTCTGTGCTGGGCACTGTTTGGGGAGGGCTGGAGAACTGGCAATGGATGGGTGCCACTCCTGAACTGACCAAATGGGCAGCTGAGTGACACCAGCCATTACACGCGAGGTGACAACATCATCTGAGACATCCTGAGCTCCTGGGATGGCGAGGAGCCCTGGGGATGGCTCTGGAGGAGCCCTGGCACAGGCTGGGTTAGTGGTGGAGGAGCAGAGGTCTGAGCCATTCTGGCCCAGGCTGTGCACATGCCTGCATGATCCCCCCTCCCTGTTTCTCTCTGCACAAAGCCTCACTGGAAAATTCCATAGTGCTCCTATGGAAAACACTGTGTAATTAACTCATTTTGATACGAAGCCTTTTTTAAGACAAGACCTTTGTGTTGAACATATTTTACTCCTCTTCTACTGTCCTATATTAATCAAAGCTGTAACCCCTGTTGTCTTTGCACTACGAACCAGAATGTGCCCCTGGCAAAGAATGAGGGAAAAGTCAACAGGAATTAAGTTTCAGTGCAACTGTTTACTCAACTGTGGCCTGCAGTTATTGAAATTTTATCCATGGTTTTGTGTGACTACTGCAGTAATGAATTCAGCATGGCTGTGATTTTCTCACTGATGGTATTCTCACTTCAAGTAAAAACCTGTAGGACGAAAATGATTGAAACGACCAAAGCCTGTGCATTTAGTATCTTCCATTTTTCTGACTTGTTTAATTATGGCATCTTTCTGTCTTAGGTTGGCAAATGGGGTGCCCAGCTCCTCCTCAAGCCTTCACTTTGTTTTTGAGCACAGGTTTTTTTCTTCTCCACAACAACCTGCTAAAAAGATCACTGTACACTTAGGGGAGTCTTAACCAGCTGCCAATCGCTTATTTAAAAGGTTTAAAGAATCCTTATTGCATTAGAGAAAGTGAGGGATAGGCGTGAGTGTATTCACCATAGCTCTGCTGCAGCCTTTGTTCCCAAACACATTAATGATACATGCCCAGCACTTTGGTGTAAAATTTCCTTAGAGGGCTTCAGAATTTTATCAGGGAATGGAAAAAGCCAAAACATATTATGTGGATAATTTACACTGAATTTGATCACTTCCCAGAAAATACACTAATTAAACTACGAAAGCAAAATGCACAGTTTGGTTCTGATTCTTCTGACTTGAGGAACACTGACATGGATGTATTTATTTATTTATTCCGACGTTTTGCGCAGCAGATACCTCTGCAGCCTTCCTGACTAATAGAAAACATTCTGTTGATAGAGGTTGCTAGGTTATATTAAAATTTGTTGCAAAACCAAAACTTAACGTTAGTGTATTTTCCACCCAGCGACATATTTTGGAAAGCAGTTATTTGTATACAGCACTTCACCCAATCGCTGCCACCAGACTCAACGCATTCAGGCAACGGAAGCAAGCCCTGATCTTTGGGTGTTTCCAGGGAATGATTATAAAAAGGAGCCCCGGAAGAGAAGTCCAAGGTTTCCCTTTACACCAACGACTGCAATCCCCTACGGGCAGAAACGCACAGAATGTCACAGGCGAGTCCTAAAAGCATCCTCTGCCTGGCAAGTACAAAGGATTTGGGAGGAGAAGGGGGGGGTTAAATGCTTTCATGCTTCTCCTGTAGGTAGGAAACTTGTAATGCATCTTACAGTACCTGCTGTTGCTGGAGATGTGCTAAATCTGCAGCCCCAATTTCAACGGAAGGTGTCTCGCCGTTTGATCTCACTTCCCGCAGGCTGCACTCTAGTAAATGGTTGCCACCGCTCGCTCCATTCTGAATGGCTGAACCGTTACTTTTTGTCTCAGTCCCAGATTCTTGCATCATGACTCAAAAACCTGAAATAATTTAGGGGAGGGAAGGGGGGGAAAAAAAAAAAGGAAAAAAAAAAAAAAGCAGCTGTTAAAACAGTTGCTGTATATAAGGAGACATGCCCTGTTTTAAATCCTGCCAAAACTGTAAACATATGTCATTTTCCTTCATACGATTTATCTTTCATTAATGGTTCATGCTACTAGTTTATGTTTATTTATCCGTTGGTACAGCTATAATTTTAGTAAGTTAGCTCTCTTCTAAATATAGTATTATTTGCTCAACATCTTTTTTCCCTTAGAGAAAAAAAAATATTTTTGAACGAACACACAGAATCCATAATTAAATTTCTCTAGTTACATCTGGATGCTTTCCTTTGAAATGGATGAGTCATTCTTGGCAACATATGATGGACAATATCAAAAATGTGATATACCCTGTGTAGAAACATGGAGGTGAAGCAGAGCATTCAGTATTTTGGTCACTTCTACCATGATAGTGCCAAATTAGCGCCTTCTATTACTCTAAAGCAATTTAGGCTTAATCTGGGATGTGCTGAACCATCATCACTTTTCATTTCAGGAGAACTGCTACAAATGCTCACAGAATTAGTCTTGCTGGCCAAGTTTTTGGCTATGGGTTTGGTCTGGATTTGGATGCTCCTTCGGCATTACAGTGAGGAGCCTCCTGTGTTATTTAGCTGAACATCGTCTCAGCAGCCACAGCTCCCTCCAGCCAGCCCTCCCAGCTGACTCTTGGTGTCAGCCTGTCCCTGAGTGCTTCACCCTCTGTGTTGACCAACCATGTCTGTGGGTCACAAGCCTGCAGTGAGGATGAGGACAAGTACCCATCTCGTTACCCCAGAACTCCTGGGATTTACACACCCTCAGGAACTAACATCACTTGTGCACAAAACTCCCCAAGCAAAGCACATATGCCAGCTTTCAGCTGCAAACCACTACCTCGGAGATATTATGATGATTTGTTTTATAAGTACTTCCACCTGCAAAGCCTTAGCTTCCAGGATTTAAATGCCATTAACCTGTCTGGCCTTCACCAGCCCATCCCTCCTCTCCCCCTCAGCCAGGGGAGATGGGGCATGGAAAGCCAAGCTGTGTGTCCCACGCACGCTGCCTGCCCCACCCTGGCCACATAGACATGTGAGCCACATGCCCCTGTGCAGGGCAGTTCAGCTCAGAAGGAAGATGCTTTATCTTCAAGGAAGAACCTGTTTGAATTCAGTAAACCAAGCATATGCATGGTAGTAGGACAGATTCAAACACTTTGATTACATTTAAATAAATTTCAGCTGGTCTACGGAAACTTCTTTCAATCTGGTTTGTTAAATCTTCAAATTATGCCAGGGGACAAAAGGGCTTGGAGACTCATTATAAAGCTTCTATCAACTCTTCTGTAAAAGCTCCAGAGATCTAAACAAACCTACAGCTTTCCTAAGACCACTAGGAAATGCTTTTGGATTTTAACATGATCCTGCTCTGATACACACCAAGTATGGTGTGTTTTTCATTTTGAGCACTGTAAGGAAAGCCCATAAGCATGATAAGGTCTAAATAAGTGTTTACATCTAACAGGTAAGGCTGGATTACACACCAGGCAGCAACTGCATGGCATGGGTTGTTTCGGAAGAAGAGACAGGAGTGAGAATCCACAGGCAGCTCCCAAGTCACTCAAAGATATACCAGCCAATTTTCATATGCTACACTGCTAAAAAAAAGATTTACCTCTTTTACCCCATGACAAATCAAAAAGAAAGAACTGATGTCACTGTTTTCTGCTTCAACCCAAATCTGGAGTTGGGTCTCAACTGGAGAAAATGGAGCACTACATTAATTAACCCCAGCAGCAGATGAGGACAAGGATGACCACCAGGAAAGATTGGGTTAGAGGGTTAAACCCAGAGACTCATCATGCCTTTGACAGCAGTGGCAGGTGGCACATCCCCACCTCACAGACTGAAGCTGATGGAGGAAGGACACATCCAAGAACGAGTGGAAGGTGCCTCCAGCAGCCACTGGTGGATTGAGATGCTAAAACCAACGTGCCAGAACAGTAAAAAAGTACATCTCATTTTCCAGCACTTCTGATGCAACAGATGGGAAATGAGAACCTGGATAAATAAGCAGTAGGGTCAGAGGAAGCACCAAGCAAAGCTCTGACAGCAGCAAGAAGAATGTGCACCACTGAGGAGCAGATCCATCACTGCCTGATCACGATTTGTTGGCTTGCCCTTCTGAGCGAAATATCTCTCGGACACAGAAAATAATTCACAACCAAACTGGTCAAGAAATTATTTATTGTCTCTAGGACTGCAAAATGGTCCTGGAAAGAAAAAACAGTAGAAATTGCAACAATTTTTCTAACCTATAAGACTAAGAAAAAGACGGATTATTTATTGTATATGGTCAGAAAAAGATCATAGTTCTTGAGAACCTTTTCCATGACAAATTTCATATTCTGTTTTACCTTTTGAAGAACCCCAGGTAGTTACCAGCTCAGCTGCACAGGGCCACGGCCCCTCCACTGCTTGTGACCACCCTATGGATCCCAGCAGAAGTGGTAGCAGCTACCAAAGAAATGAAGCTGGAAACAGAGTTTGCCATGTTTAAACTTTCAAAATGTTATTTTAAAAGCAGAGGTGAACATCTCTAAGTAAATTTTTCTTTAAAAACACCAATTTACAAGCAGTCAACATCTATATAACTTAAATTAGATGCTGATACAAAACAAAGGCACTTTGTTAAAATACCTCTGATAGAAAACTGGTATTTCAAGAGAAAAAAAGATAAAACTGTTTATTTCTTCACTGAAGTCAAATGTGAGTTGACATGAATAATCACAGTTTGGTTTGATCATTAAGTGTCATGTCATGAAAAATCAACCTGTGAGAGCTTTCTGCAAGAATGATTATTATTTGTCTTTTTGAGCACACCTAAATGAGCTGAGGTGATCGTACACCGAGGATGGCTGAGATAATTGTCTCTCCCCAGCACAGAGAAGATGAACTTACAGGAGCCTATTACTGAAGTTTGTCATTCAAAATTGTGAAAGAAAAATGCAAAGCAAGGTTGAATTTATGCAACATAATTAGGTTCTGTGGGAACTGAACTGAAACTCCAGGTGAAGTATCACAAACCATGATTCTGGTCTGAATACAACCAACACAGTGCTGGAGAAGCTGTAATGCATAATGATTTATTATAAAAAATAATAATAATACTACACAACTGCTTCCATGACAGGCAGGAGACCTGCCTCTCACTTAAGAAATTTAATGGTAGAAGAGTCCACGTCCATCTCATGTGTTCTAGAAGTCAGAATTATTCTCTTATCAATTCTGCAAAGAAAAATGCATTTCTAAAGCTTCAAATATGTGAGTTATTACCAGTGTAAGTATCTTATTATTTTACACATATATATATATATGTGAAAATTCTATGGTATTTCATGTTATGAGGGATACAGAATGACTGAATTATTAAAGGTGACACAAGATGTTTTTCCCCTATGAAGCGACCGAAGGTAGGCTGCAGTACCAACAACAGCTTGTGAAACTTCATCCTGAAATCAAGGGGCACATAATAAAATAACTGTTCTGTCTTAATTCTGGCTTGGTTTAAAAATTCCAGAAAAATGATCAGCTTCTTCAGATTCCCATTTTAACCTGCACAGAACTTTTTCTAGCTTTGATGCACAGCCAAACACAAAGTCAAAGCCCTACAGCTGGGCCCACCTCTTTGGTGAATGTGTTATGTTCAAGGTAATGGAGCAAAATCTCAGTGAAGCGAAATCAAAAGAAGGCACTCTGTCAACAGGAGGACAACAGCTAATCATCTTCCAGATGACTTGGAGAGAAGCAGGGGACAAACTGAGAAACAGAGGTCAGATGTGAACTTAGCCTGAATCAAAATAATCTTCCTGATGACTCCAGTGTCGGTGTTTTGAGGTAAAAAATAGAACCTAAAGGAATCCTAATTCTGAAAAAGTTCTTTGCTAATGCATTAAAAATAAGTCCATAAAGTCCCTAACACCGCCAAGAGCAGATGCTGCCGATACACATCTCAGCTCCACTGGCCTATTAAGATGAGCAAGGTTAAGCATGGAGATTAGTAGGCAGGAGGTGGGCGCTGAAGTGTGCCACTGCTGCAATTCTGCTACCAGTATAGTTTCTGAAGACTAAGCAGCATTGTTTAATGTCAGCATGAGGGAGGATTTACTGACTGAAGCACCTGTCAGAATAAGGACCCACTCCAACTCTGAAAGACTAAGGGACTGATATTCAGATGTCTTCAGATGCCTCACCATACACAGAGGCATCTGGTGAGGCATTTTTAAGATTCCTCAATAAGTAGCAATCTAGATCTTTAAGCATATCATCACCTTTAAAAAACCATCGCTGAGGTCTTCAGATCTTAAAATCCATGTTTAAATATGCTTCCAGACTCAAGGTGGACTACAGATTCACAATGTAGCTGTGTGTTTCAAAGTTCCTTCGAGGCTGATGATTATATTGCAGATGTTAGTACTTGGAGGTGTTTACAAATACATATATATACATAAATATCATTAGGCATTTCTATCCCCTGGGATCAGTGCTAGAGCAAAAATGCTGTTATAATTCAACCCTTCTTTGCCACATTTGTGAAAGATTTTAAGCTAACAAAAAGTTTAGTCTTTATTCCAGGGCAGTTAATTAAGGTTGACCAAGTCAGGCAGAAGTAAATTAACTTGGCTGATCAATTATTTATATGAAGCAGAATAAATGCCCTTAAAGAACTTGGCCCAGCCATGAAAGGACATGTAAATTAAACACAACACAGATTTATAAAATGTATTTCTACTTTTATAGGCAGAAGAGTCAATGCTAAAATCAGTTTTAAGTGAGTGATCAAATCACGCGATCTAGCCTGAAATTCTCCAGCAGGCATTCTATCCATACCTGGTTTATAAATAAAAGTTCTACCTATTTGTCACAAACAGCTCCCCAAAACAGGCTCAGGAATAGTTTTAGGGCATTTATCCATGTAATTATTAAAAACAAAAGAAACCACCACAAAACCCAAACACTATGTGGAAGAATTCCACAACAACGTAACACCGCGAAGACAGAATTTTACCTCTTGAAAACGAAACGTGCTCCAGAGCGCAACCAGCAAGGGAACACTGAGAGCAGGAGCAAAGCTGCTGCCTCCCCACAGCACAAGGACAGACAAACACCCTGCAGCACCAGCCTGGCCCTGCTGTCATCCACAACGAGGACCCCGACAGCTTTCCCAGGAGACCCCTGCCTTGCTCACGGGTGGTCTCTTTTAGTCCTGGTATCTTTGCAGCAAGTACCCTGCTACGGAAAGCACCTCAGGCTCCACATCCCACCACCAGTAGTGAATTTTTCCAGGAACATATTTTGGTGCTCCCCAGCTGATGCCAAAACACCCATCTCCTTCAGCTGACACCCTGTGCCTAGGCCGGCGCAGCAGCCAGCAGCACCATCCTGCCATCTGTGAGTTCAGTAAAAGAAAAAGGATTCACCAGTGGGAATTAAAAGCCTTGTGTAAGGTAAGGCTTGATGTGCCGTGGGGGAAGGCGTACAGATGTTCAGCTGCTCATTTACTAAATTACACCATGTCACAATTAACTGTGAATCAGCCAGCTTCACATGAGCAGCTCAAGGGCTGCCACCACGCTAAGTGCAGAAATAACGCCGGGGAGGGAAGTCCAAACTAGCCAGGTGGACCAGATGACTTCTCTTTGCCTGTGTTTGTGGTTAGCACAACTATTAGAGAGAGCTATCCCAGCATATGGCATGATTTAACTAAATCAGATCATGCTGAACTCAACAGCCTTTCTCAACTTACAAACCCCTCCGCTCTCGTCATTGCAGATGGGTGAACACCCGTCATGCTTTTAGAGTTTTCAGTAGCCGTCATTTATCCTGCTGACAGGGTGTATTTTAGGTATAATTATGTACTAACTAACTATAGATCAACTGTCAGTACATTAGGGTACTTTTTGGATAAAACTTCATGCTTACCCCTTTGAAGGCCACTCGCCTACACACTACTGGTGGTTGCTGAATTGTGCAGGAGTAGGAGAAAGGAGAAGGGGGATTCAAAGTGCAATTAAGGATCATCTTTAGGAATCAACCAAAATAGTAGCAAACAGAGCAAATCAGGCTTCTCTGTCCTAAAAAGTGATGCTGAGTCATGTCTGACAGCAGGGTTTGGAGGAGAAGAGGCAAACCTTGAGCAAGGCAAGGGAAGGAACACGCACGGGATGTGTGGAAAGAGGAAACAAAGAGACAGCGACGAGGTGAAATCCTTTGATATTTCCTCAGCTTAAAGAGGTAATTCAGTGCATTAAAACAGATCCTTGAAATTTCAAAGGATGAAACTCACACAACAAAGATTGTTGAGAGTGCTATTTTCTAGGATTAGAACAAAAACGTATTGGGATTTGCTATATGATCTTACATCGCCGAGCAAGACTGTACACTTGCTGTTATGCAAGCACCATCTTCCAATGGAGAATTTTCATAATTATAACAGAAAGGCGTAAATTTTCTAATGCATGGCAGTTCAAAAAGTAATCAAGAGAATGAGCCTGAGGGCTATTTTAATGTATGCAAAGCTAGTGACCCACAGTAAATGGGAGGTAGGCTTCAATGAATGCAAAGTAATGCACACATACTAAAGACCTGGTCTGATGAGGGACGGCTAAAATTAACACCCAATTAATTTCCGAATTGACAAACAAATGAAAGCCATAAATCTACTTTCTCATTAATTTTCTTGTGGTATAATTTAAAGCAGTAATATGAGGGCAAAAACTGAGCATTATCCATCATAAATATCAAAAAAGATAGCACTGTAACACCATAAATTATGCATATTACCTGTTGTTAAAAATGATTAATGTATTATCAACTTTATCGTGCACTGTATATGTCTAGACATATCTAAAATCTGAAATTCCATTTAGTGCTTAGGAAATAAAGGGTCCAGAAGAAATGGGTTTACCCACAGAGCATCCTTGGCTCTGCCTCCTGATGCTCTCACCTCAGCTGGACTCATCCCAAGCCTTGGGCAGGTGGAGTTTGAGCACATGGTGATGTGCTGGCCTCTACGGGAAGGGAAAAAAATCCCACTGCTGCTGGAGCATCCCTGAGGCCCATGGCCCTGGCACCTGGTTTGCACAGGGCTGCTCTCCTCCCCTGCCCTGCTGGTGCTGGGCTAGAGCTACTTGGTGATGCAGAGCCAAGGGAAGGGGACGGAAGTAAAAGCAAGGAGCAGGAAAACAAGAAGCTGTTACAAAATTCAGTGAATAAAAAGCCTGTGCTTTCCAAAAGTGGTGGAGTGCAACACCTTGGCCAACAGGAGAAGAACACAGGTGGCCCAACCTCCTCCCTGTGGGTCACAATGGTGACCAGCCTGGCTTGTTACCACCTGTTACGGGTTTGTATCCACTTGCCACCCTCAAGTCTCCCGAATGGCAGCTCCTGCCTAGAAACAGCCAGCCACAATTTTTAATTTATTTAACTATACGCAATGGCACAACCTCTTTCACTGTTGGAGTGCGGGGCTCACACTGCCTGGGTTCTCTCTTTCCAGCAGCAGTGTGTTATCATCAGGGCCACAGCAACCTGAAATCATCTGGAGGCAGCTTAGTGAAAGGCTGACTGATGCTCTGCAGGAGCTGAAATTTAAGACTGCTGTGGTGAGGAGAAGGGAAGGGGAATCAGGAGCCTAATCCCACTTGTGCCACACTGACTTATTGTGAAATCATGGTCAAACAACTTAAGTTGTGAGAGAACCAGTCAGTGCAGACCCCTAAGGAAGTCTCTTCTGCTGAGGGTGTTGCTGACCACAATCAGTAGGAACAGAGATCAAGCAAATCCAAGAAGAATTATTGAAACAGACAATAAAAGGTTGCCTTTTGCTCTGTTCAAAAGAGCTGAAGCTGGTCCCCATGAAAAACCAGTGCACTAAAACATATCAAGCTGTGAAGACAACAGGTCTCGCTCTCTTCCATGAGGTAACACCCAAAGCATTACACAGACAATGAACAATTCAACTTTCCTCAAATTAGATTTTTGCATTCTTCCTTCATTTTACACATGCACACAGAAGTCACTCCCAGTCTCACCTTGGATAAACAAACCCCTTTTGCAAAGCCAGCTCTATCTCAATCTATGCCTCTCAGCTTGACAGCTATTAAATCCATATTCAGCATGAAGCTCATGCCATAGATGCATAAAAGCTCTAGAGCTGGGCCACTTCCAAGTGACTGGCAAATATGATGTAATCATTTACATACCATCATCGGCAGAGTGAGGTTCCTTCCTCTCTCTTGGGGAGAGCTGTCTTTCAGCCGTGAGCTTGACAGAAATCATCCTTACCATCACCGGGATCATCGTTTATTTGGAAGGAAAGGAATGGCGAGTGGCCAAAAAAAACCCCAGGCCAAAGCAGAAGCCATAGTTCAGTGCACCATGCGATTCCGTGACTGCTGCCACATGGGCACGAGCACCGTGGCACCAGAGGAGTGACTCCTCCAGAAGGAAGGGCACAAGAGCAGCGTGGTGAGGTGCAGAGTTCCCTCGGTGCTGGCCCCGTGGTCGGTGTCCCTGGGGAGGTACCCACCTGCTCATCCCAGCCCCGGCATCACAGCGGTGCGGGGCTCCCTGCCGTTCTGTGCAGAACAGGAACAGAAACTGCAGAGCTGTTCTCACAGCCAGGACTTATTTGTTTGCATGCACACTGCTCTGAGCTTGCATCACAAACTCTTGCAGTCTGCCTCACAGAAAAACAGGTGACTGTTCAACCAAATAAAAGACCAAAGTTGCATTTAGTAAATAGAGTCAGTTTGTGCCAGACAGCAGCAACACTGCTACAAGACAACACGAAACCTCGTACCAAGCGCTGGCTGTAGATGAATTAGACTCCCACCCTCCATGCACATCTCCATTAAAGCATATCTAAACTCTCTAGCAGCCTCCAGAAGTCAAAAACCACCTCAAAGCCAGGTGCAACTCTAACAATTCTGCACAATGCCACTTTCACTTCACTATTTTCACTTCGTTCAAGGTAGCAAAGGTTTGATTCATGGCAGTAACACGAGTCAATTAATGACCAGCTTGTCCACTTACACACTTCAGGTACCTCCTGCTCCCCTCCAGCCCTGACACTGCTCCAGCAGCCCAAACAAGCAGTATGTTTGGATCACTGATGTAGGGAATACAGGGCATGACATTTTAATGCATATCTTCTCGTCTTCTTTTCCAAGAGATGAAGAGGACAATTATTTAATTTTATCCTTTCTATGAATGTGTATCCTAAGATATCTTAATAAATGAATTCACACAGAAAGGAACAGACAACCCCTTCACACAAAAAGAGTTAACATTTCTTTCTCAAGGTCATTCAAAGAGGGTTTATTCCCTTTGTGTGAAAAGCTCTAGCCATTTACTGTTAGTGCTAACAGGTCCTGCCTGGCATTTGAAATTCAAGCTCCACTCAGAAACAATAACAAACAGTAATTTTGAAAAACAAAGATGGTGTGAGCGAGTTTTTCTTGCTCGTTTTCAAAACAACCCCAAAGCAACAACTACCAGGATGGCTCTCTCTAATTAGGACTCCCAGAAACCAAAGAACAAACAGGCAGCACAGAGAAATTAGCAGATGTAAACGCAGTTTTCCAGTCATAAAAAGAAGAAAAGCAGCTCCGTCATCTCACTCGCAGGAGGAGGAGCAACAAAGAGCGTTTTTAAATTTGGTATTTTCTCTCCATTCAAACAGCTCTCCTTCTAAAACAGATTTTCCTCAGATCTCCTCAGAAGCAAAACTGAAAGCTTTGCCTTTTCCAACTCCATCGAGGGCACATGCATCAATTAAAATCCGGCATGAGAAAAGAGGGAGACCAAAAAGCCCGCGACCAAAGTCTGACACAGAGCACAAGGCCATACTTTTGGGGTGATTACCTGGTTCATAGCCCTATAGCTTTATCCTAGACCTTCTACCTCCTTGTCTGCTCCATGCAGGATTTTCTAGCCATCAGCCGTCTACTGCTATGCTAGTCGTCTTGCAGGAGTGCTCTCTCCCTTCTGAAAAAAGCAAACAACTGGATAGATATCATTACACTAAGGAAATCTCTTGGAAAAACCAAACAACTTGCTAATCTTTCTAGCCCCTTCACCTAAGTTAAAGATAAGCAAAGCAAACCAAAGTGAGTTTCAGCCACATTCCAGGGACAAGCTCCCCTTTTTCTCCTTTATCAAAATCCCAGCATTTAAAGGTTTTTTTCCAGACCTTGCAGGATAAACTGCTGCTCACACCCGCAAACAAAGCAATATTTGTTTAATAACTGATTGCTGCCATGGGTACAGTAAACAAGGGGCCCAGCATTTGTGTTTATGAACAAACACATCATCTTGCAAGAGCAATTTAACATTAACCAGGTGGAATAATCAACAGATTTCATAGGTGACACTCGGGGCAGGACTAATGTAAACAGAGCAGGGAGGAGAAAGGGGCCACTCTTAGGGAATCAAGGTTGAGGCAAATGCATTACAGAGTAAACAGCTGGGAAGAACTCAAGACAAACAAATAGTCATTCTTCTGACATTTCGAGAAGCAGAAAGGTTGTACGTTACATGCATCAGCTGCTGACCACCATGAAATCAAACCAGTTGGGGACCAGGCCTTCTTGTTTACACAGTGCCATGTTTGCTTATAAACAACAATTTGCTGTTACCAACCTCGCATTACTCATTGCATAAACGAGGAGATCAAGTGAAATCCTGTTAACTCTTCTGTGGATTGAGGGTTTTTTCCTCCCCTTCAACAACAACAAACAAAAAAGCCTTTGCAGTCTTGCTGTGCAACCTCAAGAAAACAGGCAGCAGGGGAAAATACAGAGCTGTGCATCTGTTCCGATAAAGGGGAAAGAAAGGAGCTGAAAACACTTGAAAGTGTTTCACAAAACAAGATTTACCGGCCAAACCACTGATGTGAAAGATCCATTTGCATTAAAAAAAAAAAAAAAAAGAAAAAAGAAAAAAGAAAAAATCTAAGCCCAGAAAAACAACTGCAAAAGGTGGGGTACAAAATTTTCATTTCACTCCTAGAACAAACAAGCAAAACAACAGCTTTCGACACAGCCCAACCTGCCCAGCACGACCATGGACACGTGTCATTTACACACACCCATGGCCATGCCAGGGCCCTGCAGCAGCAATGAAGCCATGGCTCAGCCCTCTTCCCCCTCCTTTCTCTCTGCCACCCTCAGCCCCCTTGCCTCTGCCTTCCATCACCATTCTCTGATCTTTGTAGATCTCCCCAGCTCCTCTCGTTAACCCAGAAGCCCCTTGGGTGTCCTCTCGCAACCAAAACCTCCCCACCCAACATCCCTTTCTTGGCCCTGAGGCTTTGGGACATTAGTCCTCAAGGACACCCAAATTCCCTGGCTCTGCCACCTTCAAAAAGCCTTTCCTTCCCCATCTCTCAGCAACACTCATGAAATTTCCTATCACAGTGCTCCTCCAGGGAGGCTTCCCTAAGTTGTCTATCCTGAACAAGGATTTCAGGAAAGATCTGAAGTACAGGCACAGAAGATGGATGGTCCTAATGGTAGAGGTTAATCCAGGGCTCCAGGTTACATTCCTGCCCTGACACAATCCCTCCATGGGACCTCCATGGGTCTCTTCATCCCTCTCCTATGTAAAATAAGCCTTTTAACATGTTGTACCAGTCAGGTGGGGTTAGTGGATGCAGTTGTGGGCTATACCACGGGTCCATTTTCCTGCCAGCTGCACCACTGTCCCTCCCTGGTTCACCTCTACCTTCTGATGAGCACCAGCATCACAGCCAAGCACTGAGGAAAATCATCTCAGCTCAAATCTATGAAGCATCCAAGGTCACAGCTGGCCCTGGCACTAATCTCCCCTCCCTTGCCATTTCAAGTGCAAACAGCATGATGGCCAGAAGCCTCCCCCCTCATCATTTTTTTACAAGTTTTAGAATATTTGTTACTTTTTTTCACAGCACAATCCTGGACATCCACAGCTGGCCAAGAACCTTCGTTTTCTTTTTCAGAAAATATTTAGCCTTTTGTTGAAGTAAAAAAAAAAAAAAAAAAAAGGAGGTTCAAAACCATGAAATCAGTACAACCTACTAATAAGACAGGTATTTAAATAAAACCCAAATGCAGTATTGTTCAGGCAACTGCCTATTTTTTAATACATCAGGTTGACAGCATAATAGCAGGCAGGATGAAAGGTGCGACTCGAGGACGGGGTTGGCGTCCGCACACCAGGAAAACAGAAGTGCTGCCCCATTTCCTGTGCTGCAGCAGAGTATTTCTGATGTCTGGGGCTGCCGGGGACTTAACTCTGAATTAATGATTACACACAATACCCTCCTTTCTCCCCTCCCTGCAGGACAGCGAGGGCCAGCCTCACCGAATGACTGTGGGCAGGCAGGCACGGGTCACGGGGGATTTAGATATTTCACAGCAGCTTCAAAAATTTAGACACTGCAACCTGAAGGCTTCTGAAAACATCAAGCTTCACATAAAAGTCCTGATATTTCCCTACTTGAGACAACTGCTCTCACCTCAGCCGCGCTGCCTATTCCACGCTCCTTTTCCAGCACGTAAAATCACAGTTTATTCAGTACAAAGTAACTACACTATGATAAAAACTATAAGCATATCATTCAAATGCTTTATTGGTCAAATAGATGGATGCTTTTATTAGTCCAACCTTTTTTGTAATGGAGTGCCACTGATGACCCAGTGTTAGCCTCATTCCCTGCTATTAATCACACTTCTAAGAGCTCATTTTGCTTTAAAATCTTAAGAAATTGCTATAATTTAAAGACATGGTGTCTACATAATGGGAAATGCTTCACAGATTGTATCATTCCATATAACACAGAATTTTTACGGCAATGCTGACCACGATACCAAGGTATTACAAAACTTGAATATAATATTTTTTACATAGAAAAGCTAAATGTAAACTTCCTTCTGCATTTGTGGTTTGCCACATCCATAATGTTTTAATCACAGCCTTTTGGGAGTTGCAGTTTTCAACTGTATGTGGCTTACACAGATTAACACTACAAAAACACTCCCTGAACAAATATAAACAGAACAAAACAAAATTAAATGAAAATTAAATAAAATATAAGGATGGACCATGAGAGAAAGACTGTTCAAGCTCTACTTTTATAATTTTCACACAAGGCATTTATCCTTTGTCAACTACAATATCTCCTTCCTTTTTTGCACAGGGAAAACAGATGATGTTTACTGTGAAAAACTTTTACGACAAAGTGGAAGCATCTTACGAATTTACCTACACAGAGAATTAAATTAATATAATGACGGTCCTAACCCATATTATTAAAATGTACTTTGCAAAATGTTTTGACAATGTTGACTGCTGCAGGAGGGAAAACACATTTAAGACAATTTCAGCCAAATGCAGAAGCAGAAGCCTTTCATTTTTCAAATGCAAAGTAAAAAGCATCTTTAAACATCTTCTCATGAAAGAAAATGCAGTGCAATTATGTTATATGGCACACACAAAAGCATGTTCTTTTCCTCAGTTCTCTAACAAGATATTAGTACCTCCTGGCCTTAGGAATATTATGTGTAAATCACATCATATTCATAGTGTCTGAATTAATTATAATAGGAGCTGGAGAGAAATGTTAACTTTCCAGGTTGTTGCTAAGGATTAGCCCTTGTTTACAATTCTGTATTTATAGAACAAGAAAAATTTGTCAAATGAAGGGCAAAGAGGAAAGCAAGAACACAAATTTAGCTTTGATTTCAAAACAAATCAGATCTTGCAACCATTCCCTGAGAAGAAAACCAACAGTTTTTAATGTGAAGATGCAAATGAGTCTCAGAATATAAAAATGTTTTATAATTCTGTGCATTCAACACTACTAGATGTTATTTAAAGAATTTATGTTAACATTTCTCATCCTCGCACAGCAGGTCCAAGATGCTGCAAACAGCATCTATTTAAAATGGATCCTGTTGCTGTGGGGCACGGGGGCAGCTCCGGAGGCTGACACAGAAGGGAGAAGGGCATTTGGCCCCCTGGCACCTGATTGGGATTCATGGGCTGCTCCAAAGGGGTCGACAAGGCAGTGGGCAGGAGGAACAACAACCCTGCCTTGCACAGGCAGGACACTGGCTACGTGGAGATGTGCAGATCCACCCCAAGGGAAAGTCAGACTTCTCAAAACCGCCGCAAAGGACATGATGGTCTTCCCAAATGCAGTGAATCTGTGAGGTGAACAAACACCTTAAGAGAAAGGCAACTCAGGAACCCAAGAAAGGTCCTTCATGCCAAACATGGTCTTTCTGGAGAGCCCTCCAAGGCTGGATGGATGAAGTCTCTCAGTCTGTGGGATGGGTCCCAGTGAGCAGAGAGCCAAAGCTCTGCAGGGACTTGCAGGTCTCAGGCACCTTGGCAGAACTGGCCAGGGAAGTTTGTACTGCTCGCCATTCGGAGGATAGAGAAAGCACTTCGGCTTCCAGCACTTTCATTTCTTTGCACAAATAAAGGCACACCCACTACAATTAAATTGCAAAACCCTTTTCATTAGGACTCCTTGTTTTCACACACTTCAAGCCTTCCAAGACCTGCAGTCCCTCTCACGCTCCCATCAGTGTGTGCTCGTGTGTAGAAAACTAAGCAAGGGCCCTTTAATGGTTTCAGTTTATGGAGAAGCAAATGGAAAAATGCTTTTTCCCCTTAAAAAAACCCCCGTAACCACCAACTTCTAAGCAGGGTGACTTGCAAAAACGCTGAGCATCCACAATGGAGAGGATCTAACCCTCCGCAAGAATCAGGCCCACAACACAATATAAAAAAATGCACTTAGCTAAGCTTTTGTGGAAACACAGATGGACTCTTTGCCTTGCCCTGTGCAAGGGCTGTGGCTCTCAGATTAAAGCAAGGACAGCACAATGCATCAGGGAAACCAAACCTGTCTGTGCACACTGGTGTGTAAGCTAACACACAAACACACGCACACACGTGCTATCCAAGCACCCAGCGTGCCAGTTCACGTCAGCCAGAACAGAATAATCAAGACAGAGGAGGTGCCTTCATCCCCAGTCTTTTCTTGATGTTGTCTTTCCCAGGAATAGCTCCAGTCTCAGTCCAGAGCAAGGATTCCAGTCCATCACATTTCTGTGCAGGAGATGTGTACATGCAGCACATGTTCCTCAACAGCCCCACACATGGATCCCAAGCACCCAAAAATACAGTTGGTCCTCTCCACACTGGCCCAATAGAGAAGCGGGAAAAGAAGCGTGAATTTTTTTCACCTCAAAATTTCATCCTGTGCCTGAGAAAACTCCCTAAAAAAGCTCTGTCAAAACCAATTTGTTTCTAACTCCCCCAAAAAAAGCACATATGCCTACTTTTGAGTCAGGATGCAGGAAACTGAGTTCTTAATCCCTCTTCTACATTCACCCATGGCTAAGGAGCAATGCCCACCTCTAAGCGACCATCAGCCATGGCTGGGAGAGGGAGAAGCAAGAGCAGAGAGGATCTGCAGGCCACCAAGTGAGCCTCTCCAGCTTGCCTCGGCCAACAACAGCCAACAATCGAGACCACTCCTGTGGCTGCCCATACCTCTTCCATGCACGATGCCAGTGGAACAGAAAGCCTCCCAACAGACAGCACTGTGGCCCCACGACCTCTCCAGAACCAGCTGTTCAGCCCTGGGCTGGGGGGGGGTCCTTCACTGCCAAGCCCAGCAGAGGTTGCTCTGTGCTCCAGGAAATGGCCTTTCTGGTGCTGAACCCCTGGCAGCATGTGGAGGCCGTTTACAACCAGAAATGAGTGTTTAATGTTCCAAATCTGCACTGAAGACAGTATTTGAACATCTCCAGCCGCATGCAGGTGCATGGTCCCACAGATGTGCTGGCTCCTGAACACTGTAGAGCTAAGGCATGTGGCTTCCTGCTCCAAGGGCTTGTGAAAGAGAAGGACACACTCTATTTACAGCCTATTCCAGACAAGACTATTCAGTGTCAGGATGTGCTGTAAGAGGGTAATTTGCACCCTAAACTGGATTGTACGATACCGCAGCCACAGACCGTATGATCTCTTCCTTTGGATTAGAACTGTTTGCACAAGTCAAAGCAGAACAAGGAGAGTAACAAAACATACAGTGTATTTTGTTCTCCACTGCAGCCACATATTTCAACTGCCTCAGCCGAATTCTTAGAGTAAACATAGCTTTAAAAGAAAATAACTTGAATAAAGAGCTTCTGGAAAGTTCTGACTGATTATGCATGCAAGAATTCTGCTACTGCTTCCTCCCATCATCTGAAAAATAAACCAAACACCCAACTTCCACAACTATCTACAAAAGTGCTATTTTTCTGAAACATGTTACAATACTATCTGAGGTCTTCAAGTTGTAATGAATGCATCTTGTTTTGCAAAATACACAGAGGAGCTCAATTAAATGAACAACTGTAAAGGAAATAGAGCTGATAAAGGAATTAATGCTCTGTGTGCCAGATCATAACATAACATCTAGGATAACAAAGCCGTGTCAAACATGCAACCGCTGAAGACTTTAAAAAATGAAATAACAGAGTTAAACCCCAAAATATTTAAGCACACAAAATAATCAGGAT
>VXBQ01014365.1:182985-192985 GCA_013400175.1 Phainopepla nitens | reverse complement strand
ACTCACTCGCTTATCAGTGATCCATGGGCAGCTGAAAACTACTCCTTTATTCTGTTAACAACTAACATTTTCAAAGAGATTCCTGAAAAATGAGTGTTTCCATGACTGGCATCACTACAGCAGGGCACACGGCTGCTGGAGGTCTTTGCTTTCCCATCTGAGCATCGTGGGCAACTCTGGGCACAGATGGCCCAGGTGAGTGTGCTGGATGCACACAGCAAAGCTCACATGAGCAATCATCTGCTTCTATCAAGTTATACCTTAGGTCAGCAAGAAACAAGGAAAAAATACCTGCCTGGCCCCAGAATATAACTGCTAACTAGAGTTATCAAGCCCCAGGCTTCCTCCTGCCTCACTGAAAAAAGCAAACCCAAGTTTTCAGAACAGCTTTTGCTCCGCAATGGATCATTTCTGTGGAAATCAGGACTCCAAATTTGACATCCACAAAAATCCCTTAGTTCTTGGAGAAAATTTCATTTTAAATAGCTTATTTCTGTAAGCAGAGCATGAAGCAATTTCACTCAACCTGACAAATAAGTAAGGCCAAGGATGCAGCATTTAAAATTCAGAGATAACTAAACAGAAGAAGAATTATATTTAGACATGATAGGAGTTGGAAACAGGTTCCCTTCCACTCTTACGCTGAAGCTAAACAGCCATGATATGATCAAACAAGTTTTCACTTTTGCCTTGTAAATAAAATCAAAGGGCAACAGTCCTTTTTCTCTGACGTCTGTAGTTAATAAAGAAAGAATAAACATTACCTACTCTTACATGAGAAGGGAGGAGGAAAGAACATTTCCTAATCTCTTTCCAAAGAGGATTAATCTACAGCATATTTCCACCCCAAATACTGATGAAACAAAACGCTTTTCCTGCAGTTTTCTGGAGGGGGTGTTCTATCAAAGCCTCTCATGTGAGCCAAGTTCACCTGGGAGCATTACCAGGCCTTTAGGTGCAGCTCCACACCACAGAGCATCAGCTGCAAGGCAAGGAGAGCTTCCACCCTGCAGGAGAAACACAAAAACTCCTAACATTTCTTAGGGTCCACATATCTGAGGGATACCAAGTGCCTCACAACCACCAGTTAACTGGAGTTGAAAACAGCTCCATAAAGCAGATGAACTGTTACTGCTGGAGCTCCTAGGGCAGAGGGAGGCCAGAGCCCCTGTCCATGGCAGAGTTTAAAGTGGGGATGGGTGTGATGGAGCCAAGTGTGCAGTGAAGCATTTACTGGTTCCAAACAACCTAGCTAGCATGACTGGAAAAGACAAGGAGCTGGGATGAGGCACCCATGTCCCTTGCTGTGTCTCTGAGCCACTCGCCCACCCGTGGGAAGGGAACAGGATGAGGAAGCTATTTTCATCCCAAGTATCTGGAGCTTACAAACACCCGCTGAAAACGCAGTGCCTTATCAAAACAGGTGAGAGCCAATGCCAGCTGACGTTCCCATTCCTCTGAAGAACTCAGCCACAAGATTGTTTTTTTAATTATTATTTTTGAGCAGAGTATTTACATGTCTGACTCTAAATAGGCTTTGGCATTTCTGCAAGGGGACCAAATGCATGACCTCGAGGTCTTGAAGAGTGATGGGATCAGTCCAGCTGCCCTTGCCTTTCCTCTGGAGAGGCCTCTTTAGCAAGGCAGGCAGACCCCTGGGAATGGGCTCAGGAGGGACAGGCCCTTACAAACACAGTGTATTTTCTCCAAGGAACCAGGAAGGAAGAAAATAGCTATGGCAAAAGGGCCGAGGAACAAGAGTAGTGCCCGGGCAAGACCTGGCGAGGGGAAGCAAGGGTGAGCCCAGCCTGCAGAAGAGTTTACATTCCCTTTGAAGAGAAATATTCAGGCTGTCAGGTAAAACAGAGAACCTAACCCGTGGGAGGACAGAAGATGCTACCTTGAAGAATCTGACTATTACAGGATTAACAGCTACGATCCCTCCCTCTGAGGACACCGAATGCCAAAATCTGGCCTGAGGGTTTTAGGTGGTGAGGTTTGTCCAGGCGTGTCAGCAGGAACTCTACAACATACAGAGGAGAAATACTGTCCAAACCTGTATTATCTAAACATAGGTGCCTCTAAAATACTAAATATTTTTTTTAGAGGATAAGAAAAAAAGAGAGAGGAATACAAAGCCAAAATACACACATTTCTTTCGGGAGTAAAACGTGCCCCTCAAACACTTGAATTCTACTGTACAATGTATTTATACCATGTTTAAGAAACATTTGTCAAGCATATAAAAACCCCCAGAAGTTCACTGTCACACAGCTTAATTCCCTATATTCTGCCTACATGCACATATAGGGCCAGTTTGTTAGGGGGTGGAGGTGTGTAGCAAAGCACAATCTAGCGAGACATGACACCATAACGGTGAACAATAAAAGCAAGCGCAGCATATGTGCTGGACATTTGGTGAAAATAACCCAGCCACAGCTCCAACTTCGGTACATTTTCCGGTGTGGAAGTTGGCAATTCAGTTTCTGCTCTAATTCAGCTCAGTTAAGCTGCTCACAACTCTCCCCTGATAATTATTTGGGAATTCTGAGATTCTAGGAAATGTATCTTTACTTTTCATCTCTCTTTTTATAGAGCCCAACAAGCTGAAATCTGGGGGGTTTGTTCTTTTCTTCTCTTCATGTTTTTTCTCCATCTAGCAGCTAGGATTCTCCCTGGCTATAAGATCTGAAATGGTAGAAATAATTTTATTTCCTATTTTATTACTTGTAATTGCCCCTTTGATCAGAATCCTGTGCCATTTAACCACATTTATATGGTCATCCTGCACAGACGTTCTAAATACAGAACAAATCATTTTCCAAGGGAAAACTACAGGAGCTGGGTTTCCCCTTACTGCACACACATGGAATCCCATACATTTGGCACCAATTTAGGTTATTATCATTTCATTCTTCCTTTTTATATTTGTTTCACTGTAAAAGCAATATAAAGCTCCCCGTTCATTGGGAGCTGCTCATTCCTTAGTACTGCCTTTCCTCATCAAACCTGTAGCACACCCATCCTCATTCAACCTCCTTTGGCAAAGGAGACACCAACAAACATGAAATATCCCACAGCTGGAAAGGCTGCACTGCAGGTCTCAAAGCTTTGCTGATCATGCACCGCAAGCCTTACCCCAGCATGAAGCCCAGGAAACCCTTCATGCACAGCTTTGTTGTTTGTCCCGAAGTCCCAGAGTTTGCAGAGACACAGGCGAGTCTCCCCAGCTGGCAGACTGCCTCCAGGTCAGGCTCTCTCACACAGGACCAGAGTAGCTGCCACATCTCCAACAGCTCTGGCCATGTCACCAAGCAGAGGGCTGCTGCAGCCCTCCTTGCTCGTGGCTTGCACACTGTTACCCTGCAGCAGAGAAGCACAGGGCCAGAAGATCCTGCTCTCCCCCGCCCTGTAAAACAGAGGACCATTGCCTGGGGTTATATGGCTGTTAATAATGGTAAAACCCTGACAGACTTCAGAGAACTCAAACCGAGCTGCTTTTGATTTAGGCCATGCACCTGAAAGCAGAATATTTTCATTCATCTTCCTCAAAGTGATGGTCGCAGGAAACTACCTAAATAGCCCAGCTCAAGAATTTGCAGTTATCTGGAAAAAAGAACATGATCTTTTGAAAGATCATCCTTGGAGTAGGTGTTTCATTTGGAGGAAAAGCCAATGTGAAGTCAAATTCAAGACAGCCAGAAGCAGGCACAGGTCACAGGGAAGAGCTGGTGACACGCCAGGGTATTCCTGCCTACACTGCTGCTCCCCACAGCCCCCAGGTGGTACAGGGATAACAGGAGCAAAGGAAGGGGTTGAACTGTGTCATCTCTAGCAGCTGAGCTTGAGAAACTTCACTGTCTTGCTCGAAGCATGTTAGTTCTATGTGTTTCCATCACACTGCTTTGTCCATTCAGCCAGCTTAGAGAGACATTCACACCCTCCAGTCACAGGAAAAAATGCTGCTGGAAGAGGGTGCATGCAGCCAGTGGAACTAAAGGCTCACAGATTAAAGAAACCCTAACAGCTACTTGACTTTCACTACCTGACTTTTGTGTGCACTCAGGACCAGCAGCAAGAGGCAGATTCACCTGGGCTCCCAAAACATCCCCCTTTTCAGGATGCTCTCCAGGTGAGCCAGTCGCCTGCTGTTGGGAACAGTTGTAGGAGGCTCCCTCATGCTGGAAAAGCAAAGCATCTGTAGATGCTTTCCAAGCTTCTCATCACAGATACCTATGCACCATCTACAGCCACGAGATGTGTTTACAAATAGGAACAAACTGACAAGTGTGGGAACAGGAAATCTTCACACTTTGAAACTTGAAGTCAACTTGGTTCAGTCAAACATGGAAAAGGCAGCAGCTTTGGCACTTGGGGTAATTTCAGTGACAGACAACTGTTCTCTTTAGCTACTGGTAAATACAATCACAAATTCCTAGAGCTTTTTCTCCAGATACCAATAGCAGGCTCAATGCTGAAAAGCACTACAGAGATAGAGATCAGAGGTCTATTTTTGTTTCTCTGTCTTGACACCCGTGACTTTGATGGGGTAAGTATATTAACATATGATAAATTACTCTTTAATATGTTGTAGTTATAATTCTAGAGACAGGTTCAGTGGCTTTGCCCTCAACCACAAATATTTCTGCAAAGAAACACTTGTTCTGCTGGAAAAGAATAAGAACAAAGCAGTTTGTAAACAAAGCTGGAAGAAGAAAAATCCATCTCCCACAAAGCTCAAAACTCCTCAAATAACTTTCAGCACAGAGCTACCATTACCCACGGTGAAAAACTTCTTTAAACCCAGCAATCCTGAATTACACAGAAATGCTCAAAGAAGGCTACACAGTACATCATCAGAGCTGGTATAGCTTTTAATTTCCCACCTGATTGGGTTGAAAAGGTTCATATGTTGGAAAGTGTGGCAGGAGAAACTTACTGAAAATTGCAATCCAGGATCAGATTAAAGAGGGAGGATGATAAAGGTAAAATCTTCATAAATTAATTTCTTTATCCAGAATAAACTCAAAAGGTCCTGTGAGGGGAGGAAGGATATGTGTTTCATTAGGACAAAGAGAGTAGGAAAAACTACGCCTGAAACCTCTTTTGTGAAGACAACTCTTCCAACATGATTTCTTTAAGGGAAGTTATTGAAATAATTTTGGAAGAAATATTTTTATCTCACAAGAAGATTCACACTGAAGTTCTGCACAGCACACTGCAGCATCACTGCATCCATAAAACACTAACAAGCACCAAAAGAGGCTCTCAGCCCAACTCTCAGTCCATCCTGCTGGTACTGTCTGCTTGGGACAGAAATCCTTCCATGACACGAGAAAGATGCTCAGCGTACTCATTCCTACAGAATTTGAAAACATAACATATCCTTTGCAGCCAATGACATCCTAAAGCAACACATACATTAGTTTTACAGGGAAGACAAAGGGCTGTGCCATAGGGATACTGCTAAAATAGACAAAATCACAAACTCTTTTTCATGAGCTTTAGAAGCCAAATTTTTCCAGCATTATTCTAGAGAATTTCTGACTTTATGGTACTCTGAGGAGAGTCTGCATCACCCTGTGCTGTGAGAAACCCTTTCTCTACCTGTGCCCTGGGTGGAGTCAGCTTGTACCCAGTTTCATCAGCAATGTGAGCGGCTCTGGGCTGTGAGCAAAAAGGGAACAGCTGCTGGGTTTTGTCTCCTGGGTGTGCTCGTGTATGAACCCCGTGTCTATAACCACAGCCTCAGAAGAGGCACTGGGGAGGCCTTTCGTTTCTGGGACACATTTTGCTTTGGAAGCAGACCCCAAGATTTGACAGTGCACACTGATGTAGTCCACCCTGAAGAAGTACCTGGCAGATGTCACCTTCTTAGCTTTGGTGTTATGGGTGAAAAGCAAAGGCTCTGTGAAAGCCAAAACCCACTACGCTCCATGTTCGTACACATCTCCTTGGATGGTTTTCACACCACCCATGTACAGAAGATGTGTACAAGGAGAACTGAAATCCTACATGTCAGAGCAGTTGGTGGCTGGAGCAGTGGGCTTGTTAGGAATCGTTCCTGGGGTTTTGAACCAGAAACAGGGGGCACAGGTTCAACAGGGCAGTCAGATCACCATCAGGCCGCGCTTCACCACAGCACGGCCCCCGCCTGCGCTTATGCATGGGCAGGCTACCATGGAAGGGCTGCTGGAAAACGAGATGGCATGTGAGAAATGCAGAACTGAAACCAAGGGTAGGTGACAGCCATAGAAAACGAAGCCTCATTGAATGCTGGCAGGCGGTGAGCGTGGACCCTCCCACGTTTGCCACGCACCCTGAAGGGGTGGAGGTCAGGGTGATGTGCATGCCTTGGAAATCAGCAGCTTTACACTGTTCACCCAGGAAGTTATTAACTTGCATGTTTGTGGGCAACTGCACAAGCTATTTTTGGTCACGGGACCCTGTGTAAGGAAAGGATTGCGAGGTTTTAATAACGATCTTCAGTTAACTTGGTTACCCACACAACAATGGCTTTCTGAGAGGCCAACTGCTGCGAAAAACTTGAGACGGGCTTTACTTCCAGAGGTATTCAACTATGAAAATATCTAACCATAATAGTAAGCAGCTATAAAAAGAGCCCTGTTTATTTCACATGATTTCTTTGTACGCCACAGTGTTATGAGAATATTTCAGCTCAATGACAACATGGTAAATTGGAAAAGATTAACTATTGAAGTCAGCACTTATGCAGATCATTTTTGTTTGGTGTTGGTGATTTTTCTTCTTTCAAAACCCAAGTTTTCACTAATATCAGCAGGTGCAACAACAGTTTTTTGAATTTGAATCTGCAATTAACCTGATATTAAGGTCAACTGATGTAAGGGCCATGAAAGGAGAAACTGGCGAATAAATAGGAAGAAAAAAAACCAATGCAGTCTTCAATTCTGCATTGCTGTACGTCACACAGGTAGATCTGGAGCCCACATACCCAATATGAGAAATAATCTGGTATCTCACATCTCTATTATATTGCAAATTGTATCCAATAACTTTTCTGCAACAGTGGAGCATCACAGAATACCCTACAGAGAAGGTCAAATGTTGTACTAGAGAGCTCTGATAGTGTCTTAGTTCATTCCTGAGAAATACCATGAGGCCTTACTGAAACCCTTTCACTATTAGGGAGCACCAAGAGAAAGGGTGGAAAAAATAAAGATTGCATTTGTTTCTGGGAAGACCCGCGTGGCTCCACGGAGAGGACACTTCCACCCTTGTTAATCCCAGCTTCTTAAAGCAACACTCAGTAAGATAATGAATCCTTTAAATGTTACATCTTGTGTCTTGCATTATTGTGGTGCAGCAACTCTCCACATCAAACAGTCATCAGCACTATTACAAAGTGGGCTTATAAGAGACTGGCTGAAAAGGCGCTGTGTGAAAAGAAGTGGAAAATTAAAGCTGAAGCAGTCGAAGAAAGGGCTTAATTTACTGGCATGTACAGTATGCAAATGAGATTACTCTCAGCTTAACTGCATCATTTATGTCCATAATAACGGCATCATCATTACAGGGCTCAAATTAAATTACACCATAATTAGCATATCAAAGTGATTGGTTAAAGTTTAAAACAAATACCCAATTTTGTTAATGAACAGCTGTAATTGTCATGTACACTTCAATGAAAACTCCCTAAACAAATATATGTTTTAGAACAGAGAAAGATTTTGAAGCAGACAGGTCTGTGGCGGAGGTAAATTGCCTAAAAAAGAATGACACAGACTATTCTATTAATGTTAATATATGCTCATCGTTTTCAGGTAATAAAACATTCTATCAAAACAAGCCTTTGCTTCGCATTTTTTTGCCTCTAAACTCCACCACCACACTGGCAAGTGTAATGGGGAGAGGTGCTGGCCACGGCCAGCCTGCCCCACGCACGGGACATGCACAGCCCCCCACACACACCGAGGGAGGAGGAGGAGGAGGAGGAAGATGAGGATGTCTCGCTAACTCTACCCTGTAGACCAGGGCTGGAGTAAGCTGATGACATGATAACGCATCAGGCAGCCTACAATTCAATTTACTCTAATCTAATCACATCTACGCAGCAGTTCCAGAGGTGGAACTGCACCAGAGAAGTTTTTGCTGTTCTCGTCTCATTAAAATAAATAGGGAGGTGGGACCAGAGGGTTTGTCACTGTCAGCCTGGCAGCCAGCAACACATTTCCAAAGATCCATCACTGCAAATGTACACAGCAAATATACAGTTAAAACACTCCTCAGGCAGAACGAGCTTTAACAAGGGAGCAGGTCTGCTCTGTGATATTTTAACAGTGCAGGTGAGCTCCACTATGCTTGGAGACCAGGCCAAAGGAGCCCAGTGTCACCCCACACACAGGGTGAAATAAACCCTCTACATCCCCAAAAATGTTTACAGTGGTATATATTTGCTTATGTATTACCTAATATTATAGAAAGCAACATGGGGATGTATATTTTGTGCAAAAATTGGGAATGCACTTTCAAATATACTTAACAAGGAAATTGAATGTCTTATTAAATCCGTATTATCAAAACACTGTTCAAAAATTTAAAGAAAGTAGCTTTTCATTTTATTCATCGAGGAATCCATTAAAGCCTAAGCTCTGAAGTAGTATGTAAATTATGTGCCTTTCAAGGTAGAGCTAGGGCAAATTCACTCCATCAACTAATGATGAACCTCATTATGTGCAGGGAGTATTCATAATGAGGAAACAAGCCACCCGCCATTCCATGTTCTAACATAAATCCCTGTAAAATGTGAATATCTCCACGTCTAATTAAAGGCTACTAATTCCTATCATCCCCTACAAGGCCCAAAAAGCAAAAACTAGAAACGTGTTTAAAAAGACACCCTCTGATTTTACAAAACACATTTACTTGTGTTTACCATTAGTGAGTTGCAATGTCTTTTTTTTTTAAAGAAAAACTAATCCCAGTTTTATAGGACAAAAGTTTGCAGGTACAAAAGTTTATTTACATTGTCTGACTTGGTCTTATATTTTAAAAAGAGTTTCTGATTAGCACAGGTCAGTCTGTACAGCTTAAGAGAAAAATAAATAAAAAGGCAGAGAAAATAAATCTCCAGTAATATGTGAGAAATAATATTTTAGCAGGGGGGAAAGGGAAAAAAAAAAAGAAAAGAACAGCTTTGCCATCCAAGTTTGCTCTGGAACTGAGACTTCCTAAAAAAAAAAATCTAGAGATCCCATAATAACTGGGGAAAGCAGGCAGCAGAGACAGGAAGGAGAGCCAATTAAGCAACCAAGTACACAACAGGTATTTAAAAGATTTTTTGAATGATACTCAATTTAAGAAGAAGCTGCTTCCCTCCCAAAATCCCATGAGAATTAGGGATTGAAGACGACGCTGCTTAATGCAGGCTGGAAGAAAAGTGCTCTTCCACGGACTTACCTAGATTTGATATTTATACCTACAAGCGCAGCGTCCGCTCCTACGATCAAAACCACATTTCTTATTAAGTTACATAATACCCATCCTATGCATCGCCGTGAATTCATTTGCTCCTGCACTGAATTATGGATTTGCTCTCTGTACTTCCCGGCACACAAGTGGACAGGTTTGCCGACTCCCCTGAACGGAAGACGCATCACTGTTTCTTTTTCACTGCTCTGTATTAATATTTTCCTACGTGTTCAAAACAAACCGAGGAGCACAGCAAAACCTGAGAGCATTTCAGTTTGGAGGAGAAGAAAAGCATCCACTGAAGCTGAGCAACATACAGGCTTAAAAAAGAATAAAAGAAGAAAAATGATGGCATAAAGGGCTGGTTTAAGCAATGTGATAACTCCTTGCAGGGCAGGGAAGCACTTGAACAGTCGCAGAAAAGGCTGTGGTACCTTCAGATTATGTCAACCGAAAAGTTGAAATCCTCGTGTAAAAATACCCCGCACGTTTCATCCCCAGAAAAGCTTATTTAGAATTCATAGAAATTCATAGCCGCTAAGAGGAATAT
>VXBQ01014365.1:115683-177683 GCA_013400175.1 Phainopepla nitens | reverse complement strand
GCCAGGCTCCTCTGCAGGCCAGAGGAGACTCTCTGCTCCAATGCTCACAAAGATTTCTTGCTGGGTAGAGCTCCAGAGGAGCCTGAGCTTATGATAAGCAACGGCATACTTAACAGTTACATGTTACCGTTCATGATAATGCAATATTTCATTTGGGTGATTTAGAAGTCCCTCTTGACCAACTTACAGTGAGACACCAAACGCTTCATCAATCACAACCATTTTTATTCACAATCCAGTGCAAAAACTACAGGGAGAGTTGAATTTTCAGCAACTCATTGGGGAGGGGATTGCTACTAGCTCTGAAAATCCTCCTATCTCACCAATTTTTATGTTAGATTCAAATATATTTTCTTTCTAAGCAGCATTCCATTTTCCTGCCTCTCTCTGCCGCGTTTCTTATCGTGGCAGGGTGAAAGAGTATCCAATTTAATATCTGTTTTGCAGGACAGGAGATTTTTTCATATCTTATGCACTAAGGAAAGCTGCAGGGGATGGCTTAGCAGGCTGAGCATCACGTTTTAAATACCTAGACTCCCTGGAACCACAGATCCCATCAGGTCGACTGAGCCCTTCATGTTTCTGGGGTAGATAAATTAAGTGTCACGCTGTTTACTTTGTCGGGGTCTGTTCGATGGGGCCTCTGCAGTAAAGGTCCTGTCTGTTCTGCATGGAGCTGAAGGTTAAAGTCTAGTTAAGACACAGCACCAGGTGCCACCTTGATCTCACTAACTCTAATGACAATTTTGCCATTTCTGTTAAAAGAGACAGTCCAGGGATCTGCACCCAAAACTTGCTGTAATATTACTGGATGACTGAAAATTATTCAACGGCTTATCAGCCTCGGTTTTGGTGACTGTTAAACAGGAAAAAAATACATCTACACCTCCCAGATGTTTAATTCATAAGTTATACAAAACTGTCAGATCTATGGCTGACAGAAGAGAGATATTCATCATTTTTACAGCCTGATTTCTGTGGTTGCAGGTAACCCTATGTTTCTGCAAAGTCATACCCTCTTCCCACTCCTCTGCACCACACGATAGCAGTGGCTGAGCCCATTGACATTAATGGCTCACAACAGAAACCTTTTAGAAGGAAATCACTGGAGAGGAATAACGCAAAATAATCAGGAAGGACAAAATGTAAATAATAAGAAGAATCACAAAAGTCACAGCTTTGATGGCCAGTTGTTTAGAGACATGCATCTATCCTCACAAACACAAAAATCTCCTCAAATCCAGACCTAAGAGAGGTCCCTCTATCTCCAAAAGGTCTGATTCATGGAGAACAGACTCAGTGTTGAAGAAAACAGGATGCTTTGAGAAGGGCAGCTGTAAATATGCACTTGGAACCTATTCCTGGCCTTACTCTTAGCTTTGCAGCTGCCATTATTTTACTGGATTTAGCTACACAGAAGATTCTGGGAAAGGTGGGTGAAGGGAAATAAAATGTAATGATAGAAAAAAAAAATTCAAAATCATTTCCCTTTTAAATAGAAATTAAGCAGAAAAAATATTTGCTTTTACATTGGTTAGGAAAAGGACTGGCTTTTGATTTGTTTCCACAACAGCTGACAGTACACATTCCTTGCTTAGGGTACCAGAAATAATCATTATCACTCTTAAAATGTGTGTTACCGTGACGTACCAGGGTTAAATGTGGCTGTTGGCTTTACTGGCTGCAATTCCTTCTCAGGTGGCTTAGCACAACTCCCACATTTTTCTTCCCAAACTACCCCAGAACCTGCAGGAGCTCCAGCCTACAGACATTACAAGGATTAAGTAAAAGAGATCAGAAAGACTCTTTCAGCTCTATTTACACATAGCTACATTCAAACTGGTTTTTAATAGAGTTTGGCTACCAGAGAAGGGGTATCAAACTGATTTTTGAAAACACCTGATATGGAATGTAAGACATCCAAAGATACTGTTTGTATTGCAGAGGGGAAAATTCCATCAAGGAAGGGAACCAGACAACAAATAACACTGGGTAGGGCCTGTTTTTACTGCTGTGTTTGGGACACTTGTTTTTAGAGGCAGGGCAAAGATCCTTAGAAATGGTGATCAAGATATTCCCTGTCAAACCAAACCAAATTCAACCCAACCAGCAGAATCTGCTATGAAGAACAAAGACTTTCCCCAAATCCATCTATTGATCCTGGAATCTCAGTGTCCATAAGTTATCACTAGCTTGGTTAAGGATGGGCAGGTCTGCCCTACATACTCCAGCTCTAGCAGGGGACAGAGCTAAAGGAGGAAGAATAAGGAAGGCCAGGAGGTGACTGTGCAGTAAAACTAAATCAATTAGAACAGTTTTTACTCTGAAACTGCTTTGAAATAATTACTACAGCACCAAATAATTATTACAGTTAGCTTGCACTTTAAAGTAAGTTGGACAAGAACATAAACTCCTGACCAAAGACCTGTCCCCGAAAAAGCCCTTGCAAGGTGGCTAGATGACAGCTATATCTCCAGACTCACAGAGAATCATAAAATCCTTGAGGAAAAGGGGTGGGAGCGAGAACATGGAGGTGCACAGCTTGTCTCCAGGCACACAGAGTCAGCCTTGGAGCCCAGCCCTTCCACCTTCCTTGGCTCAGTCTAACGAGATTCCCTCCATATTCCCACCTGCCCTCTTTGTGTCTTTGCTGAGCAGAACACAACTGGCCCAAAGAGGCGCCAGCTGCCCGAGGCACCGGCAGCTCTTTCATCAAACAGGCGAATCCTTCATGTCCAGCACATCCCCGAATGCACTGACCCGCGTCCAGAGAGCCTGGCCACAGGTCCCAGCTCAGGGAGTGAAGCAGAAAAGATAATCATCAGCCTTGACTCCAAGCTCCTGTTTCAGTGCTTCGAGTCACCGGTGGTCAGCAAGGAGACTTTGGGATGTGCTGGTGTGCTCAAATGGAAAAAGCTGGAATGAGAAGCAGGAGTCAGGGCTGCGCTCCTGCTATCCCCAGGGTGAGCCAGGGTGCTCTCCCTGGCAGTGGGCTCCCAACAGGGCTCTTTGATGGCTGGTCACACCCGCTACTTCAAATCAACAAGCAAACCAAAGTGGGAAATGGAAAGGACAAGGTGAATTGTAGATGAAAGTGAAATATCCCTCTATCAGCTCTGAGGGGTAAAGGATGAAACAGGATGAAACTGGTTTTGGTTAAAGCTGTAAAAGAATCGCAGGGAGAGAGCACTTACAGAGAAATGTATTTTCATGTAAACTTTTATGCGCCCATCCCTTGTAGCCGGACATCAGGGAGGATGTTAATAAACATCATCAGGGGGAGAAAAACACAGTAAAAAAAGAAAATCAGACCACAAACCCATCTTTTCCAAGATGTTCAAAATAGCTTTGCAGCTATATACTGCGGGGAGCCGAGCACACTCAGATACAAGTTTGCATCTTAAACGTAAGCGCACATACATACAAACAAGGTTTTGCAGATATTTGTTAGCTGTACTACAAGATTTTCCAGGGCTGGTGCTGCAGCTTATGTTACCGTGCTTTTATATAGCTGCAGATCAGCCCCCTAAGAAGCAGCCTTGGAGAGAAGCTGAAATAGTGACAGTTTGTGTTGCTGGGGATATTTCTGAGACGCAGTTGCTGTTTACTGTGTTTCTATTTCCAATCAAGCTGCAAAGTCCACCCATAAAACATGAGGAGGCATTTCTTTGGGTGTGGGACAGTGCAACACGCACACAAGGAGGACCAAGCTCTTCAGCTGCTCCACCAAAATACTCTTAGCCCTTTCTGCAGCAGAGCATTTGGCCCATGAAGAAGAAAACTATAGCCAGAGTCCCCAGTTACAAAGCTTCTCTCAGTATATATTTATGCACAAGGCTCAAATAATTTAATACCACGCCTCACTAATCATGTGAATGCACAATTCTTGCAGGGACAAATGGTTCTTTTATCTTGTGCACCTCTTGCTCTTGGCTGGAAAAGGTGCCTCAGAATCTTACTGGCACTTTCAAAGGTGGCACCTACCTATCAGTGGCATATACAGTCCAGTGTGATTCACTGTAGGCGCCCCAGAACAGATTAACCCACCCCACAAGGAGTCAAAAACTAGTCCTAACAATGGCAAATCACAGCACATGGCCAATTGGAAAACTTCCTTCCACTTCAGAGGGGAAATTAAGTGATACACTCTGCAGTATGTTCTCCTTGTTACACTCCTGTTAGCCTGTTAATGCTAATGACTGTACAAAGTGTGAGGAAAATGCTACAAACACCTAAAACAAAGGAAGATCAGTCAAGAATATGCAAAAGCATAAGCAAAGGGATCTAAAGAGTATTTCAACATAACACAGTTTTCTTCCTTATTCTCTTCTTTGCTTAAAAGCAAGAGGCGTGCAGGATTGCAAAAACATACAATTTGCCAAAAAATGTACAAACTACAGCTCATGAAAAATGGAAAAATGGAGACCCAAAATTCGAGGCCAGTACAAGTTCATAATAGGAACTGGAGATCAGAAAACTGGCTCCTAAAGTAAGAAAAAAAAGAGCATCAATTCCATTTTTTTTCTAAGAAAACCATTTCCTACCAACTTTGAAAACAAGAATGCCTACAGTGATCTGGGCTCTCTGTGATGGTTTTGGCTTGGCTCCCTTGCCCCTCCTCAGCTGCGTGGCCAAATGTGAGTCTAACCATGAGGTTCAGAGAGCTGTGTTCTTCTTAACCTTCCACTTCACTTGCTTCCAAGTTTAGACTGCAGTGAAATGGCCTTTCAGAGATTTCCCTTATTCTTCATTATTTCTAAGGTGGGAGTTTACATCTCAGCCCGTATCTGCAATGCCAGACTACTGCAGAAGCACAACACTGAGTTAATATACTGGGGTTTAGCCTTTTTCTACTTTTTCTTGGATTTTAGATTTATTTTTTAGAACCATTACAGGAGCAGCTCAGTGGCTCTAAAAGTGCCATAAGCTCTTGCCCAAATTTTGATGCCTAGACACAGCTCCTAAAGTAAGAGGTGATCTCTTGGATGCAAGATCTGCAACGGCAACTTGCAACCATCCCTTGTGGTGGGGCAGCATCATGACTAATTACTACCTTCATTAAACACCCAGTGACAAGTCCATGCTGTCACCACGTCCCACCAACGCTCGTGAGTATGAAGAGAGATAGGGTGAGAACTGAAATCACCCTGACTGCTCCTGAAAAACTGTTCTCCTTCCAACCAGCTGCTCTTCCAAGCCACAGGACGCTTTCCAGCGTGGTTATGAGCTCCACCTCAGTCTGGGCTGGTCAAGATGAATCTTGCCTTTGAGTAAGTAAGAAAAATTCACAAGGGAGAAAATCAGATTTGGAAACTAAACGTTCTGTAATCTCCTGCCATGCAATTTGGCTTGCAGGCAAACTTCTAACCCTTTCAATAGCAAAAAACCAGACAAATACACTGTCTTCTACCATCTCCTGGTATATTAAGGCCAGAGTGTGATGTGATACCACACACATTTAAAAAGCTGTACAAGCAGAAGGGAGTGATGCACCCTTGCACAGTGGTAGAGGAGACAGCAAACAGCACACAGAATCAAACAGAGCCAAAAGAACCGCTGCTGTTATGCAAATTTATCTTCTCATGCTCCCCTGCCAAACTGGACACGGCTTTCCTGGCACAGGGAGCACCTGGGTGATCTGCGCTGCTGCTGCTGAGGTGACTCTCTGCATCGGGAGAACCTGGAACATCCAACCTTTGGCCAAAGAAGGGCACGAGACAAGGAAAAAAGAAACCCCATGAAAGCCAAGCAGCAGTGCTGAGCATACGAACGGCTCTGGGTTATTGCACTGCTCTTATCAGCACACACGAGTTCAAGGTCAGCCTTGATGCACTCACTGAAAACTGACACTGCCTGTGTCCTGCAGTCAGCACGGCTTCAAACCAAGGCTCCCAATTATTAGCAGTTATTTTGTTTATTATTGTGGGGCCTCAGGACAAACAAAAAAGGAGCCCCATTGTGCTGAGCATCGTACAGAAATGCTTAATTAGCCTCTTCATAGGTTGTTCCCTTCAGCTTCTTTTAAACAAGATATTTTCAAATGTAAATAAATTCAAATTTCAGTGTTCCAGAAATCAGTTCCCTGGAATTTGCGTCCGTAAACAAATAACATGAATTCGCCCTCCCAAATTTCAGCTATACAGCAAACAGTTCACTCTTTTACTTTAAGGAAAAACTATATTCTAAAATATTGGTCCTTGGGATGTAAAAACAGACTTTTGTCATTCAGTTCAAGATTGGGTTTAAGCTCAAATTTTCTCTGAACTATGTGAAAGTTGCAAAATCATTGGTTTTCTGTTGTTTCTCTCCTCAAACTACAGTATTTATGTGTCAACAACATAAATGACAAATGTACAGGAATATTCACGAATTGGAAAAACAAAGTAAGAGCTGAGTTTTTACTCAGTAAAAACTGATCTGTGAAATGTGAAGCTGCAATCTTGTGAGTTCAGCAGAATGAAGAAACCAGCTCACAGATAGAGGAGAACCCACACTGTCACAGAAGTAAATTCAGGAAAACATGAACAAAATTTGTGAAGGAAAAGTAAAATCTCAGACTTTCCACTTTGTCTGGAGGTATTTGGTCATGTGCTTTCTTAGACATGCCAAGGTGGCTGTACCAATGGTGCAGCCTCCCATACCAGCACTTGACAGTGCTAAATTCAAAAGGGGAAAGAAGAAAGTGAGGCGAGAGGAAGGCAGCCCATTCTTCCAAAAGCTATTCACCCACAGTGTCCAACTGCCCCAAGTTGCCAGCAGACAGATCCTAAGGATCAGACCATCACTTGAAAGCATTTTATCACCATTTTCAAATGCAAATACTTTCCACTGAGTCTCCACCTCACTCAGATTTGTACCAATAATTTAGAGGTCACCAGCTATTACATCTTATTATCTAACCCTTCAGACTCTGCTTTCTTTCTTTTTACTCCTACTGTTCACTGATGTTTCCATTCACCTTTGAAGATGCCTGTTTAATTTAGCTGGGTTTTCAGACCACACTGTGGATTACATTTCCCACAAGCTTATTCCAGCAATTTCTTGGCAATAAATGATATTTGGATACCCCACAGAAACCCCACATCAAATATTGATTACTGTTATTTCCATTACCAGAGGCTAAACTAGTTAGGTCCTAAGGGCAAATTAAAGAGCTTGCTTCCAAGTTCTGGTCCTTTAGAGGAAGGATGTAACTACTCTCCATAACAAGGAAGATGCTGACACAAAAGCAAATAATTACCCTAAAAATGGTTCATTCTCTGGCTTGGTTAAATTAAGAAAATATAGTAAACTACTTTGCATGCAGCGGATAAAATCAATATAGATTCCATTCAGGCAATAAAAATTATAGCATATTACTTTAGATACATAGATACTCTTCATTTAAGGTGGAGTTTCCACAATTCCCTGCTGAATACCCAGCTCTGCAGCATGCACCTCTCTATAGCACTCAGCAATCTCTGCTTGACATTAGTACTAAACAATATTCATTAAGAGCATAACACTAAAGTGCAACATGTAAGTAAATCAAACTCTCAATGCTCTATTTTACAAATTTCATGGGCCACTGGGGATAATTAAAAGGGTAATTATACAAAGTTGGTGCAGTTTTGAGACTCAAATGACATTTTCTGCTTTAAAGCACTTGGTAATCTGGTATTTTTCTACTAAGACAGTCTTTTTGTACTTTGATGGTCAAACAGCATAAACAAACAAGAATTGGTTTTAAGGTATTTCAATTCTTTTTTCTCTCCCTCTCTCCCCACACTGTTTTTTATTGATCAATACTACTCACTAGTTATTCCTAAAAAATCAAGAAAAGCAAAACTTTTGGAAAAAAAAAAACCAAACAAACCAATGTCCCTGATCACCATAAAATGCCACTGAGTCTCAAGTCAGGTTTAAACCACAGCTCTGAACAAAAATGGCATTGCTTTGGGTGTTTACAGCACTGGAGCACTGTTTGGTTTGTCACTGTGTTTAACCACTGCTCTAAAGCCAGCAAAGTACATTACTGGTAGTAACAGCTCATGAAAAATACAGCGAAGAAACTGCTAGTGGCAGAAGCATTTAACTTTCTTGTTAGCAGCCTCCCCCATGTGGCACTTTAGCACCAGCAAGTTGTTTATTATGTTCTGTGCCAGGCAAAACTGATTAAATGGGGCTCTTAAGAATCAAAGCGTTATAAATTCATGGAAATACAGCAAGCAATAAATTCCATGGAATTAAAAGCTTACTAGTGCTATTAGCATTTCAGGGTGTTTGCATTGTTAATAGTGATGTGCAAAAATGATGTTCCTATAAGACAAGGCAAATCAACAGAACATATGCTTTAGCTGCTACATTTTTATACCATGTCATTATCAATGGCAATTTTTTTTTTCCCAAAAAACCTAAAAAGCTCATTAATGTTTTAAGGAAAAAACTGAACCAAGGGTCTGTAGACCAAGGATTTACACCCCTAGTTAAAGAGAGGTATTATGTAGGAATACATAACATTGTTGTGACTCTGTGGACGAGCAGGAGATGGATTTCCTGGGACACAGCTGGGGAGGAGGGAGAAGGGGTGAGGCAGGGTGACTTTGGTGACACCACAGGGACACAGTACCACACAACTCACTAACAATTTAATAAGTAAACTCAATGCATAGTAATTCATAATACCAAAAAGAAAGGGCAATGCAGTCTGACCTGGTGGCCAGTAAATCTGTCAACAGCTCTCCAAAGAGACATCTTTACTCCAGGTCACTCAATCATCATTCCATGGGAATGGCTCTGCTGGCAGGTGACTAACTTCTCCATCATTACTGCAGAGTTCCATGTGAAACACGAGCCCAAGCTGGGATGAGGCCTTCCCTTATGCCCATCTGTTTGCAGGTAGCTGATAACTTTGTAAATGGAATTCCTTTCGAGCGGAAACTTGGTAAAGAAACTGCTTTAGGTGTGTGGCTGAGCAGGAGAGGAATGGGACACCTTTCCAAAACTGAAAAAAACAGGCCTTGCAGGGTTTGTTTGGTTTGTTGTTGGGTTTTTGGGGAGTTTTTTGCTTTGGGTTTGTTGTTTTCTTTTTAGAAAGGAACAATTTGTACCTTTCTGAGCTGCCTGAGCACACAGCAGCCAGATAACCTAACCTGCAATGTCCCTCTGGAGGGCAAGGGGCAAATCTGGCTCTCGTTGCAGACAGGAAAATCAAATCACTGCCTTGTTGCCACAGTTAAGGTCTGACATAGGATAAAGAGCATATTCTGGATGGTACATCATGCACAGCTGGCAGCGTGCAAAGTCAAAAAAAAATCCCAAGAAAGCTTTGTCCAGAACAAACAGTCCCAATGCCATGGAGTGAGTCAGCTGCAAGGGTAGGAAACGAACCCCAAATCCTGTCTTGTGGGCTCAAGCTCTGTGCAAAGGACACATTAACAGCAAAACCCCTCTCCCAAGACTGAGGGGCTTGACATTTTGTTTGCCTCAAGCAAAACAAAACAAAGCAGTAGGTTTTTAACTGCTCAGAGGCACGCTGTCCTTTTGATGTATGCATGTCCTGGCAGTCACACATCTGCATCAGGAGAGAAATAGCCCAGGTTTTTTGGCAGTTATTTAGTCCTTTTCATCTGAAAGTTGAAAATGCACCACCGGTGAACCTTTGCAGCTCTGGGTTCTGCATATAAAAAGCAGCTGCTGAATACATGCAGGGAGCAAGGGCTTTTTCTTAATGTTTGAACAGTTCCAAGTTCAAACCCATTAAAGTCCAGGTCACACCGGGATCATGTCACTGTTAATGCATCCAGTTACACGCTGAGGGAAACCCAATATAAAACTATGATAAACTCTAGCTCTCCTGCAGAGATACTCTAAGGTCTTGCCCAGATGATGCCACAGATCACTCTTCGTGGGCAGTGACCAGGCAGGACATCAATGTCAGAGGACAAGTCTCTTTACAGCTGTTTTTAAAGAGGTCTCCTCAAACGTCCACCAAGCTTGTTGGGACCTTTTCCCTTCCCTCCTCCTGGGGGAAGAACTTACTGTCCTACTGATGTTTTCTCCTGCACATCACAGGTTCCCACACAACCTCCTCCTCCTCCCACTGGTGCTGTGCTTCACAGTGAGCACCCCTAACTCCATGCACCTTTCAGGGGCCAGTCCTCTGCAAGTGGGCACAGGCCCACTTGCTCCTGGGGGACTTCACACCTGGTCAGCTATGTGCTGCCCCTGCATGGCAGCGGGAGACTTGGGACAGCTGCAGCCCCAGCCACCTGAAGATAGTCCAGGATACTCTGCAGATACCTGGTACCCCACCACACAGCTGCTACAGCCCTACTCTCTTGCCAAGAGGGCAACTGGCAGCTTCTGGCAGGGCAATTTCAAAGACAGGTTCCTCAAGTGACAGTAGGATGGAGGGGATGTAGCACAGGACCCCGGGACAGCCCAGCCCACCCAGAAATCACTGCAGGACCTCAGTATCAGCTTCCAACACAGCCAGGCCTAACAAAACAAACTATTTACCCAGCTCTTCTCTGAGCTTTCCACCCTAACTGTGCTGGGAAAGGAGGAAAAGGACTTTACTGGACTTCTTCACCTTATCAAGGATCTAGAAAATCCAGCAGCTGATCTGCATGTATTTCAAGGCGAGTCAACCATGACAGCTTACAGAGCAGCACTGCTCCAGCTGGCCTGCAGATCATGAGCACAGGACACAAATTTTGGGGAGATTTAGCATGCACACTCTATACACGTGGGATTTACACGTGTTGGATTTGCACTTTTGTTCTCGCAATTTTCTGATAGTTATTGCAGGGTTAAGAAACTGGAAAGAATTGTGAATGGTCTCAGAGATTCAAGATGTGTAATTTTTACATAATTAGTAACTTTATTAGTAAAATTCTAATTGTCTTTAAAAACAATTGTCTCATGCACTCAAGTCTCATTGAGGGGAAATTTAAAAAAGCCAGTCTGCATTTTTAAACTATATTCTCTCAGATATTCACCATTCCAAAGAACACCAGGCCAGACTCTCCTATTAATTACACAAATAAAAATCCAGGTAATTCTTTCAATTTTAACTAATATTTTGCCTAATTAGTTTTTTGTTGTTGTTGTTCTCCTAAAACATGTATTTATCTGCTGTGAAATCAAATGCAGAAATTAATTGGTTTAAAGATAGCAGAGAGTAAATAGCAAGTTTGGAACCTTTCAGCCTTACCCTGGCAATTTCTCTTGTATAATTGACTCAGCAGACATGCCTACAATTTCTTACAACTTTTACAAGACCTCCTGTGGGCTTATTTTAACGGTCTCCAAAACTGAGCTCAAAGCTTTGGATTCTCTAAGCAAGTAGCACCAAAAGCAATCATCTTTCCCTCCTTAAAAAAAAAAAAAAGGAAACAAACAATAAAACCACATTTTTCTTCCAGGATATTGGATCTTAAAAAGGAACAAAGATGCAAATGAATTTGCACTTTTTCAGAGATAATTCTTCTGTTACTGTTCAATAACAACATTTTTAATAATGTTCAATTTGCATTCACTAAACCTTTAGAAACAAAATTTTCCCAATAAAATTCCCTTTCCCAACTACTGGAATAAAATTTTAATGGAGAAGGATGACAGCAATAAAACAAACACAAACCACAAAAAAGGGGTTAAAAAGTCCCCCACCTATCAAAAAAAGGAAATGCTCTCATTGCCCATATTACTGATTTATGCTGTTGTTGGCTTTTAAATGCAGCACTTTCTATTTCTAAGATCTTTACAGACAATTACTAATGTCACAACTCTGTGGCCCTGCTCCATTGGTGGAAGTGCCCCAGGAGCAGGAAATGCTGTGCCCTCCCACAGACATTTCCTTCAATGCTGGGATCCACTAACCCTTAATAAGTCACAGGATTAGATGAAACACTTGTACTACAACTAATAAAGATAAATACAGGGGCTATCAAAACTAACAAAAAGGGTATGACGGGAGAAGGAAGTAGACCTATTATTCAAAATATGCTAATTTATCCTCTTATTTTTTAAAGGGGGGGGTAAAAATTTTTACCCTTAAAAAAAAAGCCAGAAAACCAACAGATCATCCTATTTCAACAAAAATCTATTTTGAAAAGCTATATTATAAACTTGGATATTAATGGTTGCAATGGAAATGACGTCAGAGTCTCAGTTACAAATGTCCAAATGTTTGTGCTACTCTACTAAAAAAATAAACAGTGAGCTCAGAGTCAGAAATGACCCGTTTGAGCAATTTAGCAATATTACGCAAAACACACTGAGAAGTCTAGGGCCAGCAGAGGTGGGAGAACCACAAATTAAAATTCACAGATTGCACTGGGAAAAACACTGAACAATTAAACATCTCAGAGGTTGTGGCTGAAGTATCTACCATTTTCTGAGTGAACAACGCTTTCCTATGTTGTAATGAGAAATACGGGCAGGCAAGCAGGACCAAAAAAAAACCCCCTTTTTTTCTCTTTTTATTTTTTTTTAATGCCCTGGCTCTAGGATGAGCTACCAGATAAAAAGGGTGGCCTCCCATAATGCCCACTGACATCACTGGTCTTGTAACACTTGTAAAACACGGCTGCCATACAACAATAACTTAAACACCATGGAAAATATACTTCTGGTGTGGGAGCAGGCAACAGGCAGCGACCTTACAGATGACCAAATAAAATATGCAGTAAGAAACTATTTCTGGAGTCATTTTGTCACATGTCTAGATTTTATGACATGGTGTAGAAGGATTTCTTATGGACCAGGGACATGAGGTGCCTCTGGAAAGCTTGGACAGCTCAGTCTTGGCCTAGCAGAAGCCTGCAGGGCCGGTAGGGGCCGTGCCCTTGAAATTATTTTGAAAGGACAAAGTCATGAAGGTGGGAGAAACCTGAAACTCTTTTTCTGTGATTTGTGCCAATAATATGATAGTTTGTATGTAGGTTGAGAAACTGAAACCAATTAGGCAGAGTGTTCTACAACAAAAAACGTAAACTATATTATCAGTATAAAAGACAGAGCCGTGACGAAATAAACTGAGTCTGCTATGAAGCTGTACCAGTGTGATTAGTAACCTCGGCCTCGCTCCTCGCTAGGACCCTCGCTTCAACATGGGAATGTGCACTGTCTGCACTGTCAGTGTTCCAGAGGCAGGTTCCAAGCCTGCCAGTGGCTCTTGCCCTTGTGCTCAGAGACAGGCAAGGCCATGAGACCCCAGCAGACAGCGCTGGTGTGTTTGGAAGCCCACCAAGCAAGTGAAAAACATCACTGTGTCCACTGGCCCAGCTGCATAACTTGTAAAAAGTGTTAGCACAGCTCTGAGTTCACTGCCTGCTCCAGAAGGAAACCTTGAAACTGGGTATTTCCATCACACCCTGTGTTCAGGCTATCTGAACTGGGGGTCAGGCTCTGGTTCTGGAATAACAGACTGATGCTGTTCCTGCCTTTGCCATTCCCAATTCTTTCCTCAGCCTGTGATAAAATGCAGCACATCTTGACATATTATCCAGCTTGGTTTTGAAGAACCAGCCCAGAAATTGCACAGTCTGCATCACATGGTGTATTATGAGCAATTTCCTTGGTGCACCTGTACTAGCAAACAGTGCATCCTTTCTGCTTAATTTGCAATCACAACCTTTACATCTTGGGCTATTTTATATATATATGCAATTGTTTCACTACCTGCACCTGTCTGATCTGTGGGTGCAGATGAGGCTAAACTCATGTGCATGAACCTCTCAGCCTCTTGCTCCATGTTCTTCAGGGATTCAGAATGGGTGATGGTACTAACAGAAGAAACACTGTGGGATTATGTAAAATATTGGCCAAATCTTGCTCACTTTAGCACTCTTCATGAAGACCAGAAAGATTTGGTCCAAAAGCACCAGATAAGAGGATCAAAACGTGCTACTGACTATCTTAAATCAGAGAAACATATTTTTGTATCAACCCACTTGAAGATTTGTAAGATATTAAGGAATGTTAAGAAGAAGAAGAAAAAAGAAAAGCTAAATGGGCCAAAAGAAAACAAAAGGAACATGTTCTCTCGAGATTGCTAATGCTGACAGACAATAGCACAGAAAGAACTCCTCTGACAGATCTTTGAAGTCTTCAATACAGCAAGCTAGTGGGCCATGTTAATGAGATTTGCTCAGATACTTCTTAAATTATCCCAAAATGTCTTAATCTATTTTCTACATCTTCTTGACCCAATTGCTTCAGAAAAGTCAGAGCTGCACACGTCTGGATTGAACTTTTCATTCAAATAGGTAAGGTCTTCAAACACTTTGTGTTTCCAATGACCCCCACACCGACTTTTTAGGGTTTACCCCAAAACACGCAGGTAATGTTGTAAATTCTGTTACTAATGAACACAGAAAGACTTTGCACTACACTGTACCTTTGAACCTTAAGAAAAGGTGAGACCTTAGGACCTTCCAGTAACTCCAAGCTCTTAACAATTAAGATATTACAACTTCTCCCAATAATCCAAAAGTAAATAAATCCTGTCTTAGATGAGGCCTGACAGACACTGATCACTCCAGCTACAGAACTACCACCCCAGCAGCAAGGGAGCAGCAGGGATCATTGGGGTCAGTCTCCCCAGTACCTCCTTCCTGCTGAGGGTGACACAATTCCTCATGCAAACTGCTTCCAGTACAGCTCTGTGTAATTTGGGCCAATTGCAGAGAAAACACTGGAGAAAATGTCTTGTCCAAGAACCAGGTTGTCTGCTCTGTCAAAGTCTTCCTTGTGACTGCACCCCAGTCCATATTCAGGACCCATATTCAGAGGTGGCTGCACATGTTCTAAGGACAGGAGCTGTTTCTGCTCGCTAATATGCTCTAAGACCTTTGGGTCAAAAGCAGGAAGAGTCAAGGCGCCAAATTCACTAAGGAAAACATCATCCTACCGACTTCCCACTGCCTGATGTGCAAATATTCCTGCCACCCAAGCCAGTACAAATAATAGGACTAAGGACATCACCAGCACATCATCTGGAAGTCACCAGCAAGGAAGGGTGCAGGGGAGAAACTGCACCCACTGCTGAGCCTTTCATAAGCAGAAATGTGTCTGAAACAGAGTTGGTTGCAGGAGTTTGACTTTTGCTGCAATGACCAGCAAAGACGTGGCACAGCAACTTGACAGCCTGGTTTGAGAATCATTTCTCTTCCTGAAGAAACAAAGTTGGAAAAAAGCAATTTTTTTTTTGTCCACTTTGTTTTTCATACAGACCAACTACACAATATATTTTTTTGTATTGAGCTTAGGAGAAATGTCCTGACCTTTCTCCTGGCTTGAAGGGAGGAGAAAATATACCTGTATAAGAAAGTTAAAACTCAAACTCACAGATTTATCTGTTGATCATCTTATTCAGCTCTGAGTTTTAGCAGGCAGCTTCTGGTTTATTATCAATATTTAATCAGCATTTAACTCTGACAAGCATTAAGATTTGAAATTTTAAACTAAGTGCAACTTTGCTAAATCCTTTGTGTTGATTTTTCTGCTGTTAAAGGTTTTCTAAAGGATTCTATCTTTGCTATCTTAAAAGTCTACATGTGCCTTTTGTTATCAATAACGTACAATTTTAGTAGCATGTTTTGTACTTTTCAATTTTGCAGCATGCAAGCTATCCCTGATTTACAATGCTCACTGAATGCTGTTTGATTATTGAAAATGCTTTTACTACACTTAAACAAATGACTGGTCCTGGAAAACTAACACTATTGTCCATAATTCCGTAAAAATACATTTCCCCTCCCTTCTCCCCAAATCAAACATTTTGAATTCTTACTTTGAGGAAAAACTGGCATATAATTAGGCATTGCCTAACAGTGCTAAATAAAGGAGAATGTAAACATCTTAATTCTGAAGGTTTAACCATTAAAGCCCCTTGCTGTATCTTCTGTGTTATTTGTGCTTCTGTTCAGAGCTCCTTGGAGCTCAGAGAAAAAAAAAATCCAAAAAAAAAAAAGGAGGAAAAAAAAAAGCAAACAAAACATGCAGAATAAAAATCTATTTTGCCGGCTCTGAGCTGCCTCCCACCCCGCATGCCCGAGGCCAGGCTCGTGCTCAGGGCTGGCATGCCCGGGGCCACGCGGCTGCTGCTCCTCAAGGAGTAGAGTCCTGCTCTGCAACTGCTCTGAGCGGCTTAACCACTAACTCAGGAGATGGGATTTCACCTGAAATTAAGCTATCAAGCAATTGAGCTCAAACTCAATCAACCAAACCCTTAACCTTCCCTGTTTCAGTGGCACTGCTCTAATTAGGACTCGATCACTATTTCCATTACTATCTCCTATTCTCATGGTTTATTATCTCAGTGGTTTCAATTCTCGCCCAGTTTAAATTTGACATCCAGTTTCTTGGACCACATATCATTCATTATGGCTTTATTTTATGAAATATGTTGCAAGACTACAGACCGATCCTGCAATAAATAGATTTTCATTGAGAACTGCACCCCTCACTGCAGCAGAAGCAGGACAGAGCCAAGCCTTTTTCACAAAACAATCCTGACATTAAAGAACACGTTGAACAGCTTGTTTTCCATTAAGTTCTAAATTTTGTTGAGCAGTTTGATGACAAATCCTTGAACACAGATCCACCTGCACACACCACGGCTGCCCCATGCTTCTCCACTCCTCACTGTCTTCCCCTGAGCCTGGATCAGCTTCTAGGAAACAGAGTTAGGCTGAACTCTGCTTACCAGCTCTGCTCAGGGGTTAGAATCAATAACCTATGATACATAGGAGATCAGACTGAAAAATCTAATGGTCTTTTCCAGTGAATCACCTAAAGTGCTTTCTGCTGAAGGATGAGTGACAGAGAGGATGTGTGCCTGAGTGGTGATGGTAGTAGTACGAAATAGATCTGCTTTTGGAGACACAGCCTACAAGCTTCAGGGAGTCTAAAGGTAGTGTCCTGCATTTAACATCATCAAAATTCCAAATTTTCCTGGGTCACACAGCCACACATGAACCAGGAACAAGAGACCCATTAATTATGAGGCCCTCTGATGCACCTGCGACTTTAAAAAATTCCCTTCTTCATAAGAACTCAAAGAAGGAACACGACTGCAGAGCAAGGAAGCACTATCTCCTTAAACTGCAGGATCTGCTTCTTCTCCAGTAGCTGAAATACATCTAATACTTCATGGGCTCCACCATAAAAAACAACAAACCAGTAAGATTCAAATCTCGAAAAGAGGGATATATCACATAGCTGACATACACCACTGGTATGGCCAAGGATTGCAATATTCACTTGAACTTCCTGAATTTCATCCTAACTAAATAGATATTTTTGGCAACAAAGAACTGGAAAAAAAAATCCCAGATTGTCCTCAGATCTATTTTAATTTAAAACAGAAGAGAACAGGGACATTTTTTTTCCCCTTCAAGTACATTTTAATAAAATTAAAAATAAAAATATCTCTAATTCCCTCCAATGCATTTAGTCATTCTGTAAAATTCTAAGTTTAAAATGAAATCACCATTTTATATTCAAACAAGGTCAAGAGAACAGCACTAACGAGCACTGACATCACAGCGAACAGCAGCCACTGCTCAGCGCTTACATCAGTGTTGCTTGTTGCTATGGTGCTTAACCGACTATTAATTTCTGAAAGAAGGTGATTATAAAGCAGCCATATGAACCTCAGTCAGATGACACCCTTCAGTACCAAACACTGATCTGCGTTACTCCTCTCTTCTGCAAGTTAATTTTGTGAATCACCACTTTTGTGATGTTAATATTCCTTCCCAACTTGAAACTTTGGACCAGAAGAGAGGCAAGGAGTTAATTTAGAAGCAAAGGACTTTCACGCTGCTTTAAATAAAAATCATTTTGCAGAGAGTGATATTTCTTTCCTTTTTGCTGTGCTCCAAAAGACTAAAAAGCATGTGTTTTAACTTTTGCAGTGATAATAAGCAATCAAATTAACGGCTAAATTTTGCTCTCCTGCTCTGCTTGACATGCTGCTGGGAATCCAGGAGTGCCTCAGCCTGGGATGAAGTAGCACTGAAGCTGACTTCACCACTCTCCAGAGATTTGCCTCGGCAAGGGGACCTTGCCATGGGCTGTGCTGCTGCATCTCCCAGCCCAGCACCCATGGACCATGGAGCTGCCTCAAAGACCAGCCAGAGCAGGGTCCTCCCATTCCCACACAGTTCTGCCCAGTTACCAAACAGCCTTCTCAGAACACGGCTGAAAGACAAAAAGTGCATCTTTCTGGCCTTGCTCCTTAAATGAAACTAGACACCTAAACCGGTGGCTTCCCAGGTAAAATATGGGTTTTTAAGGCACAGCATTTACTCCAAAAGCTCCAAGCCCAATACTGGAAACTTTACCCATGTTCCCAGAAAAGCCTTTACTTGCGCAGCTAAGGTGCGGTCCTGGGGTTTGCAGGATCAGATCCTTTGTTCATACTTCAAAAAATCGTGTGAAAAACAGTATATTTTTATTTACCTTCTTCAGTTGCTCCTGTAAAGCAATCTTCAGTTACAGCCACCCAAAAAGGTCACTCTTCTTACCCTGCAGAGAAAGGAGGTAACACACGTGACTCTGGGTCAGTGTCAGCAGCAACACCCGAAGCATTTTCATTGGCACCACATTTGCAAGTACAAACATAAATAAAGCAACACATGAATCTAATCGTGTTTAATGGTGAATGACTTTCAGAGAGAGTTAATAAAAACAATCAAGTCACAGGACTGCTGCTTATCAGTACCAGCTAGTGTGAGGTTCTTCAGTTCAGCACAAACAACTTGGGCTTTGGGAGGAGAAAAAGAGAAGCAAAAAACCTCATGGAGATGTGACATCTTTGTTCTCTAACATAAACTTCCCTAATCTTGATGTCTATCAATCTATTTTCAGTTTGAATAATAAATGAGTTCAGTTCTTTGTTTCAGAAATCTGACTACTGTCTGCATGGGTTGGGTTCTCCTTACTTAAGGCATTTCAAGACCATTTGTAACCGCTGCTATTTTATCTTCTGGATCCTTTCTTTTTTCTCATCCTTTTCCATAGAGACACGGTCCTAGATGAGATTTTGAACTAACTGCATCTTCCTAATTCAGGAAGTTGTTTACTGTCTTGGGATATCTTCTCATTAAGCATTACCAAGAGCACACCAAGCACAGCAAGGTGGTGAGAGCATTGGGTATTAAAAGGAGGAATAATTAAAGTGTATCTTTATAAAAAGTAGGAGGGGGAAAACAGCACGTGTAGGTTTTTTTTACCCTGTATATTACTGCATCTTGTGTACTCTCTCTTATGCAAAAGAGTATGTAATCTTTTAAGAAACATGACAATCTGCCACTTTCTGTTCATGTAATTGGGATCAACATATGGTACAAGAGAAAAGAAAAACATTTGTTTATTAATTTAGATCAAGTTACTAACTCAAACCACTAACAGCATTCAGAATTAATTCCACATCAATTGACCAAATACCTTAACAGAGTAAAATTATAACATAATTTCACTGAAATGTTGATCTTCTGCCGCAGGGGTACAGAGCAGTATGTAATATAGACAGAAAAATATGCGATAATTTGGTGACACAGATGACTTCATACGAAACGGAAAGTCAGTGACATGTGGATGTGTAAGACAGAGCTACGTGAAACTCCATTTCATAAAATTCACACAGTGATGTGGAGTTTTGGGGGTGTTTGTGAAACTCACCAAATGGTAAGTTGTGCTATTTACATCCCTAGGTGAAGCTTTTTATTGAAGCAGTAAAATACCAACCTCTGGGAAAAAAAATCAGAATCTTCACTAAGTTTTATCAAAAGAATATGAACTCATTTTGGAAGGAAAAATGTTTTCACAAGGAGAATGAGGCATTACTTCTTTACCATTGAAACCTGATTATTTTTAGCTGGGAGAAGAAAGGGTTACCTTGATATGAAATTAATATTGCTTTTATCTGTTGCTCAGTGGCACTTTATTTCATTTTTATTTTTTATGTTTATAGTGAGAAGCTCTTCCCAGTTCTTGTAATGCAGCACCAGAACATCAGGGGCCAAAATTTGTACATGTTTGCTGTATAGGAAGCCCTGTGTGCCTTGCTGAGGGATACATATAAGACATTCCTGATTCTGCACTGTAAAGGACATAACACTACTCCATCATAATAGGTCAGGGCTCACCTTCCTGAGAGTATGTAAAACAATACATCTTTTATGTAAAATACATGACCTCCGACATGTGATGTGCTCTTAGATTAGCAACAATAAAGGCTTTTATCCTGCTTTGCTGCAGGGGTTATCTTGGGTTTGACACTTTAAACCTCTTTTCCTATTTATCTGTTTTATAAATTTTCTGGGTATTTGGCAGTCAGATCCTTATTTTGGCAGTATTTTGGCAAGCAGTCTTCATTTCTACCCTGAGTCTTCATGATAGCAAATGAACCATCTTAAAATGTACTTTTTAAGGAAGCTACTGAAAATTACATGTTTGCATAAAATGTGCATTCTGTATCTCTTTGGGCAGAGCTGAAAAAGGCAGGTATCATTTTCTAAAAACATTAGTCATGCATGAACCAAACACACTCCAAGGAAATCCAGCCCAACAATCAGCTGGTGGGAGACTAACAGGGTCTACAGGGGGCTGAGGAGGACTCAGCTCTCCTCACACATTACTCCCTGATTGAAATCCAGACTGCTTAAATTTCTGGTTATCAAACTCCTGCTATATGTTACCTGGCTTTCAAAAATATGGATAATGTACCAATAAAGTTAAAATGAGCAGCAGAAACAGCTGTTCCCACCTGTGAAAATTTCTCATTAATAGTCTAAAAGTTGAGTATCTCAAACCATAGAAACACAAATACAGACTTTCCTCCTGAAACTGTTTATACGGGTGAGCGAATTGATGTAGGCAACACACATTCCTTCCATCATGCTGTCTTTAAGATAAACACAAAGTACCATCAACACTGTAAGTGTGTGTGTGGAGCAAACAAAGAAAAAAATCCCATCCTACCAAAGCAAGACATTTCGCTACACTCATATTTTCCCCCCAAGGAGATGATTAAAATAGAAAACCAAACCACAAACAAAAATCCACTTTGCAAGCAAGCAGCAGTGGTCCTGCTGCCTGACGAGCAGAGAGAAGGTCTCAAAGCACCCTCAACGCCACCTCCAAGTGTCAACTGATTCCATACATGAGGAAGAGTCAATGCAAACCTCTGTGCCCTGAACAGATTTTACCAGATATTCCTCAAAATGCCAGCTTTGTTCACCACGTGCCTCAGTTTACCCACTAGCCAGACAGGTAATTGCAACAGAGTTCGAAATCCTTGGATATAAAGATACTTTTTTCTGGGCAGGATTTTTGGAAAGATAACAATAATCTTAACAAGATCCTGCCCTGAGCCATAACCTCTTCAGACAGAAAGCCCCGCTCTCGTCCTGGATCAGGTCCTACCAATTCACCCGGTACCAAGGGCCCAGACAAACATCAGAAGCTTTGCCATTATACCTGTGGTTGGGCTGGACCTTGTAACTCTTCTGATCCCACAACTTTTATTTGATTTAGTGATCTCCTCCTCCAGGGCAGAGAGGTCATTCCAGGGAGGCTTGCAGGATGGAGCCCTAACTCCGAGAGATGACTGCAAAGCCAAATTTAACCAATAATACAGAGAATACTCAGAAACAGAGACCATCGCAGAATGAAAGTCTACTTAAAACTCTAACATTTTTTACTAATATCTAAATGAGAACAGCCTTGGGTATAGCCAAAAATAGATTAACAAGGACCTTGATCCCACACAAACTGGCTCTGAGTAATTTTACACTGGAAAGTAGAGCATCAGTTGAGCTGCTCCTCTGCTCAGAATTACGCATGTACATTTTTTTGTCAGTGTCCCAGCCCTCAGAAGCCTGCAATTTATTACAGGAAACCTAAAGCAGAAAAGGAATCTCCCCTTCACTACCTAGAAAGCACACTTCTTTAAAAAATAATAAAAAGATAAAACAGACACATGCACCTGATAGCACAAGAAAAATTTGATTTTGAAATTAGATTTTGATTTATTTTTCTTATATAAGACCATCTGAAATGTATTTAATGTGTCTGATTAAAATATTTACTAAAAAGCTTCCTGTAAGTTTTAAAATACCAAAACCTGATCACCAAAATAAGCACTTCTGTGCAGTAATTTCTTCTAAATAAAGCGAACCGTAACCACCTAATACAGCTGTTCTTTCCCCTCAAAACTCCCTGAGTCACATTCAACTGCACACAGGCTGAAATATATGTTCTTCTATTCTCATAATCATTATTTTCTTGTCCTATTCAGGAAAAGACGCAGGTGGTGATTTTATCAACCGCATATTTGCAAGAGAAAAACAAAAATGTTTTTTATTTGGTATTTTGCTGGTTCTGAAAATACAGGATGTACACTGATTGTCGAGAAAACATCTGGTACCAGGCAGACTCGTGGGCCAGGTTACTTTCCTCACCCAGGGCACTCAGTTGGGTTACTTGCACTAACACAAATCATGTGTAGAACTGTTTTGAGGATGGTCAGTAGTTGTCTCTTCAGTTTTGTTTTACCTATTTCATTTTTAAAGAGCTATCTAGCAACCTGACAAAAAAAATATATTAAACTAAATACTTCAAACAATCTGAGAGAGAAATATTTTTTCTGACCACTTGCAAAGTAGCCACTTTTTACTGTGCAGCATATATTAAATCCCAGGAGGCATGGCACAGGAGATTTTCTATACCAGGAGTCATTACCACCTCCTCAGAAAGTGAAAAGCAGGTGAACAGTGAAACTGTGAGCGACTAAGTGCACTTCTTCCACCTCTCTTTGAAGAGGGGGAAGTGGATTTGGTACAGGCCAAAACACAGGGATATCAGTGCTCACTACCTTGCAGCTTCTCAGTGGAAGGAGGGATCGAATCATACTGTATTTTCCTTTTCAGTCATTAGCAGGCTGTTCAGAATCTCCGGCTGGTGCTGATTATTTATTCCGAACAGAAATGGAATAAAATAAAAATAAATTGCAGCAGGAGGACAAAGCTATGCACAGCACATTCGCTCTTTCAAAATAATATTACCTTTCAAGTCCACCGTAACCTTGGAAAAGAATAACTAGGTGTAAGCCAAATCTACAAAACTAATCACGATCCGTTCCTCCCCCGCTTTTTAACAGCTCTTTCAGGGAACACACGGGTGCAGTTCGCAGGCAAGTTGGGAACAGCCCGCTTCCAGCACGGGATCTGCACCGCGACCGCTCAGTCCTGCATCTCTCACTGATGGATTGCTTGTTTGCCTCTCGTGTGTGACAGCGCTGGCCCTCACCGAATCCATCCCAGGTGAAGGGACCGCGCTCCCGGGAGCCACCCAGCCTGCCAGGTGAGGAGAGGCCATCCCGAGCCAGATCCCAATCTCCCTCGGGCAGATCCCACCGCCCCGAGCCAGGGGCCACCAGCTCCCGGAGCCAGAGCCACAGCCAGAGCCAGGCATCAAACGCCGCCGCCTGGCTCGTATCGCCAGATCTTCCCCGTTTCTTAAAATAACTCCCCGTGCCTCAGTGCCAGCCTTAACCATTTTATGCCTGTGCGACAACTCTCCTCCTGAAACTTGACCTCTGCGGGCGGCAGCGGGCGGACGATGTCGGTGCCCGGCGGCGCTGCAGGCACCGGGGCCGGTCCCTCAGCGCCGGCCCCGCCGCTGCCCGGCCGGGACCCACCCCGGGGCCTCGGGCAGGGCTGGCGCTGTCCCCAGCGCCACTTTCCGCACACACAGCCGCGGCCGCGGGGACACTCGGCCCCCGCCGTGCCGTGACCCCGCCGCTGCCCGGGGACACTTCAGCCACAGCCCTCCCCGCCGCCCCCGTCCCGTCCCTTACCTGGCAGGCGAGTGACACTCCTGGTCGTGGTCATGTGAAAATATTTTCGAGGTATCCTTTAACAGCCTTTAAATATTGAAGCCTAAAAACAATATTTGCTGTTTTACCTTTTGAAGCTTTAACAAAAGCTTTGTTTTAGCATTTACCTCGGTGTGCAATAAGAGTTAATAATCAAATCCGTCCCAACCCCCACAAATGTTAAACAAAAAGATAAAAGAAATGCAAATAGCTATTGTCATGGAAAGTTAAAGTACCTGTCTGTATTTTTAAGTGAAAACTATTATCTCTATCAATCAAAATTTAAGAATACAATAGCACTAATCACACGAGGTGCTTTGACTGAGGTACTTTTCCTCATAAAAAGTTTTTTTTTTTTAAACTGGTGCATAAAAGTAATACACTTACAATTAGACACGGTATTTGTAATTTTGTTATTAAAAAACCTCAGCAGTCTTATTGTTAATAAATGCCTCTGAGTCTGTAGGCTGATTCGTACCCAAGAAGACCAAAGTCCCTACATATTTTAATAAGGTTGATGAAATTTTATTCAGATTCTCACACTTTCCAACATGTGGTGGAACAGCACACTCTTCTGTTTGAGAGGAGTTACTCAAACGAAGGAAATAGTTAATTGGGAACCAAAACTACTACTTCTGGCCGAGCCGCACATTTTCCACATTTCTCCAAGCGCTGTCTGTGCTTCAACCCTCAGCCTCCAAGACGTGCCCTTTGTCGTCTTTTCTTTAATTTTTGATGCCGATTCCCTCCCGTCGGACCCCGACGCTCTCCCAGCCCTGCACACATTACGTATACACTGTGTACATTGTGCAGGCACACCGCACGGATTCTCTCCAAAGTCATTTTTAAAACTAATTTGTCCAGACGGAATCAGAAACCGAGCTGCGCAGTTAATAAGTGCAGGAGCGAGCGGCAGTAATTACGCCTGTACTAAAAGAAAGAGCCCGAGATTAAAATACCTATAAGTAAATAGTTGAGGCAGGATGCCATTATGCAAACTCCGCTCTCGGGGAGGGATGTCTCCCACACTGAGGAGCAGTAGGACTGTCATTTTTTTCCCCCTGCAATATCAGGTTTCCTACTCCAGAGCTCTGGTACTCTGCATCATGGCTAACATCTCTAGTGTGCTATTAATATCAATGAAGAGACGATTCAATTTCCACATAAGAAAAACCTCCCTATTACAGCGCAGACATTCGAGTGAGGACCCTTGCAAAGGAAACAATAAAGACCAGAGGGTTGCTTTTTTTTTCCTCCCCCCTCCTCCTCCTCTTTTTTTTTTTTTTTTTTTTTTTGCTGCTTCTTTTGCAGTTCTGCGTTGCTCACTGTTTGAAAGCTTTTAGCTAACAATGGAAGCATTATCTTCAGGACAGTTACAAAACAGGATTTGTTAGTACAAAGAATAATAACAGCGAACTCATCTCCCCCCCCCTCCGCTTCCCCGCCCCACAAATACCTGCCTATTGCAATATGGCATTTAATACTTGTTTCAGAAGTATATTCCAGAAACACCTGTATTCTTGATCTAATTCCCTGCAACAAACTCCTTCAGCGGAACAGTTTTGTTGAAGGAGGTTTGGACAACTATAAGCAAACAAATATTTTGTGCATTTATAAAATGGAACAGAAACAAAAGTATCTTATTCTACCGAGTGCAAACTTACCCATTAATGAGGAAGAAAAAGGCTTAGAGCTGTACAGTAATTCCCAACCAACTGCAGAAAGTTGAGAGTTTGAAAACACTAAAGCACTTTTGACTATCAAGCCTTTCTGTGCTTCAACACTGGCTGCAGTGTAAGGAAGGACTGAAGGTATGTGGTCTAAACACAACAAAAGCCACTGCCTTACTCTAGATTAAATATGCAGGAAGAGGCCCCTTTGCATAAACACAAACACTCAGCAAATGAGTAACTGGCTCAAATCAGACGCCTGCTGTGCATTCTACCTGTCCTGATCTCTGACAAGCTACACAGCTTGTTTAAGGGGATAGGAGCTGCAAAATCAAATCAAATCATAGCACTAAACGCTCTGCTCCTCTGATAGTAAATAACAACAGCACCAACAACTCCACGCCAAACGCTCATTTCTAATCTAAGCATTGCTCTGGCACAGAGCTCAATTGTCTGCTGTGCCCACTTTGGCTCAGCCACCCATCTCACCACAGCAGAAGAAACACAACCAAACACCACCGGTAAAATTAATTTTCATTAACTGTACTGAAATCCAATACATTCCTGGCTTGGCCTTTTCTTCACAAGGATTTAAAATTAATACAGAGAGTTTTGGTTGAGTTGACAGATTAGATCTGCATTTGCTTTTACTGTCCCTGTTTTTTTTACTATATAAAAGACATTCCAGACACAGACCTATTATAGCTGTTATGAATCACCACATAATGCACACCTATTTACTAGTTTATTTGGGGAAAAGGAAGAAATTTCTGAAGTGCTCCTTAAAAACATTATTTTCAAAATATTGCTCTCATGAAACAACCCCTCCAAACTATATTTACTTCAAAAAACAACTAAATTAGAGACTGTGATAACCACCAAACACATCTAAACATTTATTATTATAATTGAATGTACATAATTATATATTGTGATTTACTCTTCCTTCCAGAGAAATAAATTGTTTTTTAGTCTCGTTTATCCTTCCAGTCCAGAAATAGAATGAAGCAGCACGATTTTAAAGCAATTGGAATTCACCAGTGTCCCTTCCTAACTTAAGGAGTCAAATCACATTGACCTTTTATTGTAAGTCCTAGCTACATGTTGGTTTTGGTAATTTAATTATTTTTTAATAACTTGTAGTATTAAATTATTGCCATTGAAACACAAATAAGATTATACTCCTCTGCCTTACTCTCTGGTGCTCCAGACTACAGCGTAACATGGACGACATGACTGCGTCCGGCCCCGAAATTTCATTCTGAAAGAGCACTTACACACAGGCAGGCACAGGAAAATTCAGCCTTTCAAGATGCAACACACATTTACTGGATTCTCAAGCATGTGTCACAGATTATTTCAAAGGATACTGGATATAAGTCAGAGTTTTAATGGGTATTAAGCGTGTTCGGTTCCAGTGAGCACTCGTATGGTATGGAGGGAGTTTTTACACCTCCTTGGATAAACTCACCAGGTAAAAGCACAAAAACATCGATAACCTGAGCTAGTCAAGCCTAACAGGATAAAAATCCTCCAAGAAGGAATCCTGCGAGAAATTTTAGAGCCCCTGTGTCGTTCCCCATTTTTGCATTGAAATGACCTTCCAAACAAGGCGTCACATAATATGGTTCACATAGATGATACAGATCTAACCTTGATGCAAATAAACCATAGAACAAAAATTAATCAGTATATCACTGTGTAAAAGCCTTTGTCCATCCCAATGGAGCTTCTAATGACTGTTTTGGCTGTTCTGGCTGGTAGTTATGCCTCCCTGCTCATATATATCTCATACTGGTTGAGCATGCTAATGGAACTGCTGTTAGTGGAATCCAATATTAATACCCTGCATCATGCAAAACGGGATGCAACTGAATATATTACATAATTACAGGTAGTATCTAATTCCATAGGTATTAGATACTGGTCTCTAAATTAATATTTTAATAGAGAAAGTGATATAAATACTACATTTCAGGTAAGATATCTGCACACTCTGGATGTGCCAGTCTTCCTGCTGTAAGCCTGCTCTATACTCACACAGCACAGAGGACCCTGACAAAAATTGGCAGGCAAGCTTTAGATGCTGAGTGACACATACTGATGCACAGAGTCAAAGATGTCATCTTCATACAAGCTCCACTAGTTATGAGCTTGAGAGAAAAATGAAACANGGAAAAAAAAAAAAGCAGTGGGGGAGAGTAGAGCAAGACCTCCAGAAAATAAACAGGGTGTACAGTTTCAAAGGCTACAGACACAGACATTTCATTGTTCAAGCCAATTATCAGTGGAAAATAATAACAACAGATGGATTCAGAGTCACTGACTTTTCATATGCACTTCATCTCTGCACAACAGATGATGAAATGCGAGAGCTATCTCGGAAAGGCAAAACATCTTTCAGTAAAAGAACTCTATACTCCAGATGGGGACCTTCTAAGGCAGCTGATTATCTTCTTATAGTGTTGTAAGATAGACTTACTAAAACATTTCCAGAACTGATCAGATTGGATGAGCACAATGGCAGCATTATGAGGAGTAAGTTGCTCCGGTCTCAGACTCGCGACTGGACTACTCACAGATTTCAGTGGGCTCAGAGCTGCCCATCCCCGTTTCCACACCAAGTACTGGTTCTAAAAAATGGGCCCAAAGCTGCTGCTCCCAGTCTGGGCAAAACATGGGGCTCGGCTTTGTGTGGAGAGGGGATGCAGACATGGGGTCACACGATCAGTGTCAGCATGAATTGGTCCCCTATAAAAGTCCCACCACCACAGGCAAGGTGAGTCTCCTCACCCACTGCAAATACACATTTCTCACGGGGACACAGGCAGAGGACAAAAGATGTTCACAAGCAGGACTGTTTCCACTATAATTGCCAGATGTGGAGGGAACTCATCATCCAGGAGCCTACAGCAATGTAAGCTCAGAGTAACCCCATCCAAGTCAATGGAGTTATACACCCACAAAAACTGGTGCGAGGCACAAGAAAGACATAAATTCTTTCTAACAAAGCCTTTACAAAAACCCATCTTTTTATGGGAAATAAAAAATTGCTTTCAAAGGGAAATAACAAACACATGTAAATTTTGGTGGTTCCGGTGATAAGCAGTTCCAACAAATGTCACAAACACCTACCTAGCACAACCTTCTCCCACTCAACCTGAATACCACAAAGTATGTGTTTTTGATCACATGAATCAGGTATGCCACAATCTCAAAACTTAAAATAAAGAATGAGTAGTGGAAAAATTAGCTCATTAATCTTTAAGACAACATTTCTTTAATGGAAGAACACTACATAAGTAGTGCATTAAACTGAACTGGTTGCCATTTCCACAGTTTCTTCTTCAAAACACCGCAAGGAAAATCTAAAAAACTACTTTCTCTGTAAATCAATACCGCACACCGAGGGGGAGCGATACACAACACACACACACACACTCTGAACTTGCACCTCCCGCTAATTTATTTCACAAGTTACAAAATATTTCTGAAGTAGGGGGCTGTTGGCTTCACAAACGTGAAGGGAAGAGATGAGTTTGTGGGCACAGCGTTTCCCCTCTTTGTGAACTACTTTGTCAAAAGTAAAATTCACAGGGGAACATACGAGCAAAGAGTAAATTTTGCCCAGGGCAAAATTCTGCAACTGCTTTAAGAAGCAAACAAGAACACAAAAGATGTGTAATACAACCATCTGGCTCTACTCATGCTATATCAATAATCCCCAAAATTTATCCCCACCCCCTTAATCAACCCACACTGATGCCACAAAACCAAATGGCATCACTTATGCTTCCTGCCCATCACATTTTGAAATGATATTTAATATGCATACAGTACATATTTGCATGTTAATCAATTTCTTTAAAAAAAAAATATTTTTGCTTCTTTAGCTATTAGTTCTGCTTTTTTCTACTTATTCACACTGGGATCTCTAAAACCACCAAGAAAGTCCTTGTGGTAAAGATACTCTCATATCAACACAGCATCTCAGGTATCAGGATAACGTACCGGTCAAAATTTCAATCTCTTCTTCTCTCTAGTTTTGTGTCACAGTTTGAAAATAGCAGAGGGTGAATAATAACATGCCAGCAAAATTAGCTGCTCAAGAAACACGGGTAAGCGATCCGTTTTGAACTCGAGGTTGGATGCATTTCTAAGCATTACCCTATTTGGGATGCAGGGAAGGAGTGACAGAGGGAAAGCAGGGCATCCTATGTGTCTTTTATTTTGAAGATTTGCACAAATTTTTCAAGCCTCCCCCATGTTCATGAAGGAGGAAAATGGGAAACTCCTGGCCACAGATGGAGGACGAGCCTCCGCTGCGCTCTGGCTGAGTGCCGCGCTCCCTTCCCACCCCAAGCCTGCAGCCGAAGACCACCTCAGGACAGACAGACAGAAAGCCATCCATGCAGAGTGTCCAAAAGGGTGGCTCCACGATTGTTTGGGGGAGGCATTGTTTTCCTGAGGGAAGATCACCCTCGTAACCATCGTGATTCATACCAGGAGCGCGCAACGTGAAACCGGTACCAAAAACAACACTACAAAGACGGTCTCTCCTGGCGCTTCACCCACCGACAGCCACGGCCCCGCGGGCTGACTCACAGCTCCTCTTCTTAATCCACTCTGCTCCAACAACAGCCTGGCCCAAGCCCTGCCTCTCCCCGTGGCTGGCTGGCACACTCCCCATGCCTGGTGCTGCCCGGGGGGACACGGCACGGTGGGGACGGTGCCCCACGGCCCTGCTGTAACACCAACAGATGGCTGCTGCACAGAGCAGGAGAAACACAAGCCCTGGGCACTCATGGCATAGGTGGAAATGTTTTGCAGTTATTTTCTTTGGAAATAAGCATACATATAGCGGTTATGTCTGCTCCCTCATCCAGACTACCAAGCTGAGATCACAAACACTTTGTTAATTTTTTTTATTTTTTTTTTAATCCACTTTTGGATTGCTTCTGCTGTTTGTACGGCTTGACTTGTACAGCCTCTTTGTAAGAATTGAAAACAGTCTCCCACAAACACAGGAATGGGCAAATGGTTTAGAGAGCTAATCCACACCTGGGCTACGTGAAAGGGGCTCATATTTTCCAAACAGAAACACAACCCTTTTTATATATGAACCAGATTTGGATCCAAATGCTAAACCCTTCACCACATCCTGCGTGGGGCTCTGTGATGGTCACAGGCAGTGGTGGTGGGTGGTGATGGCAGCCACGGGCGAGGAGTCGCCGTGCCCTTGACTTGGATGCGAGGGGCAGGGATTCATCCTTGGTTACACCACGGTGAACGCAGGGTAATCCCCATCCTGCACACGCCTCTTACAGAAGAATCTGGCCCTGTCTCGTTACTCTTGTTAGAAAAATGAAGGCTGCGACAAAAAATAGCTGAGAACTACATCTTGCCGATGCCAAAATACAATAATAACATGTTCAAAGATTTAATTTAGAAGACTACAAAGTCTAGCTCATACATCATAACACCTTGAAATAACACTTTAAGGTCAAATCCTGTGCATTTTTGGAAACCACCAAAACATAATGAAGTTTTACTTAAACACAGCATTTACATTTATAACGCATTTCAGATTCTTCAAGTAAGCTAGACCACATGCTAGGAAAATGTACTTCCCACAACATACAAATTAAGTCATGTACAGCCTTCCCTCCACAGGCTGAACAGCCACCGGCACAAATGGAAGTCCTGTGTATGGATCAAAGGCAGCATGTGGACCTCAGAACATGATTTTTTATATTTTGTTTTTAATTGGCAAAACATCAAATCCCACTAGCAGTTTATTTTTGTTGCCTTCCTTGCCCCTTTTCTACCTCTCCCACTTATTTCACAACGGAACATTTTTAAACCACCAGAAGTCTTTGTGGCAAAGATGATGTCATACTGACACAAGATCAGGTGTGAGGTATGGTATGAATAAATACTTATCCGCAAACACATTTAATTTTCAATGGTTGGGCATCGAGAGACAAAGAAGTTCTTATGCAGACATATTAGCTGAGGATTTCATTTCGAATGGTCTGCATTTAAAAGAGCAGAACAACACATAGTGCAAGCCTAGAAGAAAAAGGAAAAAAAAAAAACCCTCATACCTTCCTTCTTGTTTTTGGGAAAGCAACGCACAGCTCTGCTCTTCACAGTAATAAATATACAGTGCTTGATTACTCTGCCTTCTAAGTCACCGATACCATACAGGACAATTGTCCTTTATACACTGGCAATAAAAACTCTCCCCATGAAAATAAATATGTATTTTAGAGTAATCAAGCAGGAACTAATTTTGTACTTTTTCACAAGTAGCCATTTACTTTGGCACCAAATGGTAATGTGTAGCAGAAAACGCAGTATATGCTTTAACCCAAGAAAAATTAGACTTGAAAATTAATACACAGTGAAAGACAAATTTAAAGCAGCTTTCTTGTGTTCTGACATAAGAATATAAAAATGACACGAGCAACTAAAGATTAGTTTACATACTTTTCAATCACAGCTGCTGCTCAGTAACCACAATACCTTTAAAATGACATTCCCCCGAAACAGATACAGTTTGGCTGCAACAGCAGCAAGACACAGTTAACGTGGAATTAAAAGGGCATTTTTTATTTACACACACCGCACAGCGCTGAGCCCCAGCACAATTACAATGGAAAGATTTTTAGCGTGATTAATTTGGAAATAATCTAGTGATAAATAGAGTGCATTGCAAGTGATTCTGCCGAGCAAATTTTTATCACCAGCCTTAGATGTCAAAACACAGTTTCAGGGACAGGGAAAGAACGAGTCACATCTTCTTGGTTAATATTTAATTGGGTGCTAAAGATTCCTCCCAAGGACCTCTGAACCATCACTGACAGCCCCACAAGATGTCCCTGTCTGTGAAACAGATACCAACCCTTTCTGTATAAACTAAAATAACATTAAATTTAATCAAACCATTCAATTAATAAATCACTTCAGTGGACATTGCAGCCCAAGCCCTGTTTAATTACATAATTTTAAAAATATTTGCACACTGCAACCACTAAGATTGGCTCCGAGGTTTCATAATACACACTTAACACTTGAGTTGGAGAACAAATTTATTTAATAAATGCAGAGCTAAGTACAATAATGCCACTCCACTCAAACTGCAAAAATCACTTAGCATCTTCAGTGAGAAAAAGCAAATAAACTTTTTCCCTATTTAAATGCATGTCTCTGCTATCACCAGCTCTGCCAGAAGTCACCACCTTTCTGCCCTTGCCCCTGCAGTCAGTGGGATGCCCAAGCACAGGAAGGGGTGGCAGAGCTGGTGATCCCCCCATGGCTCAGAGCATCCCTCTGCTTCCCCTTCACATGGACTCCCTGGCCTCCCTCGCTCCTTGCCCTCTGCCTCCATCCTTTCCTCCTCACTTTTCCCTCTATTTCTCCCCATGTTGCTTGTCTGCCCCTTGTTCTCTGCTGTTTATTGGTGTTCCAACTACCCCCATTCCCGTCTCAAGCTCCTGCCCTGAGTTTCCTACACCTGCTCTCTTCCTCGCTGCCATCTGATTTGGAAAAAGCTAGTTGGGAAAAAGCCCACAACAAACAGGACAGAGAGAAGAGGCTGAAGAGGAGAGCAGGGAGAGAAAACAGCTCAGTAAGGCCAAGCAGAACTACACAATTTCCAACAACAGCAAGAGATGCTCCAGAGCACTGGGATGAAAAATAAAAGCCATGGTGTGAGTGTATTATGTGAAGCAGGATTCAGGTTTTGGGATGGGTGTAACGCCTGTATTTGCAGAAAAGCTCCACGCGTCCAAAGAAACCCGTGTTACTGCCATGCATAACTAGGTGTGACAACTTGGGAGAGGTTGAAATACATATGGACCAAGTGGTGGCCTTAAATGAAGGGGAAAAAAAGCAAAGCTAAGGGTTTGTCACAGATTGGAGGCACAGCTGTGTGCACTCATACAGACTTTGCATTCATTCATATAGAGCACAGCTTTCAGGTCCTGTGGTTCCAGCACGATTTTTGGACGAAAGTTGAGACTCAAAAATAAATAAGTCTATATTTGGCCTGCCCTGGATTCAGACACTCTCAGTAGCACTTTGCATAGAAACAATCTGAATTAATACAGACTAAGCTTTCCAGATTATAATATTCTTTACCAAGCCAATGGATGCACCTCTAAAATTCACTGCCCTGACAAATAGTAGAGCTCTTGAAAGTCTGCTTGTATTAGTTTTATGGATCTATTCTACTGCTTAAATCAGGTCTCATTAAAATTACCATCCACACAAGTTCTCCCACTGGGAAATCTACATGCCAGAGCTACTCCAGTTCCGCAGGCAGTGCTCGGAGGGGGTTGCATATTGCAAAATAACTGCGGACACGGCGGGGTGGGGGGGACAGGGAGAAGAACAAGAGGACTTCAGGACAGCAAACAAGTGACTCCTTACCCTCCTCTGATTTTATCCGCTGCAACTTTTGCTCAGGTGGTGCAAATGCATCCATGAGAAGAAATGCTATCGCCAGAAATGAAACAGGGGTGGGGTGGTGAAAAAGGTGCCCCTCAGAAAGCCAGATGAAGCCTCAAACACCCATTTTAGTGTTGGAATGGCAGGCTGAATATGCAAACACTGCACCTGACAACTTACACTAAAGCATATGATCTGCACACTGCCCCTCCAGTTTAATTTTTAATAGTAACAGAACTTAAATCTCAGCATTAATGTATTAATGTTCAAATGAATACAATTAAAGGCATCTCTGTTTTCTTCAGTGCTAACGACCTGGAAGATCTTTCTCGCCTTCATATTTGCAGGGATTATTACAAATACATTCTGTAGCTGTTGTTTTGGCAAAGAAGCAAAAATCTTTGCCTTTTAAATATGAAGTAACAGGAATAATGAATAATATATCTTCTGATTTTTGTTCTGCCATGATATATATATAATGATATATAAAATGTTCATTTATTATTATCACACATCCCAGGGAGCAGACATGCAAAATTACTTTTTTTTTTTGTCTTATAAGGGTCATTTATCATACGGAACATCCTCCAAATAGGTAGTCCTAAAATCTCAATTTACAAAGACATTTTTTAAAGCTGAATTCTTCAAACAGGGCTACTCTACTGATGGTTAAAATAAAAACTTTATGATATTAACATAGCTGGATTTAAGGAGGTAGAAATGCTCTGCATCTTGTTTTAGAAGAGCCTGCCCCAACAAAATAACGTCTGCCTATTATTTTTACTTAAATCCTGCTACATTTATTAGTAACAAAAGCGCTGCATGACCCTCTTAAGGCCAAATACAGAAAAGAAAAGCATTTACTAAAAGAGCATTAATTTTTATCATAGCATCTGTGATCTTTGGGTGGGGAAAGGAAACACCATAAAGAACGAAGTCTGTATATACAAACTATCAGTCAGATTTTAACACTTATGCAGAAAAATGCAAAGCTTTATTTCTTTTTGATGTTAGCAGGCTTTTCCTTTTTCTTTTTGCATTCCATTTTTCAATATGTAAAATGACAAAATGCAAAAAAACCCAACAAAAACACGAAAATGCTTGTTAGGGCTGGCCTAGTTTTTTGAAACACGCACAAAAAGAAAACCCACTCATACGATCTTATTTTAATATGCAATAGAAGAATCTGGCAAACATTAGCCAGAATAAGTCTAGCCAGCGAATGCAGACTAACATACCAGCCTGCTGCTGCAAGGCAAAAGGAAAATTTGATCTTGTTCATCCAACAGAGAAGAGCAGCATCTTCCACCTGAACAGCACCAGTGCAGGAGCACAAGTAAACATCAGCTCCTTGCTGCTCACACCAACACCTCACCTCCTTCTTGGCTGGCAATTTCCAAACAAACCCATCTCAGTGTCCCATCTCCAGTCTCTCCTCAAGTCAAGAGCAAATCAGTGGCTTCCCCCAGAGCAACGTGCTCAGTCCAGCACTGGCCACTGATGTTTTGGGAAGCAAGACCCAGCAAAACCCCAAGCAGTGGCAGAACGCTCTTTTTGCAAAATTTCTTCGTGCCCAAAAATCTGCTGCAAGCCATGCAGCTTTGAAGCAGTACCCAGAGAAAGAGCCAGACATAAAACTACCTCCAGGGGAAAAGAAATAAAGAGATAATCAAGAAAGAAAAAGGGAATGGGAGAGCTGGAGTCAGCACAGCTAAAGACTCCAATGAGGAGGGAGGTGGAGGACAACTACAAAGCGCTTAATTATAAACCTAAAAATGTTCGAAAACCAATCTCACGCTAACGATTTGCGTATTTTGGGATTACCTACAGATGAGGAAGGTTCAGCTTAATCAGCTATCTGTGCAAATGGATCCCCAACGTGCCAGAGCTGAACTCAATGGACAATCCCGTTAGAGTGGAAAGAGCACATGAAATGCCCTTGAGAAACGTGGCTAATGCCACAAACACTGAGGAAACAACCGTTAATAAATTCTTCCATTTTCAGGCTTAGAAGGCAAAGGGCAAATGTTGAAAGAAGCAGAAGATGGGAAGGGCATGGCTAGGCTTTATACAAAGTCCATTTCATGTGTGACATATTGCCGAGGCAGGTCTCACCCCTCAGATTAAAACTAGTATTTAACCCACTAGAAAAAAGCCTCCCAAGAGGAAAACTCCATCTCTTTTTAAGTCACCTAAATTTAAGATATCTCTCCACCTTCCATAATAGGAGACAATAGAAGAAAAGTCTATAAATACAGAGAATGGAGAGTCTTTATAATAAGAAAAATAGTGCAAAAAGTATCTATAAAAACGTGTGAATTCAGGTATCAGAGGCAATCTGTAAAATACAAGTTAGTACTTTCCCTTTTTGATCAACGCCATCCCACAGGACAGAAGCTACTCCCATGTCCAACCACATCACGTTGGAGATTCACTTGCTCTCTCTCTGGCCTGTGTTTACCCAGGAAACACACTGTGGACCCCTGGGTATGGAGAAAGTCACCAGCAGAAGTAAACTGGGGGTGGAGAATTCCCCAAATCCAGGTTACACACCGAGACACGCATGAGTCTGACAACTGCCCTAAGACCAGATCGCATCCTGCCACCTGTTAGGCACAGCTGGGATGCAGGGTCAGGAGAAGGTCCTTGTGGTGGGACCTGACTTGAGGAGCCCTGCACTGCTGCCATTTTCAGCTCTAAGCAGCCACTCAAAGACCCACCAGTGATACTGCAGGGCTCCATCCTACCAGCACCTTATCCATCACTGCCACTTTAAAACACATTTGCCACCGCTGGCAAAGGACTCTGGAGCACCCTCGCTGTCCCCCAAGCACCAGGCCTGGCTTCAGAGACACCCCACAGCGACTCCTCTCCTGCTTGGGTCTGATCCAGGTGCTCACACAGCGCACTCCTACATTTTATTCTCTCTCCCCCCGAAGCTTTGGCAACTGAAATCTATTATGATATCAAAAGGTAGCTGACAACATAAAATGTATCCCGCTGAGTTGATGCCGCACGCTGCTAAATTTACAACAACATAAGTATCATAAAAATTATAAGAACTGCAAATTAACCACTGATTTTTTAGTTCAGTGACATAAATAACAGTAAAGATCTGGAAAACTTCCAAACATCTTTACAACTGTTTAATTTGTCAAAATCTATCAAGTGCATTTCAACCACAAACCTGTCCTCTGCAGTGCATTAGTTTTCACGTACTTATGCTGGCATCAAAGGCAAAAATAAAGCTTCTGTAATTACTGTATTCTGATGCACCTTTCCAGTCACACTTTTATTTCTGCTTTTCTTCCTCTGTACTTCGCTGTTGACACTGACAGTCAGCAATTGTTTTAAAAACATTCACACTAAAAAAGACAAAAAACCCCTACTGCCTTCCACTCCTCCCAGGTTTGCCTGGGACACTCAAGGCAGCACATCACTTTGTTTGCCCACTGGAGCGGTTTTCCACTCACGTGCTGCCCGTTCCTCACGACGCTTGCGTCAGCAAACCCTTTATTTACTCTTTTATTTGTGCACCAAGCTCTGCAGATGCAAAGCCACCTTTCTGGCAGCTGCAAGAGAGCAGGCAAAGATCAACAAAAATAATAAATTTTATAGGCTCTATTTCTTTTCCTAGGGGAGGAGCTCATTTTTATGTAGCTATTTATTTTGTATGGCTAAATAGCAATTATTGTATTTAGGATTTAGTAAAAAGAGTGCGTTTCTTTCACAACCATTGCAAGACTAACCAAAGTCCAAATGTGTTGAATTGCTTTAGTTAGGGTCTTTCTGAAAAAATAATATACAATGTACTTGTATTATTGAACTACTCAGGGGGCTGTGAAGCTTCTAAGTCCCCAATGCTGTGCCTGCCAAGAGAGCTTTGACCACGGCACAAACGCAGCAGTGGAGAAGTTGCCAGGGCTGGCCCCAGAACAAGAAGATAGTTTGCCTTTTGCAGAAAGAACTGGCCAACATCTTTTCATGTGGTATTTGTTTCCCTGTACGTGGGTTCGCACCAAGAAAATTCATATACAACTCCAGCTGCTGTGAGGTAGTTGCTCTATAAAAATAATAAATCAAGTAGGTGCTGAGAATTGACAAGACTTCTCTGCCACATTTTGCTTTTACAAAGGCTTCCCAAGGTCGGGGCTTTTCCCTTCAAGCTGGCTCCATTTTCCTCAGGAGCCATTTTGTATCTTTCCTGTACGTAAAATATGAAATATTACAGGAACTAATTGAACCTTCTTAAATGGGAGAAACCAATAAATCCCTCCCTCTAATGATACTGAAGTGCACTTGTGAGTGACTGCACAGAACAAACACACTTGCTGCAGCTCCACAGGCATGAAAGGCCACTGCAGAGGCTGGCAGGGTGTGGGCTCATGAAGAACTGGTGACCCAAATAGTCCCATGTGCTCCCACCAACCTCAAAGGTTCATCTGCTCTCCAGAGCCGACAACCCCATCATCCCAACCAGCCAAGGTTTGGTGACTGCATCACTTGTGGAACATAAGGGTGATGTGGCTCTCACCCCTGGGCTGAGGGGCACGGCACATTTTTTAGAGGGGAGTATCTGCTGGGATCTGTTATTCCCCACAAGACAAAATCTCCACATGCTGTCTGTCCATGAAAGGAAGCAGGAAAGGGAGGTTAAGGAGTAAGTTTGACACAAAAGGTTAAACTCAGCCCCCATTCCCCAGTATATTATACAGTAAATCTCTTTATTCTGTAAGGGCAAAATAGAATTGCTTACAGTTTGTCTTAAAAATGGGATTTATGCTTCAAATACAGAAAATCAACACAGAACATAGTGCAGCTCTAAAAATTAAGCATCCAGATATAAAAGGAAATTTTAAATTAATTTTCCCACTGTGTTGTTTGCTAGAGCAATACACTTAAATGGCCACAACTCATTCGGTGATACCCAGAGGTACCGTGCAAGCGCTATGGAGCAATGCAAGTAATTCGAAGTTCTTTGATTAAATCTCACATAATTGCACATAACTGGAAAAAATCACAGCAAGTTGGCTTCACATATTGTATTGCATAAATCAGAAGCGATTCCCACAAAAATCTCTCCTTTCCAGACTATTTTATCTAAGCAACATATAGCTGTTACAACAAATTTTGAATGATTTTGATTCCCATTGTGGTATAATGAGTAATGAAGAAAGCACTTTTTTTATTCTGGTTTGCACTGATGTGTTTCTTCTTTGACTAAACCCTCAGTGACTCAGTTCTGCCACTTCACAACAAGGAGTTCTCATGTTTCCCTCTACACAGGAAAAAAGAAAATAAGTCTTGAAATATCCTGTTCTCAGCTCAAACCAAAGGGAAGACCTTGGGAGCTTCTATAATTTGTGCTGCCCACTGCAGTAAGACCCTAGGCCAGGGTGCTGTGCTAACCCACACCCAACAAACAGACATCATCATCTCAAGACAAAGGTGCCCCAAAACTGAGTTCTCTACAGAGAAAAGCAGACCTTCAACATGAGCCTGAGGAATGTTTCTCACTCCATGCAGGGGAAAACAGACTGGGCCAGAGTGACTTCCCTCAAAACTCAAAAGCCTGGCACAACAGCCTTCTGCAATCATCTTTCTCTGGCATTCCCAGAAAGGGTGACCACAAAAACTGCTGCTTGCACTGCAGAGAGAACTGGCCTTTTTCTGTGCTCAGCACCAGCTTTCCAGACTTAAGTTTCTCTTTCCAGTAACATGCAATGCTAACACTTTGTGCTATGTGGGGCCTAATATTTTCAGACCTGGAGACTTAATTACAATCTACTCTAATTGGCACATGGCACTAAAGTATAAATATTAATAACATTAACCAAAAAAATCCTCCCTGATTGAGATGGCAAGCTGAGGACCAAATCAATAAATCAACAGTAATCTTTTTCCCTAATCACAGCTGCTACTCCACCCTTTTTATTGATCTTTTTCTTTTTTTCTTTTTTTTATTTCACTATAAATCTCCTGATTCTTGATTGAATTAGTTCAAAACAATTGCACACCTAGCCAGGATAAGCAACACTTTGGTTTTTAAAACCCTTCTCATGGTAGTAGCTGCACAGTGAGTTGTATGATGTTGAGACCAGCTTTTCATTGTGCAGCTTCTCCTCCTCCAGGAGCTCATCTCTGGGTCCACAATCCAGGGAAGACTGGTGGTCAGTCATGGTTTTTTGCATCTAGGAAAGAGGTAACCATGCTAGACCTGACCTCCCTCCTCAGCCATGATGATGTTTTCATGCACATATTTAAAGGAACTTTCATTTATTTGTCCTGTAATCTGAAAGCCAGTCAGAAATCCAAACCTTGTATTTTCTTTAGGCGTACCTGTCTATCAAATATTTCACTCCACAGTATTATTCTCTACAGCATTATTATGGTACTTGCACATGTCCATCCCAAGTATAAATCTTCAGCGTATCCCACCTGACTCTGAAGCAGCTTTCCTGGAAACAGCTTTGTTGTGTTCTAGTAAACTTCACTCATGTTATTTATTCTCCTTTAAAAAAAAAAGTTACACTTCCCTGTACTCATTCTTAGCAAAGACAAGTTTCTGCCTATCAAAAGACAAGTTTACTGCAAGGACTCTTGTAATAATCCTGATAATGGGTAGAAATTACACATTTTTATAAGGGAGAAGACAAAGGACTTCATGTTTTATAATAGTTGTGCTGATATCATAGTTTCACCAAACTGTGCTTTCAGACAAAATTATAGCCTTCCCTCCCAAGTGACCTAACCTGTAACTATTTAGGATAGATATAATGGGGCAAACTGTCATCTACAAAATCAGGCTTCAATGGAGATTTTGCAGTTGGCTTCTAAGGACTTGTGATGCTCTACCCCCCATATTTTCAGTAAAGGACTAAGTACTCCTAAGAGGAAACTAATTAAGCTGGAAAAATCACCAAATAAGACTCGAAAAACTGGCAAAAAATGAAAAAAAAAAAAAATAGCCTTCAGGTTGCAAGCTGCAAAGGAGCTAGCATTTTAATAAAGACAATAATCACAAATATTACTGAACAAAGGAAAAGGAAACCGAAACATGCCAAGAAAGATAAACAAGAAATGTGCTTATAGGATGCCAGTCCAACTGATTAAAGATCTTCAGAAAGCAGGATATCCCACCTAGAGCCGTTAAGTCTTATCTGGATCCTTACACACCCACACCCCTGTCAACAGCAGATCTGAGGACGGAGAAGAGGAGCCCATCCTTCTTCCTTATTACTTCTACTTCTGCCCCTCCTTTTGCCTATGCCCACTGTAGCTGCTTCTCGCAGCCTGTTAAAAAGTTCATTACACAAACTGTGCTTTGGCTAAAGCAAGACAGAAGCTGCACCCAGTAATTTTGTTTCCCCCGTGGAAAAGGAAGCAAGGGCAGAGATGCCAGGCTGGGTGTGTTTTTGGAAGCAGCAGGTCCCTAAAGCGGGTGAGGCGTACGAATGATCCAGGGCCCGGGAACGCCGTGCAGCAGGAAACGGCAAACACACAGCAGTAGCTGGTTAATGATGATGTGCAATAACGTCAGGGAGACTTGTTCCCATGTAAGTAACCTGCCACGCCGGGGATACAAATTGTCTGGGATTTGATAGCACCTACTGCAGAGAGCAGCGTTATCAACGTGCTCGCGTGCTCAGATAAATGCAGCGCTATTTCCCTGCGCTGCCGCTGTCACTTTCTCCGCTCCGCCAGCCCCTTTCTTAAACCCATTGCTATTTTTATTACACTCCTTAAAATATGAAGCGGGAGACTCCTTTTCCTGAAATACACCGGGCTAGATAGATGACGCCTTTTAAATAATATTCTTTTCTTGCTGGCCCTGATCCTCGCAGTGTTGTTGCTTACTTTGGAGGGGGAAACAAAATAAAAGTGGCAAGCCATATCTCTCCATTCCAAAGGGAGTGGTTTCCCAAGAAAAGCATAGTTTTGTTCCCTTGCTATTTCCTTTCAGCACTGCAGACAAGCAGGCAGCAGACCCGCTACTAAAACTGACCCCAGCAGTTATGAACCAATGCTCAATATACCCAGAAAATAGTTTGAGGGCAGCAGGTGGCATTTGGGGGCATGTTAATGGGATTTGTCACCTCTAAATTCTGGATTTGGTAGGAGAAAGGGAAAACTATCGGCAAACTTTAGACTTTTTAAAGTCTAAAATTAGGTGTGATTCTATTGAAAAGGAAAATAACTTCCAGCTTTATTTTAAGAACTGGAATTGTGCTTCCTGCTTCCATTGCTGCAGTTCTTCTGGAAAGGAAGCTGCCCGCAAGTAATGGATAAAATACAGAAAACCTTGTGGATTCAAAAATGCTCTCCTCACCCTTCTGTAAAAATAAAATCCAGAGGCTGGTGGAGCACACTGGTTCCACTGTAGTAGATACAATGCCAAAGAGAGGGGAAAAAGCACTCCCTGATACAATAGGTCATTGTACTCCCGGATCTACCACATATGTTACTCCAAGGGCTCTCAACCTTAAACTTGGAAAGTCTAAGACACTGGAGCCATGATATATAAAGTAAGACCCAAGTTCCAAATATTTGATTTAGCAAAGTAAATATGGTTGTTTTTATTGGGTGCAACAAGCATTTTTCACAGAGTGAAGAATTATGGTAAACATCTGCTAATCATACTCACAAAAGAGGTCATTGTGTTTAAATCCAAGGTCATATTAATAGCTATATTTAATTAATAAAACCCAACAGTAATATTACACAAGTTTCCAACAACGTCTGCTTCCTGACACTCAAGGACCTATTCATTAATGGACCACTTATATTGGTTTTTCTTGATATTGCTGCTAAACTCTTACAAAGCTTTTGGGCCATACAACAGAGGCCTGACTTAGAAGTAAACTGCATCATGTTATACTATATGTCTCTGGAGTATTATACCATGTGGATGTAGTTTGTGAACACATGAGCTAACAAAAATACTGGAATATGTGATATTCCATCAAGGTGGTCTTGCACTTCCAGGTTCCTATGTCTTCTCCCATGCAATGCAATAGGTAAGGGCACCACATCTGTTTCTGAACAAGGAGATAATGTTCTTTGTTGAGTCATTCATTGCCTAGGTGGAAATCAGAGCTGCACCTGCATTTCATGAGACTTTTTCTGCTTCAAAACAATAAAAGAACAGAAATCCTAGCTTTTCAAGAAATGTTGGATTTCTTTCCTACTCCCAACCAGCCCCTGGTTAAATCCTGAAGGAACGGTTTCTCAATGTGTTTACAAGTTGCCCAGCCCTGGTGAATTATTGCCCAAAGTGAATCGAGTGTTTTCACAGTTCTAGTCCATTCTGCCTGTTAAGAAACAAGCTGCTGAAATGTTGTTGAGCTCAAACAGAAAAATGAAGCTGGTTTTCGCTTACTCAGGTGTTAAACAGCACAGCTTTTTTCAAATCTCAGGAGGTGTCCTGGATGAAACCGATACAAATGAGAAATGAATCAGATCTTAGAACTTCTAATGTTTGATTGTTTAAATTTAAGGAAATTGAGATCTATTGAAAAGTAGGTTTTCTTGCACACCCAGACTTTCTCATCTAACTGCAGTCATTGATGTTTATAGATTTTTTCTGTGAAAAGATAAATCTAGCTTGTTGCATGAAAAATCCTCGAATGCACTGATGTTTATTCACTGAATTTCCATATCCTTTACACTTGAAGTTATTTTCTCTTTTCCACAATGTATGTGAAAACCATGACATTTTCTATCTTCTACACAAGTTCCCCACACCATACTGCACCATCTCCATGTTATTATATATATTGCAGTAATGCCATTTCCAATTCATTACAAAACACTTTCATGTACCAGATGTCCCAGCTTTGGTAGGACCGAGTTATTTTCTGCCCAACAAGTCCTGAAAGCAAAAATAGTTGTTCCTGTATCTTTGTACACAGCCAGGCCATTTCACCTGCCTGTGTCAAACTTCCACCCCAACAGACATAGGTGCTTTGTCTTACCCTATTTTTAGACAAATTGCAACTGAAGACAACTGTGGAGGTCTGTGACATGTACATGGCCACACCACCGGCCACTGAATCCTGATATAAAGCAAGATGGAAACAGGAAGTTCCGACAACTCAGTTCTCACATGGCCCTCCTATTTTTTATGGCTCCATGTCAAGCCAGGTGGGTTCTCTTAACATCTCCTACCCTTAAATCTACAGCCTAAACGTTTTCCAGAAGCCTGGATTTGTTCATGCATAATATAAACCTGGCACAGAAGCAACAAAAGCAGCAAAAAATCACCCTACTCACAGCTTAGTTCATATCACGCCCTGCAGTCCCCAAAACCTCTTTTCAAAAGCAGAGAAAGAGAGTCAGAGGCTGTTCAGCAAGCTGTGTAATGATCCTCAGTGCCTTCTCATTATCCTGAGGTCACATGGAGACCTTCTGACAAGCAAAAATGAACCAGAGGTATTCTGGGAGAGGTCCTTGACATGGGAAGCTGAGGAGAGGGTGGCTGTAGAAGGGCAGAGCAGGGGGAGGGGAGTGTAAAGGTGAGAGTGAGACATTATCTGTTACCCTCCTGTGCAAACATACATGGGGCCAGCAGCTCTGGACACAGCCAGGGAAATACAGACACTCTGGATCAAAGCCCCCGTGTTCAGTCCCACCCTGAGAATAAACTGTGACCAAGTTCAGAATTTAAGGAAGGACTACACCTGGCTGAACTAAATTTAAAGTTGGAGACTCAGAGAGGAGCCTTTTGGTGAAACAGAAAGAAAAACCAGCAGGTTAGTTTAAACATAATCTCATGGCTTTGGATAGTACCTTTCAAGAGCATCAGTAAGTAGTGGGTAATAAATCTTAGTCTAAGTAATTCATTAGCCATTTTGGTATCACATACAAAGTGCATCACTTTGATCTGATGCATCTCAGTGCACTCTGCTATCAGCTGCAACTGGCTGTGCTTTGTTCAGATGAAGGGCTTTTTAATCCAAATCAGAAAGTGATGCTTCTGCACTGATGGTCTAATTTAGGAGTTATAATTAACAGACTTACTGCTAATCAGATCTCATCATACCTCCCCTAAGGCCCCAAATGGAGGAAACAACAGAAAAAAGGACCAAAGGTGCCTCAAGACAGCATCTGAGTTTGTGTCTCTGATTTCGTGTGTTCAAACCCATGCATTCATATGTGTGAAATTGGCGGGAAACGTGATCTTGTGGTTGAAATAAACGCAGAGAAACAGGAGGCCTGAGGTCTGCTTCCATCCTTCCATCTCTTGGGCAAATTACACAGAACTTGATTTTTAAAGCTGGGAATAGTCGAAAGCCTGCGGAAAAGTCCTACTATCCCACGCAGCTGACATTAAATTGCACTTCTCTCCTGCCCAGATGGCCTCTAACCTTTGTTCAGAACACTATTGCCACTGCAGGGCTGCAGAAAGAGAGCTCTGCTCCCAGCACTGCTGCACAGCCCAGTGTCTGCAAAGTCAAGGCACTTGGGTCCAAACATGGGGCTACCTAACCCTGCTTCTTCCCATCCACACAATGCAGAAAGGCAGACGTGGTGCCCACAAACACGTAGGACAGTTTGCTCTGGGCTACATTTGCAGAGTCAGTAAAGAAAAGCAAGCTAGAAACCATTTTTACCAGGTCAAGACAGCCTTGAGCACACACTTCAGCTCCTCCCCAGCAGCCAGGCTGCCCGTGCCAAGCTCCAGCCCCTGGGTCGGCAGCTGCCAGGGCAGCCACGTCTGAGGGACGGCACATCCAGCCCAAGGCAGCTGAGCCCACACAATCAACATTTCAACATTTGTGCAATTGCTGCATCACAAAACCTCAGCATTCATCATTCTGCCATACCAGTTAACCCAAAGTAAGTTAGCCTGAAACACTTTGTGCAGGCTGCCTCCCTGCTGGCTGTCAGGGTCCCAGCATGCCCACTGAGGGATCTTTCAGCTGAGACATTTGGTTCAGCACAGGATTTGCTTCTTCATAATCTCTGTACTTGTTTCATGGAATCCATCAAAGGTCACACTGACTCTTTGGCTTGGAAAACCCATTCCCTGTGTTAAAGTAGGTACAGTCAGACTCAGGGTGCTTTCAAAGCAGAGGAACTCACAAATCATGGGCAGCATGCTCCTGCCCGTGGTTACAGAAGGATTACCCAAGGTTCCTCCAGCCGTTGGCTCATGCCTGACTCCCATTTTCTTCATGCCTGTGGTCAGACCAAAGCCAGTGGCGAAGGCAGCTGAAGGTTTGCCACCGGCTCTCTGGAAAATGTGTAACTGTCAGCATCAAGAGCTGGCAGGGGCTGCTCAGGCACCTCAGATCCAGCCCATTCCCTGGGGATACCACTGAGCACCATCCTTGTGCCCACCTGCAGTCTTGCTGCTGCCCCATCCAAACACAGCTGGACCATGGGGAAAAAAGGGTTCAGCCCAGAATGTGCCCTTCCTTCCCCCTTGAAACAGCAGCTGGTCCCAGCCAGCCCCAACCCAGACCTGGACGAGCTGTGCCACACCAGCAGAGTCTCTTCACAGGGCTCCCCACCCCAGCACCAGCACAGCAGCCATCAAACCTGAAACACCACTGAGCTTCCCTTAACCCTGCCCATGGATGTCCACATAGAAATACTGTTTTCAAACAAGTGGATGCATCATGCCCCATCCCTGGAAGTGTTCAAGCCCAAGTTGGATGGGACTTGTAGAAATCTGATCTACTGGAACATGTCCTCCCAATGGCAGGGGGTTGGAACAAATTGAGCTTCCAACTTAAACCATTCTATGATTTGATAATTCTAATTGTCAACTATATAACTAGCTAGCATGCTTTGCAGTCCCAACATGTGCTGCAACTTTAACTTTCCAAAAACAGAGTTAGAACTGTTCTGAGAAAATCAAAAGGACAGCACAGGAAAATGCCCAGTGCTCACACACTGTAACATCTCTGAATGAGATGACATCTCTGAACGAGATATCCCTGAACAGGGATTCTCACCAGAGACCTTCCCAGGTTTAAGGAGTTCATTCTTCTTGCCAGTTTGTATTTTCTGTGTAAATTCATGCAGCTGTCTTGAAAGGAACTGCAGGTTTCTGCTAAGCAAAACTTTCTTTGTGACCCAGGAGTAAAATGCATAAACCTTCTCCTTAAGAATTAAATGTATGTATTTTTATTGCAGCATGAGCAGCTTTTTTTGTAAAGGGAACAAGAGCTCATAGAGCCAGGGAAGTGTTTATAAATATAACACTTATCCTTGTACAATATATATGTTTTGCTTTAATAAAAACAGAACCTGATCATTCAGTATCAAAAGCCCAGCACAAAATTCATATGTTTTTCCCAAGACAGAAATTCTAACTCATTTTCCATGCTGTACCCTCAAGCTCTTGTTCACTGCAAACAGGACATTGTTTTCTTGGTTTTTCTTTTTAAACAGCATGAAAGAAAAAATAGTAGAGGGTGTCACTGCAAACACATCAACATGTACCACAAAAATGAAAACAACCATGATTAACTCAGTTTAACTAGGCTTCCAAGTTCCTTATCAGTACCTGGGACGTATCTGGAAGCGAGCTTTCCCACCCTAAAAGGAAGTGCCAGGGGTGTTCCCCACTCCCAAGGGTAGGCAAGGTTGGGTGGTTTGTCCTGTTGTGATTTAAATACGATGTGATCCTTATTCAGTGCTATAAAGTCTGCTCCAAGCATGCCAGTACATGTCAGCTTTGCCTTCACTCTGTAAGACAACAGCCGCCTCCATGCAGAGTTCAAAAATATTTGATGATTTAAGCCAGCTTGCTCCAGTTAGGTTAGAACACAAAGCAGACTGCAGTGTTCAGTATCAGAATCAGCATTTTCCCCCCCACACTTGTGAATACATGTATTTAGATCAAATAGGCTTTTGGCATCATTTTCACTTGCCTACATGCAAGCCTACTGGTACTAGAAATCCCTTCTTCAGTATCATCATCCAAGGATAAAGACACGAGACTTCCCATTCTCCAAGGACTGCCAGTCTCCTTAAACATAAATCTGCTATTGTGCAAAAGGCACAATCTCTTAGGATTTCTATTGCAAAAGAACAAGGAAAATAGGCCAATAACTGAGAAAATGGAGCAGTTTCACAGATTGGTGTGTTAAAGCAATATAAAGCAATTATGTGGTTGGGTGAAGGTAAGGAAGGGAGCAAAGACACAAGAAGTTAAGGAGGGTTGGAAGTGAAGAAAAAGTCTCATCTGGGACTACAGCAGCTTCCTCAGAAATTGCAGACTAAAGAGGGCTGCTTGGGACAGTTCAACAGCCACGATGGGATGGAGGCAACCCCACTGGGCTCCAGATCAAACCAGTTATCACAGATCCACAGAAGCATCCAGCAGTGTTTCTCACCAGGTACCAACTGTGCTGAATGGGGGGAAAGGAAAGCACTCAGTATTCTGAGAAGTACCATGAGTTTGATTTTGACAAAAGCCAAAGATGTGAAAAAAACCTCCCATGTTTTTCTCAACAATTAGGCAATTCACAGTAAATTTAATTTACAATTTTTTTTTCTCACAACCAGCGGTGTAATTTTGTCTTGCTAACTAGGCACCAAGTAGCACTATCCCACAGGTATAATTTCATTATTCCCCTAAATGCCACATGTAGGACAACAGCATACACAGCATGTGTGAGGCGGTGGGTGGTCTTATTGCCAATGAAGTAATATTTAAACCACAGTAAGGTGGCTAGAGAAACACAAAGTCCCACCTTTAACTCTGCTTCTAGAACCTCAGAGGTCGAAGCTTTTCAAGGTGATGTGAACCAGAGCCCCTTGCCCGTGGCAGATCTGGGGCAGCCCTGCTGATTTAGAGCTGCTGCTGGGCATCTGGTGCAATGCTTTGGGGATATATCACATTTATTAACTGCTCAGCTATGAGCTACCAGCTCACGGCAGGCACTTCACATGTAAGAAAGTGATGAGAAACACTAAGGCAGGATTGAACTGGGGATGCAGTTCCCAGCTGGTTTATCATATTAGCAAATATCCTTGTCGTTTCCTAAGAGGGGTTGGGAAACCATCCAGGGGAAATGCATTGCCCGAGGCCTGACTTCACAGAGAAAGGCAAAGTGACAGGGAAATATCAGGTTTAAAAAACCCCAAGGTGTTGCCACCCTGCCTGTGGGGCTCTGCTACAGCACTGCTGCTTCTGGAAGCTGGGGCATCACCAGGGAATGGGCCAGGCTGGCCCCAGAGGGCTTTGTGCCAGGAGCAGGTCTGCAGGCGTGTGGCAACAAGGAATTCAGAGCAACGAGCTTTAGGGCAGCTCTGATGTGTGAAATCACTCTTGCCTCTTCCTTCAGCTGCATGTAAAGGACTGCAATGAGAACACTGGAAGGAGAAGAGAACACCCAGGAAAGAGGCACTGAAACTCCAGAAAAAATAATGTCACAGGATCATCCCTGATAAAGTCCACAGATCTACACAAGTATTACTCAGAACAGGACGTGCCCAAGTTCACTGGATATATAAGAAACAACAACAAGTTTTCTTTCCCAGGATTAACTAAAAGAGCACGATTTTCTCTCCTGTTTTCACTATGACTGTACACAAGCAAACCCTCCTGCAGAAATTACTTGTGTTTTAAATGTTATTGCTAATCTGCAATACAGCATGTTTCCCTAGCAGAGTCATTAAAACGTGCATGGGTCAGGATGCTGAGACTGCACTCATGGTTCTTTATAGTTACAGTATTAGTAAAGTATTTACTAAATTGACTACCACCTACTTTAAGTTAAACTTGCTGACAGATAAACTGAGCATAACCTCTGGCATTTTCAGACGTTTTCTTATGAATAGATATATTTTGCACGTTTTTGCATGCTAGGCCCTTTCCAAAATGCTGATTTGATCTCTGACATCAAGGCTTACTCACCTCCTTGAAGGTACAAAAGAAAGGTAACAGTAGCTTGCATGTGGGGGAATTAGACTTTAATATATAGAAAGCACAAAACTTAGTCTTTTCAGTTTATTTTAGATTCAAAAGCTATAAAAGAGCACTAAAAATTCAGTACTATTTCTGCATTGGTTAAAAAACGCAGCTGAGAAGAGATTTAAAAAGGGGGAGATATAAAAAGAATATTATTTGCATAGTCATAAATCATTATAAAACAATTATTCTGCAGCAAAAAAGCACTCGTTTCACAAGGGCAATCCAGCTTCAAGAGAGTGCACTATCTGTTAGCATCCTATTCTCAAAACAGACATCTCTGGACAGATTTGTTACAGTTTTGTAGATGCTAATGTGTAAACAGATTGTAAAATTATTTTTGGGCCTGTAATAGGATTTAATGTGTTTAAGAGGTAGTCTTATACCTCTTTAACAAAGAGGCTTACAATATGGTAAGAATGTATCACAAAAAATATAATGCTTTTAAACAGATAAATCCTCTTGGCAAAGGCTGTAATCTTTCAAACTTAATTGGTGAACTCATTAACGAACAACTGCCACTACAAGAAGAAAGACTATTGTCAGCGACTTATCGGGCAATGAGATAACAAACTTAATTATATTGTTTTCAGTGGATTTACATTTGCTTCCTTTAGGACACTAGATTTTCTAAACATCATTTCCTTGGCTGTATACAATTTTTTTATCCCCTAAGAGAAAAGCAAACCCATCTACAACAAACAGGCAGAGAAGAAAAAAAAGCCAAAACCAGAATCCATCACAGCTTTGAAGTAAACACAGCACAGTCCTAAAAATTCTGTCTTTATTATCTACTTGTAAAAAGTTATAAGCCTGTAAAGTAGTTAATTTATGAGCCATGTTAATCATTTGTTCCCATTTGATCTGAGGTTTAGCAAACACGGTTTCCTGGGATGTAGGAGGATAATTTGCAGGTCCAGCTTGGCTCCGGAGGGGGCACAAACTAATTTGACACCGTAACATGACATTGATGGCAGACACACACTAATGACTGCACTGCTCGATGCTCCTGTCAGTCTGTCGCTGCACTGAATGGAGAGTTTCTTCTTATTGCCAAAAAAAAGTGCAGAGTGGTCCTACTAATTATTCAGACATGCACTATAATGAGAATCTTAGTGCTCCCTCCCAAGATACGGACCTCTCACTAAAGCTCCCATTTGTCTGATACGGTGGTTGATTAGAATTTGTTTCTTGAATAGTAAAACCAAGGCTTAAAATAAAGAGGAAAGGATAAACAGCCTTTTATTCTGCATAAAACTCAGAAAGTGGCCATTTTGATTTCAAGCTGGGTTTTTTGTCATTTATTTACACCAGAATAATAGAAAATTGGATTAATTTTTAATAGTACTTCTCAAATAACATAGATCTTCATGGAGTTTTACTGTCCGGATCACTCAGGAGCTAGATTTTATGGACAAAGGGAGGCTCTGAAGGTATTTTCTTTCTCCTAGAAGAAAGAAATTTTCTAGAACAGAAACTTGTACTAGACAAATCACAGCTGAAGAATAAAAGTGCCTCTTCTTCCTAGATTATATTGTTAGGACTGATTCCTCACTATGAACTCTGAAAGTTCATAAGGGCTTTATGAATCTCTGAATGATCTGGATGTAAAAACATAAAGAGTAAGAAAATTTGAATGGTGCTTTCCAGAACAACATTTATTCCTCACTTTGGGTCCTGATCTAGCCCAGCTGCACAGTGTATTTCAACTCCATATCTCTACTATATTTATTGACAGTTCTGTACCTTTCTAATGCCTCTGCAGCAATGCAGAATTGCAATCCTGGAAGAGGCCAATGGACCAACCAGTGTGTGTCCCTATGTCAAACATACAGACTGAAGATACTACCCTGAAAAAGAGCCTGAATTTCTAAGGATAACACTTAGCTCTTTCTGAAAAGCAAACCCTTCTAAGAGCGTTTCAAGTGGGCCACCAAAAGCCTAGCACACGCTACTGAGTCATTTAGAAAAACGTTATAAACTCGAAAGTGTTACACACAAAGGTGAGGGAGACACACGCTCCACCACCTCCCCAGGACAGTCTGAAAGCCATTACCAGCTAAATGGCTCTCTGGTGGTCTCCAGGAATGCAATCAGTGGTCTCCCTTCACATGCTGTATCTATTCTGGAAAAGCCACAACTCTATTAGGAACATATTAGGCAATCTGTGGTGGAGGGGGCCAGCCAGGCCCCACCTGTGCCCTCCTGGCTGCTCACTACACTGACATCTGTATTTAGGAGGGGTTTTATTTGCAGGGAGCCTGATACCTACAGTTCTCACACTATGGTTCATCACCCCTTTTTGAGGGTAGGAATAGCAAAGGAACTACTGTGCAGCATCAGAGCTCAGAGCCAAGTGCCAGACCATCCCACGTGCTCAGCACCAGGGTCCCTTTGCAGAGCACCACAGACTCCCCAGCAGCACAAGCCATCTCTAGAAACCATGACGCAGCAGAGCACTGGGCACTTCACCAGTGGCCCCAAATACTCTAAAAATTAACGTCTGAATAACTTCTACCAACGGCAGCACCACAAATCTACTGGAGCGGCACAACTTCCAAGATGAAAGCAAAAGTACATGTTTGGAGAGCCAAGGCAATGTAACGTAAATACTGGGTACACGCTGTTACATGTCATTTTGCAGAGCAACATGCGAAGGGCACATGAATCATTAGTGAGAGAACAACCCTGGCACCTACCCCAGAAATACCTCAGTCAGCACTCAGCAGGAAAGAAAAGATCAGAAAAAGAGAGCCCAGAATCCTAAACGGAGGCTCAGCTCCTGCAGAAAGATACACGTAACAGTGTTCATCTCTTTGGAAAATAGAGGTGCTGTATCCAAGATACAGCACCACTAACATTTTCCACATGGTTGGGGATGGATTGGTGAGTGGCCCTCTCCTAAACAACGGCATCTCTATGTGTCAGATGTTGGAAAAATGAGGACATGATGCATTTTGCTCTCTGTTCTCATAAACCCCCAATATTAATTCAGACAGAGGAGAAGGAAGTCATCAAGTTTATTTCAAACCAGATTATGCCACGTTCAGCCACATTGTGTGGACACACCACAGTAGCCTCCTCGCCCAGCACGCCAGAGTGTGAAGAACAATCCTTTTATATCCACAGCATGACTTGGCCAACTTTAAAACGCAACAACTAAAAACTCCAACGTCCTTCTGTCAGTTTAACTGCTAATTTGCAATGGATTTGGTTACACTTCCCGTTTAAGGCAAGTTCTCCCTGAGTGCTGGCTAAGAAATCTTGGGCAAGAGGAAGTAGCAACCACCAAGGAATTAAAAAAAAAATTTTAAAAACCCAACCAAATTAAAAAAAATCTCACCCACAGCTTCAGAGATGGAGGCAGGAGCTCTCCTGCTGGAGCCTGGCTCTGCACTGGAGGGTGGCAGCAGCCCTGCAATCTCAGGGTGTCCCTTTGCAGATGGCTGGGGTTCACCCAAGGCTGGAGAGAAGCTGTGGTGAGGGTAACAGGCCAATCTGGGCAGCAAGAAACAACAGCAAGGCAGTTCCCTCCTTTCCTTGCCATCTCTGACTCAGAGGTTGGTGAGGCACAAAGGATGCCATTCCCCATGAGAGCACGAAGAGAGGAAAGGTTCAGCCTCCGTCAGGATGAGAAGCAGCTCTCTATATAGATTCAGATCACAAACTTTCTGATCCTGATAGTCTGCCAATGTTTCCACAAGAGATGGCTGGATCACTACAGTTTTGCTCCCGGGGCCATGGGCAGGGGCTCTCTGGGGCCAGCTTGCCTCACCAACCTGCCTTAAAAACTCTCCAGAGGTCCCAAAGAAGACAAAGAGAGGAGGAGACAAAGTTTTAGAAGTTTTCTGCAAAGCCATCTCCTAATCGAGCTTTATGAAACACATAGGATCAGACTTAGACCTTATGCAGGTCTTTAAAACTGGTCAAGTTGTGTGGCTTCCTAAAAGCAATGTCAGGGCCATAATTAATCAGGATACAAGTATAGTCACAGTTTGGGAAGAGTCCTCTCACTCAGTCCCCACTAATTCACCCCTTTGTGTCTCTCTACTCACTCACAATTGCACTTCCAAGCAGTCTTTCCCTCACCTCACTTTGCTGCTACAGCAAGATAAGGACCTGCATCACTCAGCTCCTGGTCCCTGTGGCCAGCACTGCAGCACGTGCTGTCTGCACATTAAAGCACTAAACTAGTTTCACCTATCTACTGCAGAGCTTTATCAGAAATGCCATTTAGGTAGCTATCAAGATATCAAAGAATAACCAAAACTTACTACTTTTCTTCCTCTGTGTACTGCAGTTAGTCACATAGAAGTGCTCCTTTCAGCATGGCCTAGGCTGGACACAAATCTGCTCATGGATTCACTCAGAAGACCAGCTTCAGGCTAGGAATAAACCACCAGGTAAAATAAAATCAGGAATGGCTTCACTGCACTGATCCAAACAACCAGCAATCATTCCCAACCTTCTGCTCATCTTTTCAGGCCCTGACTGCAGGCTCATGGCCTGAGGAAGGACACAAGGTACAACTGCAAGGTGGCAGTAGGTGCAAGAGCAGGAAGGCTTGCTTTATCTGAACAAGCAAGAGAAGGGAACTGAAGATCACCAGTCCTAAGAAACCCAGCAGAGATATCATGGAGAAGATGAACTAAAGCAGTGAAGTGTTTAAGAGAGAGAGATACTGGCAAAAGCACCAGCCCAGAGGGATGGCCTGCAGCAACAGAGCTCCAAGGGCACCGTGAGGTGTTACCAAGTGAACCCTCTGGCTGTGCACGCCCAGAGACATCTGACACAGCCAGAGCAACCTGACAGCCCTGGGCAGACACGGCAGAGGCCTGGGGTGCTGCTGGGAAACGCCGCTGCCGAGCACAGGACAGGGGATGGGGTGGGCAGGGACAACCCCTGACACGTGTGCTGGGCCCACAGAGCTGCCGGCCAGCGCCACGTCAGGGACGGCCCAGGGCGATGGCAGCCCCCAGCAACAGCCTCTGGTGTTGCTAACACCCCAAGCGATGGGTTCCACGGTCACCAAGGAAGGAACCGAGGTGTCTCCAAGTGATGACTGTGGTGCCACCTGCCCTGACTGCTCATACCTGGGCACGGAACGTGACGCAGCCAGCCTGCACACGGACTCCAGCCCAGCAGGACGCAAGGTGCGGAGTGCCAGGCCTTGGAGCTGGCAGTGAGCTGAGAGCTGCTCACAGCACTCAGTCATTCACTCCAGAGTCGTTGAAGGACATTCCCCAGCCATGCCAGGTTCAGGCAGCCAGGGCTTGAGGAAGGTGTGCTCACAGCAGCCGAGGTGAGCTGGACAGGGACACGTCACCCTGGGGAGCTGGGAGGGTTTCCTTCCCGAGAGACCTGGGTAACTCCTCCTCGCCTCCCTGGGCCCATCAGTGACTACTGTGTCTCTTGCCCTTCCCCAGCATGGAAGGCACTGCTGCAGAAGCAGCAGTGGGGAGCAGCTTGCCGTCCCAAGCTCCCCCCAGCCCTCGGCAGCGCAGGGGCAGCACGGACGCAGAGGTGAAGGATCGCTGTCCCATCTGTCTGGACAGCTGGAGGGAGCCCAGCTTTGTGATGCCGTGCCTGCACTGCTTCTGCTATGCCTGCATCCTGCGCTGGGCCGACAACAAAACCCAGTGCCCCTTGTGCAAGGGGAAGATGACCTCAATCCTGCACTCAGTGCGGGCAGACGATGATTTTGAGGAGCATGTCATCATTCCACCCGTGACACCACCAGCAGACCTTCGGGCAAGAAGAGCTCACAGAGAGCCAGATGCACCCAACCTCCATCACCCTGGAGCACATCAACCGTGGGTGACAGCGGGACATGTCCAGCATTTTGTGGGCGGCTTCCAGCTTCCGAAGTGGATGAGCTGTTTCTCTGCCAACTCAGCAATACAACAGACCCTGCACTCCTGGTTCTTTCAGAGCCTGGAGATGCTGTTTGAAACAGCAACATCCAGGGCCCAGCACACACACGTCCCTGAGCAGCAGCGCTGCAGGGAGGACTGCCACCTGCCACGCCAGTGGGACACCTGTGGTGCCACAGGGCAGGAGGACAGCTCCTCCTCTCTTAACCCTGGTCCAGCAAGATCCAGTGTGGATGAGATGCCTAGCACCTCATCTACAGCCGTTAGCTGGGGTGCAAGTACACACCCCTCTGCTCCCACCACCATCCATGTGGAACAAGAGCCCCAGGAGGAAGCAGAGAGGTTGTGCCCAGGCCCTCCTAATTTCATTAGGGGCAGAGATCCTCCACCTGGGGGACCATGGCAACCACAAAAGAGGAGGCCCAGCAGCCCCAAAGGCTCTCCAGCTCGCAGGAGGCCACGTCACTGAGACTGGAGGGTGCCTCCATAAATCAATTTCAGTTCCTGCCAAGGAGCCATTATTGGAAGCACAGAATATGCTGATCCATCACAATCACTGAGCCCAACTCCTGGCCCTGTGGAGAAGACCCCAATAATCCCACCATGTGCCTGACAGCATTGTTAAAATGCTTCTTGAACTCAAGACAGGCTCGATGCTATGACTTGTTCCAGTGCTCAACCACCCTCTGGGTGAAAACCATTTTTCCTGATAACCAACCTAAACCTCCCTGACAGCTTCACATCATTTCTTTGAGTCCTGCTACTGGTCATAAGAATGAAGAGATCAGTACCTGCCCCTTTGCTTCTCCTCCTAAGGATGTTGAAGATCACAATGAAGTCTCACCTCAGTCTCCTCAAGCTGAATAATAGTTATTTATAGTTATGTATATGTACAGATAGATAGATTGATAGATAGTTATAGTTACATAGTAACATATTCACACAGTTTTCAAAATAAATGAATTTGCCTTCCAAAAACTGGTAATTGGAGTCTTTTCTAGGCGCATGTAATGCATATGAAAGTACAAACAGCAGCATTTGCCACCTCTTTTCATCCTTCTTTCACCAGTGGACAAAAGACACCAAGCATATTTAAACAAAGACACAAAATATCAATATACAAGAGGGTCTCCCCTCCCTGACAGAACCCCTTTGCTCTTTATTTTTCCCAGAGCTATGTAGTGCACAAAGCAGCCTCTGCCAGCACCCTTGAGGACATGAAGTAGATCTCCCAAAAGGCAAACTAAGGAGGATCTAAAGCAATAGTTCTTATCTGCCAAGCAACCTGCAACTGAGCTTTACAGGTTGGTCTCTACTCACGATGGCACTTCAAAGCAGCCTTTCCCCTACATCCCTTTTCTGCTATGGTAAGACAAGACAAAGACCTGCATCACTCAGCTCCTGGTCCCTGTGGGTACCATTGTGGCACATGCTCTCTGCACATTAAAGCACTAACTAGTTTCACACATTTGTTGCAGAGTTTCATCAGAAATGCCATTTAGGTAGCTATCAGATAGGAAAGAATAGCCAAAATTTATTATTTTTCTTCCTCTGTGTACTATGGTTGGTCACAGGGGAGAAGTGCTCCTTCCAGCACAGCCTAGACTGGACACAAATCTGTTCAAGGATTCACTCAAAAGACCAGCTTCAGGTTAGGAACAAAAAAACAGATAAAATAAAATCAGAGGATTTTATTTAAAATCAGACAAGGGACATGCATGGTGTTGGGGGACTCAGAGCAGCTGCTGCCATACCCCAAAGCCAATGCTGGCTGAGGTTAGTGAGGCTCCTGCCTTCACACACACACATGGGTTATTTTAAAAGAGAAAGAGACAGGTTTGTGGTGATGTTGCCCTTGGGCTTCTGGGATTTTGTTTGTTTGTTTTTTTTAATAATTTAGCAAGTTATGCCTCCATGTAACATATGAAGGTGATTTGATGTGGTAATTACCTATTACATTTGACAAGGTAATTAATGTAGCAAAATACCACTGTACAATGTGTAAATGTAGTTTGCTATCATTAAAATATGTGTCTGCTTAGCAAAGCTGTTCTGCTCACAAAATGAAGAAAGGGGTGGAAACCTCTCAGTGGTGCACATTCTGTTATGTGGAGAGTATAGAGACTGACCTTCATCTTCAACTATGCTCCTGCTCAATTAGCAGAACCAGAGAACTCTAAAAACTAATAAAATTGGCAGCATCTTCCAGGAGCAGTAGAGAACGATGTAGATATCTTTAACACCTCAGCTAGAAATGCCTGAGACTTTGATGTCAACATTTGCTTACAGCTCAAGAATAAAATATCCTTGAAAACTGTTTTCTTTTCAAAAATTCCCCTCTAACGTGTCAGGTATATCAACCTGCAATGAAGGGTTTCATTGCTCTAGGAAAATGAAAACCAACAGCATCACTGAGATGCTCAGAAATTTTCAATCATTTTCAATGCTCTGATGACTCTGTCTCTACATGAAGCCATCTGAGCATGCAATGACGTACAGGAGAAGTCAAAGACGCATTTACAAAGCTAAAGACAACCTAACAGGAACAAAGTAAATATCGTAAATATCATTAGCATTAAACAGTAAAAAATACTCCCGAGTACAGAATATATTCAGATCATGTATTTGAGTCTGTAGAAAATAAAAGTACATTCTTGACTGAAATGCCCAAAACCAAACAAAAAACCTTCACTGGTTACACCCAAACCTTCCCTGAGTTATCAAGCAGCAGGATCAGGACCTGCTTCCAGCTTGGATTTCTAATACTGCTGTTTTCACTTTAGAATGTCTTAAATAGTTTATGGTTCGAAATAATCCTGAAGACAATGTACATCTGTTTGCACAGACAGACTAACAAAGAATGAGAAAACAACAAAAGCACCCACATAAGCACCCACATATCAAACACAAGTGATTTAGAAGCAAAGGTATCCAATCTGTGATGCCATATTTAAGAGTTTCCTATCCTTATTTTAGGGACAGTATCCTTAGTAACCTTTTAAGAAGAAAAAATACACTCTTTTCTGAAATCATCTTCATTGCCAAAGGAACCCTTGCAAACACAGTAAGGATCTGCTGGCTGAAAGTATTTTTAAGTAGCTCTGCCTCTGCACTAGAGGTATTTCCATGGCAGTAACCACTACATACACCAGGAAAACTCTTCAATCCTCCCAAACAAAAATGAAGGCTTTCATGATGACTACCAAGGAGTACCCAAGCTAATCAAATCTCCTCCCACCCTTAATTCACAGTAATTTAGAAAAGTACTTTCAGAGGACAAAGGCCCCCAAAGAAACCCTTAGGAGAATGTTTATTAACCAGATGGAACCCACTTCATCTGTTCCTCTGCTGCAGGGGACAAGGCTTTCATTGGGACATACATGGTCCTGAGAGACTGGGTCAAAAATAAGCCACAAGGATGTTTTTCCAGCAGTTACCTTACCCATCTCACAAGAGAATACTTGTTTAGAATATACTTGAATGGCTGGTGACCCAGCTCCTGGGTGCAGCTTGTGACAACACAGACCTCTCTGCCCAGCAGAACAATGGATGTCACCAGGGGTTTCATTAATGTGACCAAGCCACATTCGGGGTGTCCCTTCTCGCCCTCATGTGCCTTCCCCAGCCTCCCCACATCCAGGATGCCAGCGAGACAACTGCCAGGAGAAACATGATCCAGGCTCCTCTCACACCCAAGCATGAAGCAGCAAATGGGAGAAAACCCTCCCTTTTCTACAGGTTCTTCTATTACTAATAGTTTTGATTTTATTACGTGGAGGTGAGAAACAAAACCAGACATTTGACTGCACTGAGGGAAAAGAAAAATAATAAGGAAAGAAAAAGAGTGCCTTCTGTGGGAGACACACATTTGAATGATTCAACAGGCTACAAAGTCTTGAACAGAAGAGCAGCTGCCTACCTCTTACTTGGAGATGGAAAGTCATCCAGATGCAGCAGCACTGAAGACAGGACCACAACTAAAGGCTGAGATTGGATGAGTTAAAAGACCCTTCCCAGCTGGTATTTCTCTTGTGAGAGAAAGAAACACCCAGTAACTGCAGAACATCTGTAAAATCACCATGCTGGGGAACCTGAGCTCCCCACAACCGCCCAAGACAAACACACTGGTCTCTTGGAGTAATCTGAAGTCCAGGTTGCTGGAGATAACATCAGTATCTCTGGTCCAGATGCATTTTCACTGGTGGTGCAAGAGCATTAAGATCATCATGAGTTTGTTGGACAGTGGGTACAAAACAGATTGAAGGTGAAAGTTGGAAAAGTGTCTGTCTTAGCAATATTTAGAAAAAATTAAACTATGCTCACTTAATAGAGTAAGGAAGAAAATAATACTTTCAAGTGGCTGTAACTTTAAGAGTTCATATGCACTCACAAAAATCTATAAACTAACACTATTTTCTCATTATTGAAATACTGAACTCTTAATTCTCTTTCTCACAAACCCTGTTTTGTATACACAAGGAAGCAGTGCTACCATTTGCACTCTCTCCCCTTCTTACATGTTTTTACCCATTGCTTTAGACAAAAAAGACCTACCCTGAAAATGCCACCACACTTGAATCAACACCAACACTTTAAGGGTCACGTAGGACAATCCTGGAAAGCCACTGAGAAGTTCACAGAGCTCCACAACACTTCATATTTTACAGAAAAAGCCTCTCATATAATGAACCGAGATGAAAACAAAAGTCATTCTTTACATTTTTTTCATAAGGGTAAAAATGCTTCACACATATAATTAAGTTACACATGGAGAGATGTTTTTCTTCAGGACTTTAATTATTCATCAGGTATAGCATTGTTTTACTGTATGAAATGTTTGATACACAGAAAAGCTTATTCCTTCAGAAGTATAATTTCAGCCTCTGTTCAATTATATTCTTCCTAGCATTAGCTAAAGAGAGCCTTGCAAATGCTGTTTTCAGGCAGTGAGAAAATTCAGCCTCGCACCTCTCCCCTTTGCTCCCCTCCTGAGCCTTAACTATGTTGTTTTCTTACAATTAATTATTTAGGTGGTTCCAGTAACAATATATGATTACTGCTGTACAGTCACACAGACATGAGCTGAGCAGCGCTACAATTCATCGCTGCTTGTTTCATCTAGGACTTGTACTCTGTGAGAAAAAGAAATTTCCCTTCAACTTAAAACTTGCTTAAACTTAGCGATTCAGCATTTCAGTGTTATTTTTTTAGGACGTAACCAGCAATAAAAGATTGCTATAAATATGTTCTCCCTATATTCGTGCACTGCGTAAATATACTTTAATGGTGGTAATTGAAATTTGAATGGGATGCCAACACCTGAGGCAGACTGACGCGACATTTAATTTATACAATTAAACATAAGGGTGGGGAAGCACTAAACAAACAATGTTTGTTACTTGTATGTTTCACATGAGACCTGTTTTCTCAGTTTATCTGTCCTGGGTTGGGTTTGGCAGGGTCATATCTCATGGAGCAGAGAATGAGTCCCTGGCAGGGTCTGGAACAAGGGGCACAGAGAGATGCTTGCCATGAGCAGGCACCCACCCACCCAGGCATGGGGACCTGGATGCCCAGACAGAGCTCAGCAGGGGGAATCATCCCTTCATGGATTCACAGCACGAACCCAACAGCAAAAAGTCATTTTAGACTGTGCAAGTTTGACCACCAGCTCACCAAGTGCAAGGTGGTGCTTCAGTTCCCTCCATCTAATGGGCACCAGGTCAGACCCCATACAAGTTCTGCTCCTAAAGACTCAAAAAGTACATTCCTGCCTACATAAATAATGAAACAAAATGTGGAAGAAGCCAGGTATGTAACAAGTCACCTACACATAAAATATAACTGAATTGGGGAAGCAATTGCAGCGTTTTATAAGTACTTTTTTCTACTGCAACACACACCAGCAAACAATAAAGTGATACCCAACTTTTCTGGCAGAGGGGGCAGAGAGGGTTATGTTACAGCCCCACATGCTAAAGCTGAGCAGATTCAGATCCTCTCATCCCACCAGGAACATCCCCTCTTTAAATAAACTATTCCTGGTAATCTGTTTAGTCAATGCTTTGTGTTTCTGTCTGCATGCTGACTCATCAGAGCACACCAAAGGATCTCTGCCATATGACAAATGCAGAACACAGAGTGAAGAGTGCCCAGCTAGAGTGCCTGTCATTATCCAACTCACAACTACTGCATAAAGGAAA
>VXBQ01014365.1:82623-115661 GCA_013400175.1 Phainopepla nitens | reverse complement strand
AGCAAATAAGGAGGAAAAAAGTCTGTTTTCTACATTGCCATGGGTGGATTTCCACCCTTCATATGTGAGTGCAGAGAACTCAAAGTAAGACAAGAGGGTATGTGTGCACACACACGTGCACACCAGTGCAAATGCACGTATTAGCAATATGGGATTGTTTTAAAGCATATCAAATCACTCAGTGAGGGGTTTTTCTCTTTCTGAACCTGCACTCTATGGCTCATCAGCATTACATCGGCTTTTAATATAACCAGGATTACAAATCAGGTGTCTCCCTGGGTAGTGCTGTGACTCTGGAAAAAGCAGGTGCTATTTCCAAGCACGCATATGGGCAACCATTACAATGTGAAATATGCACATGGTGATGGGCAAGGTGGAACGGGAGGGGAATGTAATAATCTGAGACAAAACAGGGGCAGAGCTCACAGAACCCAGTTCATACCAATGAGACGAGTTGAAGAAGCTCTGGGCTTGCCTTGTAGGGCAGCGTTGAGCAAACCAGCCTTTAGACACGAAGAGTGAAAACAGGTTTTATCAATGCCAAAAGTAAACCTTGCAAGACCTCTCCAGGAATGAAGATTTTGATTAGCAGGGCTCCTGCAGGACAAGATGCAATGTGCAGGTTTGAAGAGATGCTGTGGCCACACACACTACAACTGTGCTGTGTTCCAGTGTGACTTATTCTGGTTTATAAGGGCTTTCACAGATGTTAAAATGCAGCCATCTCGCAAACCTGATCCCACCAAATCACAATGCTCCACTGAAAGCAGTCTCAAAGCTAGAAGGAGCTCCCGCCTCCCCAAGAGCACTCCTTCTTGAGGGCTACACATCACCCATCACTCTCTATCATGGGCTGGAGAACCACACCCTCACAGAAAATAAAACCCAGCAGTTCCCATCCATTTGAAGGACCCTTTGCTCTTTCTCCAGAGCACGCTTCCACCTCGTTACTGAGAAAGTTAATAAGATAGCTGATATCATGGAAACAGCATCATCAGTGAGATTCATCAGCAGGTAATAAACTCAAATAAATTAAACTGAATGAAAATGAAATGTATCAACTTCAGCCATTATTTCACCACAAAGCATCTTTAATCCACTGTTTTAATTCTACCTCCAGTTGTGCCTTAAATATATATCCACAGCACATGATATTTTCTTAGGATTATTGTTGTCCTTGCATCTTTCCTGAAAAATGAAGTCTCATCTTGTTTAATCCTTATCATATAAATACATTCAGTTTTATTACCAATAACCACCCTCTAATCCTGTTTGGAAAATTTATCAATGTTTCCAGGCTTCAAAAACATAAAAAGGTATCATCTCATTTTTCACTATTAGCATCATATTTAAAAGACATTTTATATTTGGTTTTAAAAGTCGATTGACCTGCTTAAAAAAAGGCTTGAGTTTTTGTCCTTTTACTTTCTTTGCCATAAACTAATCGTATCCATAGGCTAATGTTGTGTTATTAATTTAAAATACAGTTAAATCCCCTCAAAAAAAAAAAAAATTAAAGTGCTGTACCTTCAAATACACATGCTGCAGAACTGAGCCTGTGTTCCAGCAACTTTCTTCAGCTACAACAGAGTCAAAAGCTCCCCATGAACACAGAACAACCAAACTTGAGAAATAGCATTAAGTTTATTAAACTGGAAGGTAACTGTTGACACATACTTGCTTTCAAGGGGTCCTTGGCAAGAAAGTGGCAGCAGTTACAACAAATTAACAGCGTACAATAAAAGCGCCATAAACATGCAGCATACATAATAAATCCAATCAAGTCTACAAGTCCCACAGATAAAAATGACAAATTGCCACTGTCTGGGAAAATAAAAAAAATATACATTTCTCAAACACTGCTGTTCATCATTACAACATGTTTTTCCCCCTAAATCTAAAATACAAATTAAGTGATTTTAATATGAACAGCATTGTACATAATATATTTACTTTCCAGCCTCTCCTCTCCTTCCCCCTCCCTTCTTTTCCAGCTTGCGAAACTAGGGAAACTCCTCCAGCAAAGCTTTCTTTGGGCTGATTTGCTTTTTAAAGATCTGTGCTGTGTTCCCAATGTTTATACAGATGTGAGCTGAGTGATGCTCAGCAAAACACAACGAGCATCCCTGAACTGACAGAACACAAATACCACCGCACTTACGGCGGCTGTTGCTCCATAATTTACTGGCTGGCTGCATTAATTTCCTGCATCTAATCTGTTTCCAATTCTAGCTGCTGAGTTTGGGATCTGAAGTTTGTAGCCAATACGAGGCATTTCAAAGTTTGAGCAGCGTGCACCGAATTTCGGCTGGGAAGAGGAGGCCACCCCAAAAGGGAGCAAGCGGAGGTGAATCGGGGTCCATTCAGCATCTGGATATCTTTATTGCCAGATTTAAGAGCCCTTCTTGCTAGCAAGTAGCAGCTTGGCAAGGTGCAGCTTGGAAGCCTCTGCCTGCTCTACCTGCATCAATATTCCAAAAGGAGCTGCCACAGTGGGGAGACTCTCATAGGAGAGGGAAGATTAACAAGCTCTCATGCAAGAATAATTAAAAAACTAAATATATAAAGTGCTTCAACGGCACAAACTCCTCCTTGTTAATCAAAGGGGGGAAACAAAAGACATCCTTAAATATCACGTATATGTTAAGTGTAATAACAGAAGTAAATTATAACAATTACAAGTCATTAAAGAGAGTAATTAAAAATAACTGTTTAGATAACAATGGCTTTCTTGAAATCTTCATAACAGAGGTTCAACTTTTTAATCACTTTTCTGCAATAACTCGCATGACTTCAGAATAATTGCAGATTTTTAATTTTTATATACTGAAAGAGCATAAAAGTGAAACCCATAAATTATATGCTAACTCCAGCTGTTAAATGTTGGCATTTTGTCTTAAAAAAAAAAAAAGTTCAAAATCTGTTTCCTTAAACCAAGGAAATGTGGAAAAAGGCCATCCTGCCAGTGGAAACATTCAACAGCAGAAAGCTCACGCTGCGGTTTCTTGCCGAGGCAGCAAACTTCTCTAAAAGGGAAGTTACTGCCAACTCAAATACTGTTTGCTTTCACACCCAAGAACAAACTGTGTGCATGGTGAAGGCTTCCTGAGGGCTCAATGCAGCTGGAGCATGCTGAATAAAGGTAACTAATGTCAAAGCTACTGTAAACTTGTTCTCATTTTTCTATCAGCAAGTTCTCATCAATGAAAACAAGGCTATTATTCCCCCATCCTTCCTTTAAAAAAAAAAAAAAAAAGAAACTCACAAAAAACAAAATCAAGAGAGAAATAAACTTCTATTTTTATTTACCCTCACTTCATTCCTCCAGTTTACGGTTTAGGGCATTTTCTTGCTGCTGTTTCTAAGCGGACAAAGTTGTTTGCAAAACTTTCCCCTGCCCTTTCGGAGGACAGGTCAAGCTCAACTCCACGAGCACAATAAAGATGAGTTTCCAGGGCTGAACACAATATGCAACAAGGTTCCTCTCCCTGAGCAGGAAATGCAGAGGGAGGGTTTCAGTGCAGCTTGACAAATTAGAGCCAGAAAGCCATGCCAAAGCAAACACCATTACTGGGAGGGCTCTGCTGGAGCCCGGTGACAGTTGGACGGGTGTCCTGTCCCGGCCGGCGACGGTCACGCTACCGTTACGCCAGGCGGGCGCACGGCTCCTCATCCAGGGCTCCTGTGGGGCTGGGCCACAGCTCCTTCCTCGGGGCAACTCCAGCTGCTGCCTCCCCGTCTGCTCTGGCTGCTGCACGCCGTGTTAGAAGGGCTATCGTGCCCAAAAACACGCCCAGGAGAGATTTCTCCCTCCTCGAGAGTGTGCCTGGAAGTTGAAAGCCCGAACTACTGAATTTAAAGAAAAGGGATTTTTCCCCTTGCTCATCAAAGGAACCTGAGAAAGCGCGGCTATTGTGACAGTGTAAGATAATAGTTTCATTGACGGTTCCACTTTGAAATCAATAGTTATATTATTTTGAAATACAATGAAGGAAGGAATTAAGATTCTTGTAACATCTAAGAAAAAACTAAACATTATCAAATCCTGCCTTCCCTCTTCTAGCCAGCTGGCATACCCAGAATCAAACACAGTTAATCATTTAAAGGAAGAATCCTTTTCAAAGTAGAAAATCACACCGTTTATTCCAGAACTCCTACTCAATACTATTTTTTTCTGTGTACTAGTGCCTAACACAACACACTGAAATGGCATAAGGCATAAATGCATCTTTATGAAAGAAACCATGAGATTGAGTGAGCGGTCGAGTCTACTCAGGAGTCAACTCTCTTCCTTCAGCTGAGCTCAAGATGGGGCTGAGGTGGAGTTACCACCACCCTGACCTTACCCACCTCAATGCACCCACACAGCTGTGCAAAGTTCCCAGTCACCTGCCCTCTGATCATTTTGCCACAAAAAAAAAAAAAGGGGTAAGAAACCAAAGTTATGACACACAACATTAAGCATTAACCCCACCCTGCACAGAGACTGAAAAAGCTAATCTTTCCTTTTGAAGACAGAAATATAAAAACTGGTCAGCCCTCCTCTGATAGCTGCAAAATAAAGACGCCTCTCGCCGGGCCCCTGCGATGATTGATGCTGCAGCCTCTCCCTCCTCCATCACTCCCTACCTTGTGTGGTCACTGGTGGAAAAGCAGGCAGCCACGGCCACGCAGGCGGGTCCTGCACCTTCTCAGGCCGCAATCCTCCCGTGCCAGGCTGCTGCCAATGTCCTTGCAGCCGCCGGAAAACAGGCCACAAGGTTCAAGTTAACTGCAGAGCGTTACTACACTGAACATCTGGTCATGAATGAACGGATTGCCCACTAACTCTCAGCGTTGGGCAGCTGATGAAAAATTCAACATTTTCCTTGTTGGCACAGTTGTTTTGGAGAATTCTCTAGAGCTTCCTGAATTATATTAAGAAAATTTCACTGCAGCAATCTATATCTGTGAGAACAGCTGGTGTTGAAAGGGATCTGCTGCACTCGGTGTGCTGGGGGACCTCCTGTTGGATCATGCTACTCTTACAACATTTGTCCTTGAAAACTTAGCTCTGCGGCGAGGTCCTACAGACAGGACTGTTAAACTTAAAAACAAGCAAAAAAAGAAAAAAAAAAAAGTTAAATTAGGAAAGGGCATCTGGGTGAAAGAAACAAGCTCTCCAGGTCAGCCAAAGACACTCAGCATCTCCACTTGCTCACAAGGCTTGGCTAAGCCAGGACAGGCTCTATTCTCTAAAACACAATGTTATGATTTCTCACCACTTTCTTCCCTCTCCCAGCATTGTTTTAGTTCAGTAACAGAAATCTCCATTCTGATAAACTCTGGGTCAAACAGCTGGAATGCCTCAATAAATTTTATAACACAGATTTCCCTCCTGCGAAGTCCCTCGCTGAACTGCTGAGCGCCAGTTGCACAGATAAAAACCAGCTCCACACCATGCACTGAACCTGTCTAAAGCTCAAACTTGAGAAATCAACCAAAAAAAAAAAAATCAAAGGGGGGAAAAATAAATTCAAGCTAGAGCTAAAAAAAAAAAAATTAAAAAATAAAGAGGGTTTATTTCAGGACAAAAAAATTTGAATTTTAAATCTTATAATATTTTAAAGAAATTAATTTCTTGATAGTGTGATAGTATAATAATAAAACACGTATATCTTTTTTCTTAAGGAAGTGGTAAACTTAAGTCATGCTAAATTTAGGCTATTATCTATGCAGCATAAATTTCACTTCTGTGTATAAATGCTAACTTGCATATTTCTCCATGGTAACTAAACTATGATTAAAACAACAGTGAAACCAGCCTTTAAAGCCACCTGTTTAACTAGGAACAACCTAATTTACAAAAATACTTAAACTTAGAAATTTCATGGGAATCTAGATCACGTTTTTCCCAGTAGAAAGCTCACTTTTCCATGATCACATAATTGTAATATACTTGGCTTTGGTTGGTAATAATTTTTTTCTCTTTCTTTTTTTTTTAACTAGTGTAATTTTTTCCTGCATTGTTCAGCCTAACACAAGTGGTATTTAAGATTATAAAGAATAAGTCTCTAATAACCCTTTCCGAAAAGGAAGTTATTTTGCTCCTTTGAAGGGATTAATTTACCTAGAAAGTATCTTCATGTTTTACAAAAGGAACAAATGAAAGAAATGAGAAAATCCCAAACTGAAATTCCCATTAGATATGGTAAGACACCTTCAAAACTCATTTTTCTGTTGCGATATCCTTGTAATTTACTAATGAAGAAATGGACTGTTTTTATGGGTCAAATTAAAGAAATAATTATAATACGACTCAGAATAGTAAAAGTGTAGGTACAAGCAATATTTTCTTATTTAATTATAAAGCATAAAAATAGATTTGAATATGAATCATTTTTTAACCATAGAATTAAATTTAGTATTTAAATACTGAAAACCCCTTGAAGTAGAAATATCATCATAATAGGTTTAGTTTGGTGTGAAATACATGACTCATATATTCATGACACATATCTAAAAATGCCTCATATTAAAACTTTATTATAATAAAAAATTGATCACCATTTTTGTCTACTGGTTTTCACATGATGTAATACCTAAGGCCAAATCTCTGGCTTTTAAGTAATGATGAGTGAAGTAGTTTCACAGCAGCACCTCATAAAATGTTCAGAGTCCATTGCATTTACACTTGCCCATCCAATGTCATATACAAATGTATGACGGATGCTAATTAGGTAACAATGGTTTTAACATAATGCCTACAAAAATCGACATTAAAACCTTCCCCTACTATTAACAGCCCTGAAAGGATGAGAAAATACAGCTCCCAAGTCATAACCAACACAGGGAGAGGAGAAGACCCACAGTGCCTGAGCAGACATGAAATAAAGCCGCAGGTCTGCAGAAATTTATGAGCAGGCTGGGCTTTTACACCTGGAGATCATGTCATGGAGCTCAAGTGGACAAATACTGCAAAAGTTAAAGCAAGCACAGAGACGGGAGATTTTGAGTTGCAGCAACGAGTTGTAGAAATGAGAGTCCAAGAGCCACACATGGTTTGGACTGACAGTGATCCTCACACCAGTTCAAGCATTTTCTCAGGTTCATCATTTTCTCACCAGTTTTACCCCTGTATATTTACCTACAGACTTAAAAACCCGTGCTTTCTTCTAAAAGATCAATACTCTTTTTTTAAGAGAAAAAGTATTTCAGAAGTCAATGTAAAATTCACCAGATTTTCATTTGTTGCAGATGCTATCCAAGATCACAAGAACTGAAGCCTATTCAACCAAGAAAGGCAAAATTATTTTATTCTTAATCTCTTTTTTTTTTTCTGTATCTGTCAAAATTTTGTGAAATGAACAATTTTGCTGCCTTCTGTAACCAGGGTCTCCTCTTCATTTTGTTGCTGAGGTCTCTCCATAAATTAACAAAAAAAACACACTTAAAACTAAGCAAAACCACAAGTACTAACAAGTGGTCTGGAGTTTAAAGGCAGGAAGCACAAATAACACAAAGTTAAAAATTGATCAAAATTGCAATTCTATCTGCAAACCAGTACATTTTTCACAGCCAGGATCACTGATCATCAACAGTCATCAGTCCCTCAGAAGGAAAATCATTTCCACAGAGCAAGAGAAACATCTGTAAGTTGGAGATGTGACAACAGCTGGAGATGGGACAGGAGAACCAGGGCAGGTGGTGAACATCCTCCAGCTCCTCCTATCAATAGGAAGCTACAGAAGCAACCAGAGAGACCAAGAAGTTCTCAGGGCTTCCCTATGCACAAGCCAAATATTTGGGGAAGGAGGATCAAGTGATGGATGAACAGGGCTGGTTACAAATAATTGTGCTGGTTCTACTCATCCCAAGCCCACTGGGGCCCTACACTAACACTGGACATTTTTGTGCTCTAATCTGTTGTTAAAGATCTCTTCCACACTCAGAAATCAATCACTTGGAAAGCTGATGTGGCTCTGTTACACCAATTAAACTTTGTTTTGCACCAGAGTCCTGCATTTGCAGTGTGTGTACAGTATGTAAATTATACAAATTACAAGAAAAGTTGATTAGCGTAATTCAAATCTCAGCGCAGTTACTAAAATTAACAGTGAATACAAATTATACAGAATCACTTCAGTGCTGCTGAGAAGCTCCTCACACAAAGCATGTTACCAAATTCACAGAAGTGGACACCCAAACAAGGAAAAACAAGCTTGAGAATATTACAGACAACTGTTCCCAGGGAAATTTTGCCCAAAAAACTAATTCTCTCCCAACCTTATTAATTCTTCATGGCTGTTATTCAGGGCTAAACATTTCTGTGGTGTCTGCCTTGCTCTGTTTGCAGCTGTGACAGCCCCACTTGCAGCATTTTCTTACCATCTCACATTAGGTGAAATAAGAAAGGTCCAGGTGTGGTATCCCAGACCTTCAGGAAAAACCTCAAATCTCAACAACTTCATGAGTCTTGTTACAAAAAAAAAAAAAAAAGAAAATGGCTGCTGCCACTGTTACAGAACATTTACCTATCTACCAAATGCAGAGAGGCAGAGCACTAAAGAAGAAGGAGCATTTCTTTTCCACTAGGAAGGTCCTGCTGGAGAGCCCAAGATGTCCAGTTCCCTTTGTCCTGCCCAGAAATCTCTTCCTATGCTGCTCATCCTCTGCCCCACTGAATCCCAGGCCTGAGGAGCCTCCAGCTGACTGTGCTTCTGCAGCACCCAGGACACCCATGGAAACACAAAAAGCCACCAAAAATCTTACACAACCCTGCCTTGACCTCCATGCCTTTAAATCAGGAGCTGGCTGCCCATGAACCTGAGCATAACCAAAGTCAAGGAGGCAGAAGTCACACAGGTAATGAAGAAATATCAGCTGTAGTCTCTTAGACTTCTCCACACTAACCAGTCTGCCTGCCATTGCTCAACAGTGCAAAACAATCCAGAACTGGTATTTCAACTTGATTTCTATCACTAAAATGCCAAGCATGAAGTTTTGACAATCAATCTGTGATGTTTGTAGCAATAAGATTTATTTCTATAGGAGAGAACAGCAAGAAGGACTTAAAAGACGACAGAAAAAAAGAAAAAAAAAAAGAAAGGCATTTAATTTGAAAGGCAACAATATTCTAATTGGATTGGGAGCAGGGAAAAATAACCCAAACACAAAGGGCAACAGAAAACAAAAATTCATTTGAAAAATGCTTCTATAAAGTCATTACATTGAATGTGTCCAAACTGAACTTTTGGTTATCCCAGACTCTGAGACAATAGTATTTTTCCTAGCCTGCTAGCAATGATAAAGGTCTGGATTAAACAGGAAGACAGGAAATTCAAAGTTAGCTTAAACTCTATTCATAAAAGGGGATGGGCTTACCAGTTCAGATAAAATAATGATTAAAAAAGTATTAAGAAAAATCTTAAGTCGGAATACGATGAGAGATTCATTAAAAGGCTGCAGCATACTTTATTCTATTTTAATATTCTTTTCAAACTTCCTGTGCTTCAGTGAAAACCAGTATCACAGTAAAGCTGCAAAACTAGGAAAGTTCCTAACCTACAGCAGCAGTGGACTCTTCAAACAAAACCAGTTTCATGACATTTCAGCAGAATTCCCAGACCACAAGGCACGTATATAAGAATTTCAGATGCTTATCAGAAGCTGTTTCTCTGAACATTTCTCTTGCTCCCTCCCTACCACCTTTCAGCCACCTGCCACGTCAAGCAAGACACATGACATGTCTAAGCAAGACACAAAAAGACAAAGTGAAGTGTAAAGACCCCTAAAATAAATAAGGGCAAAAGAGGTATTGAAGCTATCATTCCATCCATCTCCCCCACTGAACATCTTGACTTTTGAGAGTTTAGATCAGAGAAACAGCTGAGAGCAACAAAAGACAAGGAAGGATGTGAATGGGGCGCTAAGCAGCCTGGTCTAGTGGAATGTTTCACTGCCCATAGCAGGGGTTGGAAGGTGGATCATCCTGGAAGGTGGATCATCTTTAAGCACCATTCCAACCCAAACCATTCCATGATTCTATGCTGTCTTCAGAATTCACCCATCACTACTGATCACTTCACAAATACTAATGTCAACAGCTATCAATAATTAACACTGTTATATCCAGCAGACAAATAGATGCACATGACAATTTCAGCTGAAGCTAGACCAAAAACCAGTCATGCCTCAAAAAAAACCCAGCAGCTGGCACAGACACCTGACCATGGGCAGCACGTGGCCCAACGCAGCGGTGTGAGCAGCTGGAAAATGCTCTGGCAAGCACAAGGTGCTGAGGAGGACGTGTGGTGGTGGGAGGTCTGCACTGAGAGGTGGTGGGGAAAGCAGCCAGAGCCACACAACTGCACAAGGAGACATGAACACGAGAAAAGCCGAGAGACGGCGCTGCGCAAGGACCGGGAAAAGCATTGTAGCAGCGTTCCCATGGGACAGGGCTGGCCACAGCCCCTCAGCAAACACAGCCAAGCTGCTCAGTGCAAAAGTTCAGAGCTACAGAACAAATTATTTCCTCCTTAATTGCCCTTCCTTAGGCTTTCCCCCTCACTTCCCCACAGCCAGCACACAATGCTGGGGCCACGCTCCGTGCACTCTCGTCCTCCTCTGAAGCCTCCACCTGTTCTGGAAGGATATGTGAAGACCAGCCTCTGCAGGGGGACACAGGCAACCCACTCCCCAACTTGACTTTGATGGAGTTACGCTGATTTACACTGATATTCTGCCTGAATCAAAACAATTAACATTCCAGCACACTCGCTCTTGCTGTTGTCAATCGCCTCAATAAACCCTCCTCCTTCTAAGACCTGAGATCCTTTGACTTAACATGATCTGGAGCTGTTTTCATAGAATTCGAGTTTTTCAAGTTTTCCACTCCATTTCAGCATAATTTCCTTTAAGCATCCACTTTAATAGCACGAGCGATTTTGAACTTTTTATGCTGTTTAAATTCAAACAGAAATTTGTACACAACAATAAAACACGCCGCTAATTTGTCATGCTCCTCTGAGCAACTGTGTCACTCACACCAAGAACCACTGACTGTGGTGTTCAGAGCTTTCGTTCCTATTTCACATCACTCAATTGAGCCTTCTGTAGAAAAGCTTTTAACAACCACATCTGGTCTTTAATAAATCACTGCACTTTGTCTTCCTGCCAAAACTCCTCCTTTATCTAACTTACATCTTCATGATGAGATAGGAAATCACACATTATGGTGGTGACAAACAATTGTAATTATGTCATTAGTAGCCATTTAGTCTACAAAGGTTCTCAAAAAGGAAATATAATGCACAATAAGAAATATAGGATAATTCATTGATCACAGTTCTAATCCGCTTTTTACTTCCCAAGTGTAAAAAGCTGGCATAATTCATGGGCACAGCAGGCAGTAATAGTATACCACTTTATGAACTATGCAGCTATTTTATTCCCCTATCTACTTAAAAATAAAAAAGCTTTTAATAGCTTGATTTAGACATAAAAGTTATTTATGATGCTTCACTGATTATAATATTTATTTATTTAACTTTCCATGAAAGTGATTCTTTCTGAAATGTAAGCACATATTATGGTACTGAAGATCTCAGAGAAGAACCATTACACTAGCAAAGAAAAAGTGAGGAAGAAACTTTGGTATTGGAAAGAATTCAGAAAACTCATCTCTGTACCCTGTACGGCTTGGAAACCAGCACACCACAAATAGAAACAGTTCTTCTACCATTTAGGAATCTTCTAAAAGCAATTAAAATATAAACAAGGGAAGTTTAAGAGTTCACTCAGAACAAAGGTGTCATTTAAACCAGCTCACATGCTGGAATGTTCACACATAAAGAGCGACTGGAGTCTGACTGCACTGACAGGCTCCAGTGGTGCCTTTGCCACTTCAGCTCAAATCCAGAGTGCTTTTGGGACAAAGTGCACTAGGCTTCACTTAGTGCACTGTAATTCACATAACAGAGTAGGCTCAGCAAACATCAACTGGATTCCTCTGCAATGAAACTAGACCAGCTCCAGGAGCACCCCTTTGAGCCCATGCTCAGCAACAAACTCTCAAACCACAGGACTGGATCAAATCTGGGACTCTGAAAAGCCTCTGGAAAGCTCTCAGGTCTATGGCACCAGCTGCTTCTCTCCACAGAGCCACTGCTTTTGCCCAGCATTGCTGAACAATGCAGACACAGCTCCAGAAAGCTGCAAAGCACCCAAAAGATTTGTTTCTATTGCCAATTGCTTTACATTTCTGTAATAATCCAATAATGAAGTCCATTTAGGTTTCCAAAATAATCCTCATTTTGAAGACATGCTTTAGAATTATTACCCCCTCCATCACTAAGCGAGTTTGTCCCCCACAGAACCTAACATAGGTTTGGGTCTTTTGCAGAAAGACCCAGATTCCAACACCTTGACACATTTTGGCTCTCTGCATCCCTCTGGTGTAAAATAAACATAAAGCTCCTTAAGTGCCCATAACACACAAAATATCATATCAGGAAGCGTAAGAGTGGTTCCATTTCCCTTCCACATTTGTGAAAACCAGTTGCCCAAAGGACCCCAAATAACTGCAGGGAACCAGCACACAGCACCATCATGTCAGCTCTTCTACACCCAGCCTGAGCTACCATGCCCCAAATTACTGCAGGTGCTGTTCTGGAAAGTTTATCTCTCAATCTCTGAACCTTCTTCTGCCTGGTGTATTCCCCACCCCCTCATCCCGCCAAAGGAAAACCATCTCTCAAGATATCCAAACACCCACTCCTGCTTTCATGCTTGGTTTGTTACAGTCTCCACTGTTTCCTGTTAACCTTCCCCTACATTCAGCCTGGTGAGCATCACTCACCTCCGTATCTGGCCAAGGTACCTCCACAGCAGGGCAAAATTCACACTAGAAGGACCAAGCAGGTCAAAGTCTGTCGACAGCATAGCCTGGAGGAAGAAAAGTCTCCACCAAAACCCAGCCCTCATACAGTGAGGCTTTAGGCTGCAGAGATGCTATGAATGATTGCAGATGGATACCACTTCGAAATGCCCATTCTGTAGAGGGCGGGAGAGTTACAGCCAGGCCTGAAAACAGTCAAATCAAGAGTCCACCCAAGTTAAATTCCTGTACTTCCAAAAAGCCCTGTGTCAGTGCTTTAGGTGATGTATCACCTATTTTATTTTTTTTTTGTTCACACCAAAAGCTGTGCAGTGTGAACACATTGAGTACTGGAATTTTGCAGAGTCTCAGGAAGAAAAATGACGCCTTGACCCAAAGGCAGAGGAAGATGTGACATCTCACAGTGCTCACCTAGACAAAAGTAATTCCTCTTATTGAGAGAGAAACTTCAAGTCATGCAAGTTGTATGTTCCAAGTTGTATGTTTCCAACCAAAGGCCTGCAGAACTGAGCAGCACTGGCCAGGCACTGTGGGGAAACTTTGGACAAGGGAATGAGGAGCTGTTATGAGGAGCTTTTGTGTGAACTTCTTTGTGTGAACAATGGAGACAAGCCTTCGAGTGAAAATTATACACTAACTCCTGGGAAACTCTTCCACACCAAAAACCACAGAATAAGCCCTTGCCCTTGGGCTTGCTACCTCGCAGCAGCATGGAACTCAAAGCCAGTCAACTGGGTCACAAGGCTAAAAGCATTTCTACCTTCCCCAGCCAAGAAAACCACTTCCCGGTGGTACCTTTCATCTCAGCCTCACTGCAGCACTCCCCACCCTCCTCCTGCAAACAAACAACATTAACCCTTGCCTCCTAGAGATCCCACTGTCCCGAGGCTCAGCAGTAAGGAATCGGAAGGCTTAGATAAAAGGATCGAGGTAAGATGGGAGAAAAGGGAAAGAGAAATAAAAAAAAAAGAATGAAAGAGAAATTCGCTAGTCTGACATCAGCAGAGCTCATCACTGTCTAGCTGGGAGCAGCACTTAGCTGCAGGGGAGCATCTCATACTTCTGCAATTCACACTATCAAACAGGTAGATCATGAAGGTAGGACACATCTTCCATAGGTCTGCAAGAACAACACAGAAAGGCACACAGGAATTATTCTTTGACAGCCTTTCACCTAAACCGTGAAGGAAAAAACAAAAAGGGGGGGAATGCTTCGATGCCATTTTGTCCTTCATTTGCTCCTTAAATTCCTTCCTTCTTCGCAAATTTAAATAAAATTAAGAGAGGACAAGAGCAGGTGAGAATCAATCAGACTGCCTGTTCTGCTCTGAACCACCTACAAACACCTTGTCTGGAAAAAGATGAACTGAGCATCAGTCACTACTGGACAAAACAGGAAGATTTCAAGACAACCAGCTTAAGGTTACTACTAAAGTGGTTAGAATTGTGCCTCCACAGGTACACACAGGCTGGATTTTTATCCTTGACAAGGTTGCAGAGACCTTTTGCTTACATTTAGGCAGTTCCAAAAAGTGAAGAGACAGACTTTCACTTGACCTGGCGCAACAGCCTGGCTGACCTGGAGTGCAAAGTTGTAGATGATTGCCAAAAATGCCACAACATTAAGAACACACGCTGCAGCTAAGGAAACCCTGATGAAAATTATCCACAGCCCTCCAAAAAAAGAAATAATATCTGCATTTCCCACTACTAATAATTTAGCACTATCCCTTTGAGGAACCATTCTTTCCTTGCTTTTACCTTAGGAACCCAAATACAGACCAGACCTAGAGGGGCTGTACTGGGAGAGGCTGTGGAGCGAGGAGCATGGTCAGCTCCATGGTGTTGCTTGGATTGAACTTCAAGCTTCAAGTACTTTATTTTATCTTGCACACTCTTATAAGAAGAGAAGGAGAACCACACTGACCCAGTCTGCTCCTCTAAGACCCTGAAGCTTCTCGAATATAACTGAATAAAAAAGTATTTTCTCGGCCCTACAGGAACTCTGGGTATCTTGTCAGAGAAACCTCTACCGAGGCAAACTCTGGAAGGGCCCGTCCAAGCTCCAGACTCGAACCTCCAGGAACCATCTCTTGTTTTCTGCAGAAGCAGCTAGGAGAAACACTGACACCTGTAACACTTGCCAGGCTTCGCTGAAGAATTCAAATGAAGGTCTCGTTCTCACAGAAAAATCTGTTTATTCTCTGTTTAGCTAGTCCCACCTCGCAAGTGAAACTGCCGGTGAACCAGACTGACAGGTCAGATAAACTACATTATGCCCAGGACAGTACCCTCCATGCTTCTTTGAATATCTTATCACCACTGGTTTCCAATTTACTTGCTGATATAGGTGACTGCTCTGACATTTTTCTACCTTGCATGTACTGCTTTACCTTCAAAAGGGAACCGAAACCCAAGGACTTTCAAGGCAGCGCTTGTTTCTTACTTGTTTTGCAACACACCTTTTTCAAGGCTCCTGGACCATCCAACTTTCCACCCCTTGCCTTGAGAAACACTTTTCTGACACATGGATCAAGTCTCCAGGTAGAAACGATTTCTCTTACCAAGCCTTGTTTTGCAGTTCTCCATAAACACAGTTTTTTGCTTATCACGAGAAGAGTTTGTGTTGAAAAGAACCCTTTTTGCAGAAAGGAACCTGCAATTTTAGTTGTATAACTGTAATCAAGAAATAAAGACAAGACTATCTCAAGGTTTGCCTGTCTAATCCAATATAATAAATCAAGGACATTTGCTCTTCCACTTAATGCATTTAACAAAAGCCTAAATGAACCAGCAGTTAAGTGACCATGGGGATGGTCTATACTAAGCAGATAAATCACCCACTATAATGCACACACCTACTTAAAAACCCTCTCCAGCAAATCTTTTATCTTGAAAGCTGGTGAGAGATTCTCACCCTGACAGCAATACCAAAATGCAACCACCCCAGGTTTTTTCAGGAATTTCAGAACCCAGCAAAGGCTAACGCTGTCCCCAGAGAGGTCATGCTGATGTTTAACCAGAGGTGGTCACCACTGCAGCTCAGAAATACTTGGGGCAGGCAGGTGCCATACAGATCCAAAGATATCTGGGATTGGAAAACCACATATAGTAGAAAGGCAGAAGAAAACAAGGAGCCATCTGCATCAGCCAGTTCTCTCCATGCACTAAACAACATTCCATCACTCAAGGACCATCCAACTGGTGACACTTACTCAATGAAAATGGGAAGGAAAAGGGGGCCCAAGAAAGCAGCAGACCTGCAAAGAGCTCATGAATTTCTCTGTGCATTTGTGGGGAGGGCAGGGGACACATCACTGCCTTCACTGGGATTTGCAGCAAATTGCTTGCAAGGCTGGCTGTGCCACAGCTGGAAACCTGGCTCTCCTCAAGGAGTGGTCCCTATCCCACAGGATGCAGCCATGGAGGAGGGAGCCAACACCACCCACATCACTCCTGTGAGCCACCACTGACCCATCCAGCTGCAGCAACTACCCCACAACAGACCCTCATCCCTGGTGAGGGCTCTGTAACCCATGTCCCCACCAAATTTTTCAACACTTCAAACTTAATATAATAGTCATTGACACAGCAAAATAACAGCATTGTGAAGTTATGCCATGTGCTACTTAATGCTTTCTGAAGATCAGCATTAGGGCCACCAATTCTGAGAAAGAATTGGGCAGGTTTCTCAAAATAAAGAGCCATTAAGAACCAAAAGGAAGCATAATTGTTGACTTTTAATATCCAGGCAAAATCCACAGTAAATAACAATAATTTGCTTGAAATATTGTTCCATACAGCGTGTTCACAGAAATCCAGCATACAATTTTCAAGAAACTGCAGGCAAATTAATTGTATACTTTCACCTTCTATGCTCCACTCACACAAGAAAAGAATAACATTTTGCCACATATTGAGTAACCCATACACATATGAAAGGAATTGTCCTAATCAATAGCATTCATTTAATTTGAGATTAGACAAAATATAGACAAAGGGATCAGAGAAGCCTGTAACACCTGAAGTATTTATCCCAATTTTGAATTCCCTTGTGCCAGCAGGTTGTCAACAAGGCAGAGAAGCAGGGGAAATAAAAAACAAACCAGTGACCACATTCACAGCCATGCCAACAAAAAGTTAAGATATCTCTACTTAAGAACTTCAGCAACTGAAAAACATTCATCTTTCCCCAACTCATCATTACGGAGGCTACTGCAAAATTTAACACATGTAGATAAGACCAAGAGAGGATTTTTTCCCTCATTTTACTCCTACAAATGAAATAATAACAGATCATCTTACTTGCTAAGGATTTTAAAAGCAGGCACATTCTGTGAGCCAAATTTTGCAGGATTAACCATACAGCACCTTTATTTGTGTTGCCACACACAGCATCAGTCCATGACATTTGGTACAGACAATTTTTTTTTTTCCCCTTTCCTGGCCACAACTTTGATACAGTGACTCATTACTGCTGTCAGATCATAAACACTGTGGAAACAGCTCCAGAAATAAAAAATATAATAAAGGAAGATCTCCATGCGAGCTCTCTCCCCATTGGCTTTAGTGCACCATCATGCTGGTTAAAGGATTTTGGTTTTCCATTAGGAAAGGTCACGTGCAAGGATTACCTGTATCATTCTTTGTTAAATGCTGACCCCGCTGCCTGTGTGCATCCCATCCCTCATGTCACCCCATTATTTAAATTCTGTCCTCAGTTTAGTTCACACTCAAGCACTCAAAACCATTTGGTTTCTGTATTTCTGTTATGAAGAATGATTTACATGCTCTTCTTTTTCACATCTTTAGTATCAATACCTTCAGCAGAGCAGCAATATACAAAAGATGCGCAGTGACTGTATCAGGGGTAAGAAAAAAGAAAAACAGATCTTTTTCCACTTGAATTCCCTGGATCTTGTAGCACCCCAGAGGAGAAGATGATGAGCTCTTCTCTAGTGGAACAGCACTGACTGAGAATGTATTGGTCTCTGTTGCCAGGCTCTGCCATGGGGTTTGTGCATAACTCACTTCATCCATCAAAACACCACTTTACTGCTGCTGGGGCTTTAGTCTGCCTGGGGAGCCACGTAAGGGGTAGGAATCAACTCTTCTTTACCTTTTGGTAATTTTTCTTTGTGCAGGTTTGACCTGACACACCTGGTCAGGTGCCAGGATGGAGAATCACTGGTGTGCATCCTCCCAGGACCAGGGATCCCTCCCGTGCACTGCTGCCAGACACACAGCCAGGAACAACCCCCCTGAGCCCTGAGACAGCAACCAGATAAAAGGAACAGCAGCACAGACAGCAGCACAGGGGAGTGGTCAAACTCCAGAAATGCTGGAAACATGGATACGATGGCTAAGCTAAACCAAAGCCTTCACTTATGCTAGGCCAGGTTTAAAAGAAAGACCATGCCTACATACTTGGGTTACAATCTCCCCTTCAACACCCTGCAGAGACAGCCTAGCAAAGCTATCTGTTCTGCAGCTATTCTGAAGAATGTCTTGTAGATGACTGTCTCTTCATCAGCTTCTCATGTTGAGCAACCAAAGGAGATACTGTGATTCTTATCACATTTCACATAAGACTTCACATAGTCTTAGAGAAGATAAACAGACAAGCTGCATGTTCTGTAACATTTGCTTTAGAGGTTTCAGTGGTGAAATGTTTGAAGCTGTTTCAAAACTAGACTGATGCATTGTCTGAACATTTTCCCAAAATAACCAAGATGCTCAAAGATCATTGCTTTTACTGTAGATACGAGGCCACGTACTTCTGCCAAGGGGCTCTGCCCTGGCCACAGAATCTGGAATTTTGTCACCACAACCCTTCTCTTGAAGGCACCAAAGACTCTTTAAATGTTAAAACACACTTATTCCCTCACGGGGTGCGTTACTCACAATGCAGCCTCTCAGTTTTCGACATACAAAGTCAACTGCAAAACACCAAAAGGCAATTCCAGTCCAGCTGCAGGGTTGGCTGATGTGCAACACTTGGTAAGCTGCTACAGAAAATAAGCATATTTGAAAAACACATGGAGCTCATGTTACCAGCCTCATTTACATTACTAAACCACCTAGAGCCAGGGCATACCAATATCACAATATGTCAGTGATTACACAGATCAGAAGGTCAAATGATTTCCCAACTTCACCACTATCCAGTTTGTGCACACAACCAAGCTCAGCCGAAACCAAGCTCCGACAAACAAAGTGAAACAAACCATTTACAGGAGAAAAATAACACAGTGGAGTTGTTCACTTCATCACTGATCTGTGCTTAACATCCCTGTTCCGCTGCAGGGTTTTTTCAGACATATGACAAATAACAATCAAGGCTATTTTTCCTTGTATAGATTCTTCCACGAAAAACCATCGTCAGTTCTTCATCCAAAAACGCTTTATGTTCTGACATCAACACTAAAGAAAGGTTCTTGAAAACCTTTAATAAACTTGTAAACTAATTTTTCTGAGGAATTCAGAGCACTTGGTTCCCGGTCCACTCTATTTTTAAGACCACCCTTCTCTCGGGTGTTCAGTACCCCCCAAAGAGCCCTGCTGTCCCCAGTGCCTGGGAGTGGTTCACTATAAAGTTTTTAGTGCATGCTTTTCCATTCACAAACATTTTGTAACGCAGAAAGACACAGACTGAGTGTCACAGACTGGATCTCCAGGCATCCTGATGCTCATGGTCCCTTCTGGGTGCCCACCCCTCAGGCAGCTGCTGCCTTCTCCCCACAATTCGAGATTTCCCATAACTACTGAGTTCATTTTTAAGATCACTGAAAGCAGCATCATCCCATGCTCCCTGTGCTGTGTGTCAAGCCAGGCAGAACCTGACTGAGCTACAAGGGTACCTCCCTCTAGAAGAGGGTGATTCTGCCCCACACTGCTCCCTGGAACCAGCTGCTGCCCTGTATTTCTATCTCTGTTCATATTGGAAACACCAATAAATGCCATGTTTCATTTTTTCATATTTGAAACTTCTTTCTATTATTGTTTAGGCTTTTGGAGAGGCTGGGGGAAAAATTGGGCACTGTCCACAAGTGAAAGTAATACCCTGTAGTTTCATAATTTACTCATCTGACTACCACATGGAGTCAGCGAGGCTTTGGCTAACATAACCCCTAAAAAACCACACTTTACAGGCACTTTTTTATTTTGGTTTTTTGAGTGCAGATCACATTTAGTTAAAACTCTTTAAATCAAAGTGGTTGCAAACTATGTATATTTAGTTTTCACTCCTTTTCTCAGTTCTGCAAATAAGAATATTCATGTCAGCACTGCTCTCTGAGGGTGCTGCAGGTATACTCCAGCTTTCCAAATCCCTCCCTTCTTCCCCCTCCTCCTTTTCTCTTTTTTCCCTTGACCACAACAAAAATTTTCTGGCCTGAAGGACTGTACAGGGCTCCACATTAATAAATACACCAGCAGGAGTGTTTGCAAAGACTCTCCAAATCATACAAAGGCTGTGGAGGAGAAATACAACTCAGTCCACTGTTCCCACTCCCTGCTTCTTGGCAATTTAAAGTACTTTATTTATTTAAAGCACACCTATTAATAAAAAAAAAAAACTCAATTCTCATGACCTTTCCTCCATTTCCACTCATTTTCTACTCAGGTGCGCACGTTCAGATCACGGACATCAGCAGGAATTCTGCCTCACGAATGAGCAAAAAAGAGGAATTAAAATAAACACACAAGGTTTGATTCTGTATATATGAATCATCACGATTAAACACAAGCTTGTTTAAAGAAAAACTTCCTCCACAAGCACTTATTTTGCCACACTGAACATACATAATAAACTTCTTGGATTTGTTTGTCCCCATGAAGTGTGAAATTTAGTATTTCCATACAGTAACAAGTGTATAGAATTAAATATATAAGATACCCCATACAGCCAACTTAAGCATTACGAACCACGCCAACTTGTGCACTTCCCTTCACTGTTCCTGTTCCAACCACGGCATTTTAACAAAAATTTAATTTCCTTTTTCTTTTAGAAAAAAGAAAAAAAAATAAAAAGAGAAAAGAAAAGGAAAAAAAGGAGGCATGTGTTAAAAACATTATTTTCAAACTCCTCAATTAGACTTTGAGTCTCCACTGGAGGCGGGTGACAGCACGAGGGATGTCGGGGTGAGGGGGAACACCCAGCTCCTGCTGCAGCTCCCCTCGGCCTCCCAGCCCACATCTGCTCCTGCTGCAATCACTGCAGCTCGCCAGGGAACACACCTGACTTCTTTTATTGTCTTGCAGGACCCCCTGAATTAACAGGATGCAAATGTTATGCAGGCTCTGAAGTCGGCTAATTTGAAAACAGTATTTCTCATTTCCCCAATTTTCTGTTTTGGCTCATTTGGTTGGGGTTTTTTTTTTTGTTTTGGTTTTTTTTTAATATTCACCGGGAAAATATCTTAAATTTCCTTTCTGCTTTTTATTACGCAAATCTTGCTTTTCTGAAAATATAGTTAGGCGTCTCTAAATAGCAGCAAATTAAGTTTTTTAGGCTCCTTTTAATATCATTTAATAAATTATACAAGTACCATCTTAGGCACAAGCTTCATTGAGAACAATAAGTCTGATCCAAACACATAAGTCAAAAGAAAACTTTTTCTAGGAAGTTTAGTGGTTTCTGGGTCAGGTATTTTGCATGTCAAGCAAAAGCTGACAAATTTCCGACTCTTTTACTAGGAAATTATCATGGAGAGAAGTTGCTTTCTATATCAAACAACTGAAATAGCTGAATATTTTGAAATGAAATAACTAGAAAAAGCATAATGTATTTGCAGCAGACCAAGCTGGGAAAATACCAAACCAAGCCATGAATACCCAGCACCAGCATAACCCTGCAAATAAACCAGTCAGAACCAGCAGCTATCGCTGTGGCCATGCTGAATGAAAAATAAACTCTTCCAGCTCCTCACCTCTGAAGGGCAAACAAAATTTCTGAAACCACTTCAGGCCTAAGATTTCTAAGGCAACTGCAGTTTCACTCACCTTAAATCCAAATTTAAAGACATTTTAAATGTTTTTGTGTTGTTACAGGCACCCTAAGGATGATTTTGCACGGTAGTGAGATGAAAGCATATGCACATATTCTCTTAAGCACAAATGGAACACGAAACATGGCAGAGTAAAGGTTAAGTAGCATTTGACTGATTTTTACCTCATGGGAACTATAATTTACACGCCGCATTCATCCAAGGTAAGAGGGTTCAAATGGCACAAATTAAAAGCCTGCAGTTTCCTACTTCTGTTTTTAACATATCATATTGATACACGGCCAGTTTTTAAAGTGATAAAAGGTTTCTATCAAAATATCAAACAGCGAGAAGATGCACTATTTTTACACCGTCAGCATTGCTGTGTTTTACTGCATCCTTCCTCACTCCTTACAGCCACTGTCAATGGTTATAAAGTAGTAAAAGTCCAGATGCAGTCCAAAAGGACAAATTAATCTTCCAGACACCCAGCTCTTACAATCAAATCCTGAACAGAAATTTCCAGGAACAGAAATAATTAAATTAATGCGGGTAAAAAAAGAAAAAACCAAAACACAGCTACTCCAGAGAACTGTGTCTCTATCAAAGATCTTTCTGGAGGCAGGACTAGGATGCTCTTGAAAACATTCCCCAGCATCTCTTAAGCACCCAGCAAGCATTCACTTGGAAAACCCCACAAGCTTTTATATATCTTTTTTTGTTGCAAGTAGTCATCAATGGACTCAGGGCATCACAAAACCAGCTACAGATACTATTGCCAAAAAGCATGAATGATTTTTATCAGCAAGGCAGAGAGATGCTCAGCAGAGCTTTGGCAAAATGCCTGCTTCCCATGGCTACTACCCTCAGGACTCTGCAAGCCCTCTCTAACATGCACATCAACGTGCCTGGAGTGCCTCTGGGATTCCAAGCACTGTGCTACCACAAATCCTGACTCCGGCCACCTTTCCTTGACAACCAGAGCAGGGACCTGCAAAAATTGGGAAATACAGCTTTTTCTGGGTCAGTAAGTCAGTGTTTTTCCCATGTCTGATTGGCTGGGGCAATTCCACTTCAGCGTTAGTGTTGACAGAAAATATGTGCTGAGAATTTCAGAGTTCAGGATGTTCTTTAGTCATTTTGGTGATTTGATGTGGCACAGGAAATATTAGTGCATATTCTGTATTTTCAGTCACACTCACTTCTTTTTTCTTATTAAAAAAAAAAAAAAAAGACAACAGAGTCAGATCACTGAGACTGAAATTATGAGCAATCTGACAAAAGTCATAGATGGGGGAGGAAGGTGATAAAGACTCAGCCAAATGTTAAACTACTAGTTCAGTCTGATACTTTAATTTCTATTCAGCTTTTATTAAACCTGCATCCAAATTAGGTGGCTGATGAAGAACAAGCCTTGCAGTGATGCTGCCTGTGCTCCCCTCACCCCACGCTGTGGGTCCTGACTAATCTCAGCACTATTGGTCTTTCGATACCTTGGCTGTGAATTTAATATAAAACTAGATAAAGATAAGCTACCTTTCACCAGCTAGGACAAATCAAGATTTCACTGCTCCTTTCAGCAGGACTGTGAGTTTTGGACTTGATCAAAGTGTACTTGCAACTAATTATGGACTAAGATCACTGTATCAGCTGCACTGGGCAGTGCTCTCCTCCCCTACTAATCAACACATCTCTGGCATTCTCATCCCAGTGCAGAATAAAGCTGCTCTTCCTCTGGCAAAAGCCCCACAGTACAGCTGTTGCCACTAGTATATAATTTACACTCCTCTGAACCACCAGAAGGGAATGGAGCAAAGCCCAGATGCAGGATCTCCCCCCAGCTGATTTCTGCAATACAAATTACTGAAGATGGGCTTCACTTTTCTTTCTGTTGAACTGGCAGAGCGCTCCACGTCCTTAAGTGCCTATTTTTGTTACAGCATGCAAGGCTCCAGATAAAGGAGCTCATCAGATTCAATGTACCAAAATATCATGAAGTTTAGTGCACACCATCTTTCATTTAGTAGAATCACAGGCCAGTTTAGGCAGGAAGGGGCTTTAGAGACCATCCAGTTCAACTCCCTCCCACAGGTAGGGACACCTTCCACGACACCTCCCACTATCCCAGGCTGCTCCAAGCCCCATCCAACCCAGCCTTGGACATTTCCAGGGATCCAGGGGCAGCCACAGCTTCTCTGGGCAGCCTGTGCCAGGGCCTCCACACCCTCACAGTGTTCAATTTCTTCCTAACATCAAATCTAAATCTCTCCTTGCTCAGTTTAAAACCACTGGCCCTTTCCTATCACTATCTGCCTGTGTAAATAATTGCTCTCCCTCTTTTCTATAAGCACCCTTTAAGCACTGAAAGGCCCAATGAGGTCTTATCAGACCCTTCTCTTCTTCAAACAGTACTTTCTTGTAAAATCTACTAAAATCCAGTACAGGACAGAACTACACTGCAGGTTTCTCCCAGAAAATTGTGTTTAAAGAGCACTGAGCATTAAAAAGCAAGATTTCTAATTATGGCCATAAGTAAGTGCAGTGGAAACCCCAAGATCACGGTTGATTTCACAAACCACTGGCATCTGCTGGTAGCCTGTGGAGCACCAGCTCCAGCTGGGTGCTCCTGGGTGTGTTGCCACCTTCCCATCCCCAGCACATCCCCATCCACAGATTTCTTTTTTTTCTTTTAATCTTGTAACTGTGAAACCCAGTCAAACTTACAGTCCTTCTGAGAGAGGCTGGCTGGACTCTGCTTCCTCCTGCACTGCTCTTCTACCCCTGGGTTTTGTGGGTTCTGCCCTGGGGATGAAGCACTGCTCTTTGCAGGATGCCCAGCTCTAGCTGGCTAACAGAAATTATAGAGAATAATTGGAACAGAAACCCTGGGCACCCACGTATCAAGTCAAGACAGTGCATTTTAATTTTTTCCCCTCAGTTTCTACGTTGCTGTAGGTTAGCCTAATTGATTCGTGTTCTCACCAAATTAAAGACACAGCACACAGACAGCATGCCAGTGAAAAAATATGGCAACAGCGAAAGTTTACAAATTTAATTTGCAATTGTTTTAGCAAAACAGCTCAGTCCACTCCTTCAGTTTTGGAAAGTAATCAGCTCGTGCTAGAGGAAGTTACCAGCTCCCAGGCAGGAGCACTATAACACAGACATGTTTCATCAGAGATTAAGACCAGTTTTTCAGTTAAGAAGTGGATTTTGCAAGCGAGGCAACACTGCAAGTTACAATTCTGTGGGCTCAGGATCCCAGAGGAGGGGAATACTTGAAGAGTGATGCCAGGGAAAAGATCTTGCGCCAAATCTCCTCTTAAAAGCAATGCTAGTGTAAACCCCAGCGAAGCCCCGAATTGTCACTTTGGTGCTAAAAGGGATCCCCAGAGCAGCTCTTTTTCCCACGCTGCCATCAGAAGGCAAACCCGAGGTTTCCACTGCCTCCAGCGAAAGGGTTAAGCCAAGCTTTGAGCCCCCTGGTTCAAACCGCCCAGCGAGCACTCCCTGCCCAAATTACAGCAGCGCACACATCCAACAGATGCCGTTCAGACAGGGGCTTTCCTTGCCCTGAGGTGCAGTTCAGTTTGTCCATTCTACTGTGCAATTACAGAATCAATAAAACATCCCTTTGAAACTCCCTGGACTAGTGCCGACACGCAGACAGTAGTCAAGCTGACATTTTTTGCCGTTTCCGTTATTACCACCGTCAAGCCTTCTGAGAAGCAACACATCAAAACCCGGGCGCCGCAAAAGCAAAGGAGGAAAAGCAAATGTAGAGCTGAGGTTTTGTTCCTTGTATCAGCATCGCATCGCTCCCCAGGCCATCACACAGTGCCGGGCATACCTGCAAACAAAACCTGCTCAAAGCCATCAAAACGGGCGACGGGAAACGCAGCGCTTCCGAAAAGCACGTGTGCCCCACCCTCCTCCTCTCCCAACACATGAATATCCCTTTATTGCCATTTTCCTGGGGAGAGGAGGGAATTGCTGGTGGTGGATCACCTGGCCTAAATGGGGAAGCTCTGATTTGGGGATGAACTTATCAGAAAAGCAAATACCAAGCGTCCTGTTGCTTGTCTGCGCTCATGAATGCGGCGCGAGATGTGGACTGTATGTGGAAGTTGGGAGGTGGGGTTGAAATCTCGCCATCCATCTGTTTCTGAGCAGTGCCTGAAACACTGAAATAGAAATGGGAAGCTGCAGAGTGCCAGGAGTGGAACCTGGGAAGAAAAAAAATGCAGGAGCAGGACAACAAAGAGGAGGATATTGAATTAGCATGCTCAGAAAGATTCAAAGGACAATTGGATGACCAAGACAGGCCCAGCAGGATGTATTCACTGTCCATGAAAAGGCCACCTTTTCTCCTATAAGAATTAGCAAAATCTGCCCAAATAGAAAGAAAATGTAAAGCTGAAGGTGTTAGAAGTACTTCTTGAAATTACCATCTTCAGATGTTTGTTTTCATGCTCACTACATAAATCACAATTGATTTTATCAATCGTTTACAGCTTTAAAGGCTGTTGTGTATGGTCAGTATTCTACATACCTACATTTCCAAGGGAAAAAATGGAAAGTTGCTCCAAAGTATTATTTCTGTACTTGATAAACCATAAAACTTGTTACTGAGGCCATAGCATCCCCTCAGTTTTCCTCCTCACCAGGCAGGGCATGGGAAGCAGAGCAACAGACACTCCCAAACAGAACTGCCACGACAACCACTGATAAGGAAAACCCACCCTTGGGATAATGAGCCTTTCCAATTTCACAGCAGATTCCTGAATCTCCCTTAAACACATGCATTACAAACCATGCAAACCTCACACCCAGAAATAACCCATTTGTAAGAGTTTGTCAGTTGAAAAAGGGCAGCACAGAGTTACAGGGATGCTCAGCACCAAGCCTCGGCAATGTATGACTCCTAAAAACCTTCAGCATTTACAAAGTTTGTTAAAACTGCTTTAACCCTTATTTGAATCAATCCTTGCCTCCTGATAGGTCATGTGCAGATTCGACTGCTTTCACACAGTAATAAAATCCCCCCTAATACAGTGTTAATTCTGACGGCTCTTCAGACACTGATGCCCCAGGCCTCCAGACAGAAGGAATATGCTTGCAAGGCAGTGGTGGGGGTAAATTGCTCTGCACCCATTTCCCAGACCTGAAAAAGGCAGGTTAAATAACCTCCCAGTGCCCTACAACGCAGCTGAATAAAAACCACAATCCAACTCTCCCAAGTTCAAAGGTTAATTTATAAGATTATATTTCCTCCCAGAGGATGCTCACGTGTCTTCTATACCGACATAGGCCAAATAATAACTCATTTGGAGAGCAGCTTATTTTGAAGAGGTTTCACATTTAGTGATGAGCACAAGGAGGAGAGAGGGAGGATGTCTCACGTTCAGACTCTGTCTCAGGATATATCATATCTTTTTGCCAGACCAGTTCTCTTTGTGGTATGAGATCACGGGTGTGTTAACTGTAAAAACTCCTTTTAAAGAGACCAAAGCTGAAGATAATAAGGTTGTGTCATCTGTACAAATACTCTGTACTGGAATGAGCATGCTGGTGCACCAGAGGAAGAGCTGGCTGAACACAAAACAGGCAGAGCAACAGAAACCAAGATCCTCAAGCCTGGCTTGTTAGGGGTGACCTAAAATGGCCCATTTTGACTCACTCCTCTCTACCTCCTCCATCAGAGGATTCAAAGAGAAACTGCAATTCAACCTTTGTGGCTGTAGCACGACTGCAACAAAACTATTTTTTGTCATGAAAGAAAAAAAACAAGTTGCGGGTGCCTGAATGCTGATAGATCACTTTTGCTTTAAGAGAACATCATGTCAATCAAAACTAAATTCCTTATGCTCATCACAGGAGCCTGCAACCAAGCAATACAAAAATCTTATTCGAGTTCAACCAGTAATGTGTTCAAAGGCTTCCCAATCTGCTCTGTCTCTGGCATCAGCAGCAGACAGAGAAGAGGCAGAAGAGATTGCAAAAAAAAAAAAAAAAAAATTTTTTTAAAAAAAATTGCTTGCTGTGCAAAGTAGAAAGGCCTCTAAACCAAAATAAAAATAAGCATTAAAATGTGTGTGTTGGACTAAAAGGATATACAGCAGGCTGAAATGTGCTATATCTTCCTCACTGGTGAGGAAAGACCTCTATAACTCACCACGAGCTTTGATCACTCGTGAGCTATCAGCTATTTCTTTGCTGCTTGAGTAAATATAAGTCATTCACAGCTGAAACATAATTTCTCTCTCTTTCCCCTGCCACTATATGTTGTGTGCGAATATGTCTTGTATATAGGCACACTAACACAGCGTGCTGTTCAAATACACATCAGAGTTCACCAGATGGTGGGGATTGCCAGACACTCGTCGTTGCCATGAGCTCGGAGCCATGGTGTGGCTCATGAATGATGTGTCTAAGCTGTAAGTGGGTTTTGCATAGCTACATTCCCCTCACCAACACAAAACTTGACATAAAACTCTGTTCTCTGATTATGTCCAACCTGCAACAGCTTAGAATTGTGAGGAGGCATAAGGGAGCGTTTAGTATCACGTTGGATTTTTTCTTTTTCCCCTCCTCCTGGAGACACAGCTCTAAAAGAGCTATTTTCATCTGGGGGTTATGATTCACACCCGTACACGCAAAATTATACAGTTTAATAAAGCTGTGGCCACAGTCAGTGCCCATGTTTGGGCACAATCTAAAAAACCCAACCTCAGAAAAACAAAGGTGTTTTACCAAAAATAAGCAAGGTTTTAAGAGGTAATCATCTTAATTATGCATAGGAAAAATATATGAGATTGGAGTTTAAGTTTTGTGTACGGGCCTCAGCACGTACTTGGGCATTAAGATATTTGGGCAATAAATTATGTGAGCATAGTCTGGTAAGGATGTGAATGTTGGGTGAATTGGCAATTTCCTAGTCTTTAATTAATGATGGTGTTGAGAAGGAATGTGGCCTTCCTTCTAAATTAACAATGCTTTTTAATCAGCAAGTGAATCTGCCTGTTTGAAGCAGAAGGTAGCTCTAGGCTTGCAAAGAAAGGAACAGAGGCTCCAGAATTAAAAAAAGCTGGAAACCTGGCAATGCACATAGGGTCCTACCAGACCCTCTTTACTGCCTCCAGCAGAACCTGTATCTTATCCAAGGTCTCTAACAGCCACTGGTGAAATAAAAACCAAGGGAAAAGGAGAAAGCTAAGAGCTAGGAAGAGTTTCCATCTGATTTGGAAGGGTGGAGATGGACAACTTATATCTGCTCAGCAGAGCCAAGGAGAAACTCTGACCCAACTCCAAGGTGAAGAGCCCATGTCCTTTAGACATTTCCACCTGCAACACAACCATGGCATGCAGAGAGGTCATGGATCTCCATCCAACATGAGGACACAACATTAAACTATCTGGTAACCCAGTAAAGCATTCTGGAAAACAGTCCTTTTACTATTGCTTTCCTAATTTATCCCAACAAAACACATTCTGTCCATCTAGTTACTGAATATAATTCACCTTTCTTATTTTTAGCCCTTCACAGTCTGAAGTCTGTTGAACAAAATCGGTTTCTGTGCCATCAATGCTCAGGAGAGACAAATAATTTTAAAGATCAGGGACATATGCTTACCTGTGTATTAAATTTTAGAATGGCCTAATGGCTTAAAACATTAAGGGGGGGAAAAAAAATAAGAAAATAGATTGTTACAAGCAGCATTTGTTATTCTACGGTTTTAGTAAGGATTAGATGCCTCCAAGGGTTGGGGCTTCAGCTCCAGTTACGCACACAAGTTCGCTATCCAAAATTTCTTTGAACTAATAAAATCCCTGGAGGTTATCAGATTGGGCTGAATACGTACTACGGTGTTCAACTCCTCCCCTTTTATCTGTAAATACCATGAGAGCAGCTCTCTAGCACCCCAAGTCAAATAGTTTCCTGTCTTGGCTGGGACCCACCTCGGCAAACACTGGAGGCCATGAAAAGCAGTTGGATGCAGGCTCTGGGCAGGAGAGGCTGCGTCAGTCACTGCCGCCTCACCCCGGCGTGTTTCGGCACGACGTGGCTGGGCTCAGCACAAACCCTGCACATTTCTGACTCCCAGACAACCTTCTGAGGCCACAGGGAACGCTGTCTCCCTTCCTGCAAGGCAGCATCTTCCCCTGTTGGCCCCATGGGACAGATATGCCCCTAGCACTGCATCCCCTTAAATTCAAGGTGCTGGGTCAAGCCTCATGGAGACAAAATGCTTCCCCTCATCCTTGCCAAACCATCCTCTCTTCCCCAGGAGTATCAGTGAGCACTGAAGAGCCTGAACCCTCTGGATATTCAGTTCCCCCTTGTCCAACAACAGACATCTCACCCCCAGCCACAGCCTATTCACATGGAGGAAGAAAACAGGGAATCAAAAAGTCCTCTGTCTGGCACAAATGTTCCTGCTGGGAGCTGAGCACACACTGAATAGCCTGTTCATGGTGTCTGTGCTAAAAGTAAGGACCTGGCTTTATTTCTTTGTTGATGTTGATATAACTTAAGAAGCTGAAATAGTTGAAACTGGGAAATCTTGGGAACAGAAGGCCTGCACAGGGGGCAGAGGCATCCCACACACACTGCACCATCCTTACTGTTATTTCCCCTTCAAGGAGCAGAGCAGCACTTTATTCTTTCAAATGGACAGAATATATGGTGGTGGGGAAGCACAAGTGTACAAAGCAATAATGAAAAAACTACATTGTGCTCCTGACTGGAGACACTGGCAGTCTGAAAGGTACACACGTGTGACAGTAAAATAAAAATGCATGGAAATTCTGTTTGGATAGGAAGTCCAAGTTTAATTCAGGCTAGTTACTACTAGTAGCCTCAATCCATCCCAAAAAATCAGACCCAGTTCAACTAAAATATCTTTTTACTCTTTTGGCTTTTTTTTGGAGGTGAATATTCCTGATTTTTTTTAAGCTACTTTTTAAACAACTCTTCCCTACAGAATGCTCCAAGGCCCTGTATCTCATGGCTTCACAGCCCACTGAGAATAGACAGCTCTTTCTTGCTAAGAAATTACTTGCAATTTTTACACAATACCAAACCACAACCACCTTTAAAAGAGATGATGTTTTCTTCCTTCTGGAACATCTTAGCCTTTTTTTGTCCAGCTAGAACAGCTATGAGCAGGATCTTCCACAGTGACATTTTCAGAGCTACTTAAGATGCTTTGATTGCCCAAATTCAAACAGCTCTTGGGGGGAAAAAAAAAAAAATCTCTTTGGCAATTTTGCAAATCTCATCCTAAACCTTAACATATTTCTGCAACACGAGGCCCTCGTTAGCCTCCGAAACCGATGGCTTCCGAAAGCTGTGGATGCGTGGGAGTCCTTGATGCCCCGTGTCAAGTCAGCCCTCACCCGCAGCAAGAGCCACTTCACAGGACTGGCAGGCAGCATCCCGCACCGAGAACAGCCCCTCTGGTCCTCGAGCACAAGGTAACTCAGGGGAGCCCAAGCCCAAAAGGAGGCGCGGATCCCAGCCCCGAGGAGCAAAGGCGGCACGGGGCCGGGCAGGGAGGCAGGCTGGCTCCGGCTCAGCTCCCTGGCACGGGGCATTTCGGGGAGCTGGATTCACAGCTACGAGCCCCAACAACTTCATCCCTTAATTAAATGGCCCTCGCAGAGCACCCCGTGCAGGCTGCAGCCCTGCTCCTCAATGCAGCACATGTCCTGGCCATAAAGTTACCCAGGCAGTCGCTTCCCTGCCTGAACGCTGACTACAACCGTGGCCTCTGGATGCAAATTACTGGCTTTTATAGGTTCCTAAAAACATTTCACTGTGTCTGCTGAACAATGTGGGAGTTGTAGAAAGGGCCCGATGATGGCAATGGGGTAATTAAAAAATTCTTGGGGAAAAAAAAAAACCCATCAGATTCCTTCTTCCAGACTCCTTCTTCCAGACAGAAAAACTGGTAAAAATGTACTTCTTGGAAATAGTTTAAAAGAAAATGTCAAAGTAAATAAATAAATAAATAAAACATATTCACCCCTTCCTGTAATCCCTCAGGTTTCCAATAGCTTCCCTGCTCAGTGCCTGTGAAGGAAACCGTATATGCTAGAGCACGTCCCTAAGCCCTGTGCTCTATCTCGGAAAGAAACGAGATAGAGAAACTCTCCCTATCTAATCAGCAGCCCCGTCTGGGACTAACAGAAGTTACTATCTCTGCCTGCCTGTCAGGAGCTGCACAAAGCCCATCGGTGCTTGGGCTGATACGGGAGCAAGAGGTGTGAGGGCTGTAAAACCGTCCAGCAGCTTCGGGATGGGCACCCAACCCACACCAACATCCCTGGGGAACAGCCTGATCCCAGAGAGCCAGACCCCTTCCCCTGTGCTGGGATGGCAGGAGGACTTCAGATAAACCCTGCCCATGAGGGTCCTTGGATCAGCACAATGCTTGTTGTTTACTGACGAGGGATTTGCCCCCCAAAATGGGGACACTGTGTTATTTCATCCGCTGCAGGGTTCAAGTCTTGACCTACTGTGAGGGTGGTGAGGGCCTGCCACAGGTTGCTCAGAGAAGCTGTGGATTGCCATCTCTGGAAGCGTCCAAGATGAAGCTGGATGGGGCTTTGAGCAACCTGATCTAGTGGAAGGTGACCCAGCAGGGAGATTAAAACTAGATGGTCTTAAAGGTCCCTTCCAACCCAAACCATTCTGTGAGCCCATGATTAAAGCGGAAAAAGAACGAGGGGAACCCCTCATCCAAATGCTAAACTATCCCAAACTTTCTGCACACTGAATTCTCCACTAACATTTATTTGATATACTAAAACGTACAGAGGAGGATGACTTCTGCTACTTCCTCCCTCTCCAAAAAAATAAATTTACAGGCACATCAGCTGGCAGTGCTGCCGACATCCGAGTGGGTGGCCTGCATTAGCCATCACTGGCAGCATGGGGACCCACCTGGCCCATTCCCAGTTTAAATGTGTAGGGCCAAAACTGGGTTTTGAACACTTCTGGGCAGGAGTTAGTCCCAAGGAGCCTCTGTGCCTAATACAGGAACTTCTTCTGACGGCACATTACCGCAGGCTCCAAGTACAGGCATGCTGCACTCTGCTTCTCCAAGCATTAGCTGTGGCCTCAAACAATCAAGAAGCTTTTTTTTTTTTAACCCCCCCCCTTCCTTTTT
>VXBQ01014365.1:0-82611 GCA_013400175.1 Phainopepla nitens | reverse complement strand
TCCCCCCCCCTTTTTTTTTTTTTTTTTTTTTGGAGAAATGATCAAACTGGGGGTGGGGACAGAACATCCTGCGTGAAACCGCATCCTGAACAAGCATCACCACGATTCACTGTAAATAAATACTCTCTCCTTGCAGCACTTCCGTCAACTGTCACTGCCTTGGCTCCAATCACCTTTCAAGTCCAAACAGGAAAGCAGAGAAAAGCGAGTGAGATGGCAGATATGAGGTTTAATTTGCTTTTCACTGCAGTTTTCATTGGTGGTGCGCTTCCAATTCGTCGGCATTGCCAGCTGCCTGGAATCACTCCTGGACCCAGTTTTTTCCTGTTAACCTTCATAATTGTATTATTATGGGCAAGCCCACAAACCGTGCTACAAAAAGCTGTAAAAAGTGCAGCTTCCACCCTTTATTAGATAAGCAGCCAGATCCAAACCCAGCTGCTGCAGACAGAGAGGCAACGCAGATTTACTGAACATGTTTCTTCACCTATGTTTTACATAATGCAAGATGTGCCTGCTTAAAAAAAAAAAAAAAAGCTGACGGGGGGGGCAAAGGGATTACAGGAGGAAATAAGTTTGACCTCAATTTTCTTGAAAACTTAAAAAAAAATATATATATAAATTTGGGAAGATCACAGATGTGAGGGGATAGCAGTGTGGGGCAGGAGAGCCAAGGCAGGAGCTACCTCACTCCGTGCAAGTGAGCTGGGTGAGGGGTGGGACAGCTGCACACCCACAGGGTTTTGTACGAGCTCACGATGAGGAAGAAGAAGAAGAAGAGGAGCTGCCTCTCGTGCGCACCCCCTCGTGGGCACAGCAACGGGCACCAAGGCTGGAGGGATGGGGAGACTGCACAGATGTGCTCGTCCAGGGGATGAAACCTGGAGGAAAACCCTCCTGAAGCTCCATCAGACCAAAGCAGAGCACAGCCCCTCACCTTCAGGAGGGGAGCAAAGCCCTCCTGGCAGCCACCTCCCTCCTGGGTGTGCCGGGATGGACGGGATCCCCTCCCCGCTGCACACGCACACAATGAGCAATTTAATTAATAAAAGTAAAACTGAAGTATTACATGTAGCAGCAAAGCATTATTAAAAGCCATAATGTCTCAAAGGTTCCTATGAAGTCATGTTCTTACAATTCACTCCAAAGAATTTAAAGACAAAATTACATGTTTGGTAATACTCCGGGGAGAATGCTTTTCTATGTGGCCCATTGTTTGTGTATGATGCATGGCTTTGAGAAAGTGGCATTGTTAAAGGGATCATAAATCACAAAGGGGAAGTTTGATTTTTTTTTTTAAAAAAAAAAAAAAAAAAAAAAAGAAATCTTATTCCAGACAGGGCTTTCCTCTCCTGTGGAATTTTCAGCTTATTTCAGCAAATGAACTGACATCAGACCAACACAGGCTGTGGGGGTCTCAAGCTGCTCAAATGAACATCACCTTCTTCCCTACAGCCTCTCCAGAAAAATGAGCATTCCACAGTCAGTATCACAGGATTAGTATACCTGATTCCAAGGGAACATTTATTTTTCTAAAGATAACTCTCCAAGATAAAATCTTGAATATTAAAGAGCAGCACTAAAATTTCTGCAGTGCCTTTTGCAAAGATTTCTTGGTGTGGTTTGCCACCTTACTCTTCTTCAAATGATCTCTGGCTTTAGTGTGGTTATTTATTTTTAGGTGTATTGGGTCTGAATTTGGGGACCAGTGGGCTTGGTGTACTTCAAAAGCAAACGTCAAAATCACTTACTACCCACAGGCACCCACCCCATCCTTTTCTGTGCACATGAATTAGCCAGTAGCCTCCTCCCAGAGTAACCACAATGAAGTTACTGCTCTGATAAGGCTGATGTACTACACCTCTCACTGGAGCTGAAAATGCAGAACAGCCTCCACGACACTGCCCAGCCTCAATTCAAACTCCACCAACCAACCAAAAAGCAACCCAGATGAAAACCAACAAAAATTCAAGGGTGTCACCATAAGCCCATCCCAATATTTAGCAGTAACTCCCTGCTGAGAACAAACCACACAAAGCAATTTGCTAGGGAAGAACCAACACATTCAACAATGAATCAACAGGGATCAGCCCAGCCAGAAAGGCAGGAGTGTCTCCAGGCTCCAGAAGCCCAACCAGGCACCACTGCAGGGTGGTTTTCAGACACACAAGCATCTACCGAAGCACCTGCTTCTTTAACGGGGTACCCTAGAGCATAAAGCAACCTGGGGAAGCATCTTCCTCCCCAGGGGCCAGATCCCAAAACACAGATCACGTGGGTTCACCCCCTGATTAGGTGAAATTGCTCTCTCACACCATCTCTTATGGCCTGCTCCATGTGTCTGTAATCTGTGTTCTGTGTATGTATTTCACGTGTCTATTCACACACAAGAGGAAAAAGCTCAAGCAGCATTCCTTCCTACTGTGATGAAATATTAAACTTTTCAAAGCAAATATTAAATACTGGCCGTTACCTTTACGGATGCACCAGTACTTCCAGCAGTGCAAGATTTCCAGCTACAAATCATCTCTATAAATCACATTTCCCTGGGACTCAGCCCTACAGCTCCGCATCCTACAGTCCATACAGCTCCTGTTCTACACACAACGAGCCTTCCTATCCCATTTTTAACTATTTTCCTGGATGCTTTCCTTTTGCAGCACACAAGAAGTAGGAAGTATTTGTGGTTTTTTCAAACTTAGTCACCAGACAAAACTAGGTTAATCTAAGTGGCCTTGACTCCTGGCTGGCATAAACCAGCCAGCTACAGCAAGCATAGAAGAATTAAGGAACTGTGTCAATGTATGCCAGCTAAAAATCTGACCCCATTCATCTGATTTGCCTCGAGATAGTCACTACAGCCAGAATAAATTAGCATGGATTAAACCTAGGAAAACCTGCTGAGGAAACTTGACTGAGTTCAAATACACAGAACTGGAGTTAACTTCACTCGTAACTGTGCAGCTTAAGTCACATGACCTAAATACCATTAACTAAAAGGATCAGTCCACTACTAGTTATCCCTAAATATAAGAGCAAAAAACCTCAGCCTTTCTATTTATGGACCAACTGCTCACAAATTTACAATGGTTGACTCAAGAAACACATGGCACCTTCCTCTGCCAAAACATCTGCCTCCTTCAGGAGAGCTGACTTCATCCAGCACTGGTGGAAGGTCTCTGTCTGCATTATTCTTACAGTATTGAGTATTCAACTGCCAACACTACATGAAGGAACTACTTATAAAAGGCTTGGACATAGTCTGGAACATGGGCAGAAATGAGAGCGCTAAATCAAGCTAATTATTTTGAGACCTTCCCCCTAGAAACATTATTACAATAAAATCCACGTGTTTCTCTCAACTTGCGCACCATGCAAAGGATTTCTACTCTGTATGTTCAAAAAGGCCATCATATGGAAACAATTACAGCACACAAGCTTAAACTGACTTCTACCAATGCAAGGACCCTTGACCCATCTTTATGGGCATTTTAAATAATTTATGTGCAACTTGAATGCAATCTGCTCTACTTGACATCTCTGACCCAGAGCACATCGAGGTTTATGTTGGGTTTCTTTAACACTGAGACCCTGTCAAGGGACTGTGTGATCTATGCTGTTAAAACAGGAGCTCTTCCCCACCAGCCACTGAAGCGGGGCTCTACCAATCCCCATTGCTGCCCCTCTGCCAAAATGTTCTGGCCAAAAAAAACGCTTATTTTGCTCTTCCTTAGGGTTTCCTCTAGGCAAGCTCTCTCTTTTCCTACCTCTCCTGCAGGATGCCCAGAAAAGAATCAGAAAGAGCTGGTGGAAAGGGGAGAGCTTCACCATGCTCCAAACCAAAGCATGGCCACAGTTCCCATGAAAGAAAGAGTTCATTGCAAGGGACACGGCCCTGCTCCTCCTGCAAGGGAACACAGGTTTTGAGGAAAGGCTATAAGAAGCCTTAATACCTGCTCTTTACCTGGGAGAACTGATTAGCCAAAAATACTTTCTGGGAGCTCATGCGAACCAGTGCCTGTGCCATGTCCTCTGCGAGGGACATGGGGGAAGCCAAAGTCCTGGGGAGAGGGCAGTAAACCCCTCAGGAGCAAGCAGGGAGGGCAGCAAGCAGTGGGGATGCTGCCTGCAGGGAGGGGAGGACACAAGGCACAGGGGAAGGGCCTGAGCCCCTCTTTTCCATAACTGATGGGCTGAGGCCACCCCAGAAGGGCCTCAGTCCCACCTGACTGCCACAAGGCACCAAACTCGGATGGATCCTCTCAGGAAGGAGCTGAGAGCTGCACGGGGTGATCACATGAACCCTCCATGTGTAATTTTAGCATCTGAGGGCAAGTGGAAGAGGAGGCATTTGGAAACGTGGAATGGTTTGGTTGGAAGGGACCTTGAAGACCATCATGTCCAACCCCCTGTCACAGGCCAGTCACCTTTCCATTTGGACTCCCTGCCTTTATCTTCAGAGGGTTCTCGTTGGCAACCACAAAGTAATCCGCCCCAAGCACGAGCCTGATTTAAATCTAAGTGATTTGAATCACTGATTCTAATCATGGTTTGTATCAACAAGCAGGAAACACGGTTTAAATCATTGATTTCAATCTTGTTTTGCATTTGTACTTTTATATTTATTTTCTTGAAGAAGCATCAGTTCTAATTGGTTAGCAACTTAATAAAATATGGCCTTTTCATTACCTTAATTTTTCTGTCTGCTAAAAATGATAACAGGTTATTTTCACATTCATTTGCATCCCTAAGTTTTAGGCTATGACTACATTAGAAATTATGACAGTTTTTATTACTTGGCAATTTTAGGATTCATATTGATCATCATTTGGTTGAAAAATAAAACTGAAAGAAAATGAAAATAACATTTTTGTTTATTAAATGAAGATTGTTTAAATATGCTGGATACATAATGAGTTTATTCATTTATGCATGTAAAACATTTACCGAACATGATCTGTTGTAAGAAAATGGAATATATTATGATCACAGCAGTATTAGATCTCAATCTTCCACACCTTTATTTTATTTCTAGATTGGAAAAGGAGAGCAAGGTCTCCTTTTCTCAGTTTTTACTGAATCATCAAAGGAATTAATGAAACTAATCATTCAGCCCTGTCTCAATGAACACTGAAATCAAACCGTCTACAGAAGGTCATCTATACTTATCAGTATTCACATACTCTAACATAACTGAAAGAGCCAACTTCAGCCAGGTCTTTGGGCTTTTTTTCTTTTAATGTAATCAAGAAAGATTATTTTTATTTTATATTTAATCATTTATGCACAACAAATTTGTTTCAAATTTCAGTATTATCATCTAAAAATCGTACTTGAAAATACTTTAAAAACTAAAGATCACAGAATTTAAAATAAAAATAATATTTCAAATCTGTAAAGCTAAATCATTTTGTCCACCTATTTAACCTGCACTTGTAAATAACTTTAAAGTGTTCAAATATTAAGCAGGTCATAACTAGTACAGTCAATAAAATGGAAAAATCCCTACCAAAACAGAAAACAAAAAAACAAAGCTCACTTCTTTTTGAGATATTCAAATTCAGGAGGTATTTAAAAGAAAACAAAACAAAAAACAAACCAAAAAACCCACCACAAATTGGTTTATTATCTTGAGTTCAAAGTTCTTGGTTTTCTGCTACCTGGTGACTCTGAAATATTTTGGGCTTTGCTGCATGAGGTGATGTAACACCCCCAACCCCATCCTCACAGCCAGGATACCCACACACAGCCCCCTTGAAACCAACTCCCTGCTTTACAGTCTGCTTCAAAACCCTATTAAAAAAAAAAAAAAAAAAAAAAAAAAAGGCAGCTAGAGGGGGAAGTGAGGGGGAGGAAGAAAAGAAAAGTCGCTCTATTGAGTGCAGCATCTCTACCACACATAATTCAAGGACTATAGCTGGTATGAGTTGGGGGGCAGGGGGGAGAAAGGAGCTTTTTTTATCCTTTTCCTTCAAAGAAACGCATCAGAAGTAAACTGCTATTCATTTAGGTAAATCCTCATCACATTCACTTTCAGCAAACCTAAATAACAATACAAAACCCAAAATGCCATGAAGGAATGATATATATATATATATAACATGTGGTAAATAAAAGTTTAACAAATCCCTGGAGAGTTACCACCAGCACTGAATGTGGCATTTCTTTCCTAAAGAATTTACAAATCCAAGCTCACAAAAGAAGATTTCAAAAATAATAATTACAATCTGCACAGTAACAACTATTTGAGTGTTTCTTTTGGACTTAAAATAAAAACAATTACATATAAATACTACTAAAACATACATGCCATCTCAATCAGGGGAGACTGAAATGGAAGAACACACAGCTTACAGGCAACTAGTTCTGAAAATATAAATGTATGCTGTTCTTTAAATACACCTTTAAATTCAATTTGGTAAGTTTAGATTTTATGGCAATTTGAGATCCCATTCTGACAGTCTTGTATGCACCACACACCACCTCCCTATAAAAAATACATACAGAAAGGTATTCGTGTTCTTGGTTCAGGCAAGATTAACACAACAAGCCCTTTTCCAAAAAAAAAAAAAAAAGGCAATTTAAACCAGAAAAAAGGTCTTGTAATAGGAAAGGCCATTTTACTGTTTATGTTATAATTCTAAGTGACTGGATGTAGTATTATTATTTACCTGTGGTCATAATACATGTGATTTAAAGTATGTTTAGGGAAAAAGTTAACTGAGACACAGGGCTGTAAACAGACCCAGAATTTGGGCACATCAACCCATGTGTGACTTTATTTACTGTTCAGAGTTCACTGCAAAGGAGTGGAGCTGTCTCTAATGCCATACAAATTTGGCTATCAGCTGTCCTATGCAAATTTGACTCTAATTACATATGCATTACTGAGCTATGAAATAAGTCAGTGTGTTGTGGTATGTGAATACACATCCCGCTCTTGTTTTTGAGCATAATAGTTTTCAGTGTCTGCACAGTGTTCATATCCTGTGGACTTGTCTTCTTTTTTTTTCCTTTTTCCTTTCTATCCTGTGGACTTCTCCTCCCCCACATTTTTGGTTTTTGTTGTTTTTGTTTTTTTTTTTAATGAGACACCTTCTTTTCTAACAAAAAAATAAATTAAGATAGAATTCATTTTTTAAACCTGTTCTTAAAACAATATGAATTCCAGCCAGAGAGAGATGAAGCAAAAAGCAAGGACTTATTTTATTTTGTGTAATGAATTAGCTTTAAAAAAAAAAAGGCTGAACAATAAACAAACAACTACCCAAAAAACATTTTTGTGAGCTAATTATGTACTAAGCAAGAAGTAATTTTATCCTTATACCCACATTTTATGTTTTGGGCACTTCTATTTCATGTCCCTTGACACCTTCTCCAATAATCCATCTACTTTATATTGGAAAGCCTCACATGAATAAAACTTTATGGCACTACAGGCATTTAGCCTTCCACTGACATTCCTGGCCTGTTCAATTCTGCAATTCAATCAAAATCAAATCTCAAAATCCTCTTGTCAGCCAGCGCTGCTTTCATATGCCCGAGCCCTGTGTAAGGATAACTGCATCCAATCTTTCCCCCAAGCAGTGCTTATATTGTTTTATTACAGTTCAATGAGTGGAGTTCAAAATTACATGCAGCTGCCTACTACTGTGGTCTGTCTGTGCTACGCATGGACACAAGTATTGCCCACCAGGCTTGAAATCATTCACTTACTGCTCTGGCAAGAGAGACTGCGAGCACTTCACTGTGTGGAGGAACATCCTGCCTGCTAGATCTAAAGAGGGTGATGTTAGCAGATCAGTCCCTTTATAAAGGGATTGAGAAAGCCCTATGAAATGCAACTCAAACGTGCTCGATGTTAAGCATGTGGCTACTGCACATAAAAGCAAAGATAAACCTCAACATGCACTACTCATTCGCGGAAAGCTTGTGAGGGAAGATAAAGGGCTGGGGAATAAAAGGCATCTCACTGAGTTTTATATGTGTTTTAAATGACAAAGCGTCATTTGGACAATTTTTATCTTTTCCTCTCCCCCCTCCCCAGTCTTCACACTGAAGCAAAAGGACGAAACAAAGCTAATTAAATACAATTTCATCAGATGAACAATGCAGCCACTTCAAATAGCTTAAAAACTCCTGCAACACCAGCTCCTGTAGAGCCTGGCTGGAGGGAGAGAGAGCATCAAAACCGGGCAGGATTTCCACCCCACACTCGCTGGAGGCTGGAGGCAAAGAGTGTCAAGAGACTGCCTCCTGTGCTATGACTGAGGCTGGGAAACAGCAACAGCCATGAGCTGCTGGAAAGGGTTCATCCACAGGCTGCCCAGCCAGGTCCCAGCACAATCTCCCCACATTCAGTAGCAGCATCCTCTCAGCACACACTAAATTCCACCAACACTCCTTCAGGTTAACTTTTGGCCCATCACATTAGTGTTTAGTGATCATTTTTACTCAGCTTTCCGTCAGCATTTCACAGTATTACAACAGTGACCAAAGTGGGGAAAAAAAAAAAAAAGAAAAAAAAAAAGAAGAAAAAAAGCCTTTTATCAAAGGCTATTCGTCAAATATTGTACCGTGACTAAATTCTGTAACAGTAGCAAGTGAGAAAACAGAAGCAACACATCGTTAGATATCCTGCAGAGAAAAAGCTCTCTCTGAGATGAACCCCATTACCTTCCAGCACACAGGTCTGAGAACCAAGCTAACCACACAACAAACCACCGACCTATGACAGCGGCACTAAACTGCTCGTCCACGAATCAAGGCTTCATTTCTTTTTCAAAAAAAATAGGGGAGGAAGAAGAGCCCGCTCAGCTGCTGTGCAACTGCTCACATGTTGATTATGTAGAAGCAAACCCAGTCGTGAGGCTTTTGGGCTTTTGACTGCCTTCATTCAAGAGCAGTGTGGATGACTGGGTGTGCATCACACGAGTGCCTGATAATCTGTTTCTGCATCTATTTGTCCAAAGTCTGGACAGGGAAATCTGGAAATGTGACAGCAGTGACCGACCCTGGAGGCACAGACTGTGACAGCCCAGGACAGAGGCACAGCCCCCAGCTCAGGCACTAGGATACAGCCCACACAGTGCAGCTGCAAGGTCTCACCCCTGACAAGGGTCTGTGGCCAGGCAGTCACATCTCCTTCATGTCTAATTATGGTACAATGACAGATTTGGGAACACTTGTACCAAATCTCAGAGTGCCAGGATCACAGCCATTTCAGTCATCTCCTTCCCAGCAGCATCTTCCTGTACAAGATTAAAACTTGTCCACTAGATATGGACTGGGTTATGGAGCACTAAAGCCCTGGAGGAGTTCTTGCACAGCTCCCCACAGCAGCCCTGTCCCCACATGCCTCACACACTCAGGGCCAACACGGAAAACCCTCAGAGGAAATACAACTTCCCTTTGTTAAAGCTGCTGAGGGCAATGAGGGTGAGGGAAGGAGTAACAAACCCTCCATCAGCCTTCAGACCAGGCTTTGCAGCTCCACACATGGCTGAAACCTTCAGTTTTGGGGTGTTCTGTAGCCTGAGTCACATCTCCCCTGGGTGCTGCACATGTACCATGACAGCACAGGCATGCACATCTCCACCTCCCCCAGGACAGGGGGGCACCAGGGCCCCCCCAGGGACCCAACTTGGCCAGCAAAGTGCTAACAGAACATCAGCAGAACAACCCTGCCGAGAAACAGTGGATGGCCCCTGCCAACATGCAATGACATATCAACATTACAGAATCCAAAACCCGAGGCAAACCACTTGGGCGTGCGCTGGGGCTAAGGAGGGGAAAAACCGTCTCGCTCCACATGCACACTTGTAGGAAGTGACAAAGCATCACGTCTGCCTGCCACCCAAAACATATTTAGCAGCCTATAGATAGCAACCCAACGAGACGGATCCTGCGCAGGCGCCCCCGGTGACTCTGCACCTGTGGCTCTGCCGGGGATCCAAAGGCACCAGAGGCAAAGCAGGAGCTGCAGCTCCCGACCGCCTCCTCCATCACCACCATCACAGCATTTACTGTAACACATGTGACTTAGTGAAGCCCCAGATTAATTAAATGAACTCCTCCATTAATCAATCAATCAATCCAGCACAGAGCAGTTGAAATATTGAATTACTTAAGAGCAGCATCTTTATATAGGACTTTTAAAGGTCTGCTCTGGAGGACCTTATCCCCTGTAATTAAATTCAGCCTCACAAGCAGAGGAGCATAAGAAACCCAGAGGAGGCCCTGGGGCTGTGAGAGCAGGAGTGTGGGCACGTTCCTGGGTGGGAGGAAAACACCAGCTCCTGCCTTGGGAAACTGCCCCATCCCAGGGGATCAGTGAGCTTCTCCCAAAACAAACATTCCTCTGAACCTCCCTTGGAAACAACCTCCCCAGACACTGACAGCGAAGGCTCTTACTTGTTCAATCAGCATCACTAATCAATTCAGTAAGAAAACCAAGATCGGGATTGCCCAATCCTAAGGAACGGCTCACTTCCAGCTGGCAGAGCTGGAACGGGGAAGGAGGAGAGCAGAGCCATGTGCTGCTACTCTGGGAATACCTGAATGCATACATAATAGTTGCAAAACCTGTAAAGTCAGTAAAGGTTATCTAATTTTATATATGGTGAAATTTAGGCAGAGAGAGTTGAAACACGTTGTTCTGAGATGTGCAGAGCACCGGTGAGAATGTCAGTAATAAGAACACCAATCTCCCATCATCCTGAAAGCCAGGCACACAAACTGCTAATACGATCAATTTTGTCATCTGTGGGTCCACTTGAACCACTGTATCTGGACATCAAAATAGGAGGAATGAATTCTACACTTCTTTCCATCTTCATTTCAGTCTGGATGAGACTGGTGCAGCTATGGTTATAAGCGGGGGAAAGGACAACAGAGGGACAAAAAAAACCCTAGTCCATGCATATAATCATCCCAATTACTGAAAAATCCCCATCATCGGAAACTTCTCTCATAGCATGCGAATTGCTGTCTCCCTTAGGCAACAAAAAATTAAGTTTCACAAGGCTCCCCCTCAAAAAAACAGACCTATAACATCTAGGCAAAAATAACTAATCCTGGTATGTCTTCCCCACCCCCAGCAAATATAAATGTTTTAGCTAATTCAGCTGCAAGAGTCTGATTTAAGTGGTTATAACTTCTTTTGTGCTTGCTCTTCTGCCTCCAGCCCTTCCCAGCAGCACCAGGTATCCTGCCCCGGGCAGGGATCTCAGCGCAGCACATGGACTGCCCTGACTGCTTCTCCCAAACACAAAGAGAACAGAGTAACAGCCCTGAGATCCTGGGATAAGATGCAGGACCCAGAATCAAATAAAAATGCAGCAATATGAACACATACTTCACTGCTCAACAGTCACTATTTTTTTTGGCAAAGACAATACAAAAAAAAAATAGAAAAGGCTTATTACAAGCCCTAAATGTAGGATGGCACAGCATGTTAACATATTGCTGTACATCCTTTATAGAATTGCCTCCAAAGCTATATTAAAATAACGTTAAGGTTGCAAAAACTAAGCAACAAAGTTGGCAACATCAACATGCAATCCTGATTTACACCTTTGGAATGAGTATTACAATCAAGTCTTCACTTACACAATTCTTTTTTTTTTTCCCCTGTGAGACTCCCATCTAATGCACAGTTATTAAACATTGGGGTTTTTTTCTTATAAAACCTCTACTCCCAGAGGCACACACTACTTATTTAGCACACCCTATGCAAATCCAAAATGAATACAGAATTACCAAACTCCTCTTGACCATGCCTCTAGTTCTCTCATTAGAGTGCCAGTATGCTAAGAAAAAAACCTTCTTACCTTCACTTGCAAAGATGTCTGATGGCCATCAAAACCACCTCGAGGCTGGGAAACCAAGACAAAGCAAAAGGGAGGCTCTGGGTGGCTGCTAGTTTGAGTTACCCAACAACTCCAGGCACCAATCTGAGCCCACCCTGACTCATGGTCTTTATGGATTCTAACAGCCTCATGTGCTGCAGCCCCAGCAACAACCCCAAATTCTAACAAACCCAGCTGGCCTCAGCTGTGGTTGCCAAACAGTCACTTTACCACTGGTTACCACAGATCACTTCTGTAAATCGGCCCCAGGTGTTTCTTGGTGGGCATGCAGAAATGAGGAACAGGGAACCATGGGGCAAGTTTGGAGCAATTGGGTTTGGATGACATGCCAAAGACCAAACAAGGTTCTTTGGGAAGGGAAAAAAAAAACCAACAGCAAAATAAACACCCAAAACTACATGAACATGTCTAGAGTTTCACGGGTCTAACAGCCCAGAGGCCTGTGCCACCTTAACTCTGTTGTTTCCCACATCACATGTAACAGACTATACCATCTTGAAGGTTGTTTAGACACACACACACACCTGGTTTTAATGCATCTAATTTCTTCAGAATTTTTTACTTTGTCTTAAGAAGCGAGAATTGACAGAGAAACAAGAAGCAGATACAACCAGAGAGCGGAAGGGCCAACAAGAGGCACACCACCAGAACTAACAGCATAACCAGACACTGCTGGGTGGCACTGGGAGCTGCTGGTGGCAGGGCAGGGTGGAGGCATCAGCCCCTCCTTCTGACGATCACTCCAACAGCCACAAGTGTGAGGTCCCCACAAGGAGCACTCCAATATCCTCAAACAACTTGAACTGCCTTGACAAATGCAGTGACTCCAGAGCATTGTGAGAAACCAGGAGCTCCCACTGCTTCTCAGGGTACCCTGACACCTTGAGGCCACAGAACCCTACGTGGCACCACACCAGGAGGATGCTGAGGCACTGTGGGACTCGTCCTCACCCATAGCACCGGGGCAGGACCCTCCATGCTCAGCAAAGTGCTGTGTGTGCGCTGCCCTGGAGCCTCACCAGTGACAGCTCCTGCACAGAGACACTGCAGCTCTGTTAAAAATACACACACACACGTACACATGCACCCATACATTAAAAAAGAACAATTCTTTATATGGCAATGAGCTGTGCTGTCATTCCTGTCCATTATGAGCACGCTCGGGTTTGCTTGGGCAGCTGAAGAGACTTGGTGAGGTCAGTGGGTGCTCTCAGAAGACTTGCCACACTCCCAGCAGCTTAATTGCTGGCCCTCTATATGTTCAAGAAAGTCACAGGTGTTGTTCAGAAGTGGCATATCTCAGTTTTGTTCAATACTTAGGTGGTATTATATGCTGGAGAAGGGGCTGCACTAATACACAGAAACTGCCAAGTATCACATTTTTCCCCTGATTCACATTTTTCTCCCTGATTCATTCTCCATCCTCCCCAGTAATTTGCACTTTCTTCTCTTTCAAAGACTCCCATAAAAGCCATTTACAGTCAATAGAGTCTTATTAGCACCCGGTGTATGTTCTCTTCTCAAAGCAGGTGTTTACTTTGAGTTCCCCCTCACAGAAACAAGAGGCGAGTGTTGCCATTTTATATCACAGACTCTCAGAGTCCAGGGCGTTTCTGAACGCAGGTTAATAAAACAAAAATGAAATTTAAATAAATCAGCAAAAAATCAGTTGAGAAAAGCTTGCACTGCAGTTGCTCTGACTAAAGAGAACAGGCAAAGCCAAAAGGAAGGAGTTAACCTTTGTGGGAACAGCATCAAACAGTCGCTGCTGCTTCAGTTATCACTGCACCGGGGCTCGCTGCAGCAAACTGCATCCCTTGGCAAAGCAAGAGCATCACCTACACACTCACAATTCTCCAAGGGTCACAGCTAAAGCACTGCCCTTTCAGTGTGGAGAACAACCAACATCAGGTACACAAGAAAATCTGGTGGATTGAACAGGAAACTACTGAGAACTATTTCTGAAATGTAAATGAGACTCTGCTACTTTCATTTCATTCTTGCCGTAGCACTGTGCTGAGATGAAGTTTCCATCTGTGATTTTCAGGACAGGATATCAGCCATTTCAGATGGCAGCCGTCGGAAGCCAGAGAGGCACATTACTCACAATTTTTTGTTTTATAAAAATATTTAAACTCGATTTGGTCTTCGCCCGGACAGAACGTATGGGGGATTAATTCAGTGTTTTGGGGAACAACCTCGCAGTGAATACGCAGCTTTACCCCCACAATCCCTTTCTAAAATTATTATTTTTTAAGGACAACTTGTATAAACTTACAATTTGAAATGGACTTTATATTTTAAAATACAATTTTGATAAGGCCATCCTAAATACTGATCTTTGATTCCTACTTTGACTTCAATAAGTTGAACAGTTTGTGGTATCAAATCTCAAGGTTTTGAACACAAGAAAACGTTTTCCCATCTCTCACTGAAATTCAAGGACTCTTGGACTACCTGTGAAATTTAGTGTCCATATGCAAGAGACAGCACATCCAGCAAAATTATTTCAAACACTTGTTGTTTCTTTTTTCACAACATTTTCACCATCAGTCGCACAAATTTATCAGCAAAAAATGCTGAAGTCAATGATGATGTAATTAAGGCTTTGATTACACGATGACAGCAAATCGATTTTAAAGCAGATTATATCAACAGTTGGGCAAAAGGAGAGGCAGACATTATGGAAATCAGACCTTTTAATATCTTTAAGATTCCATAACCCCAGAGAGCATCTTTAATTCACCCTCTTTTATTCCAGATGGTCTCATAAAAAAACCCCTAAGTTATCACATTCTGGTAGCCCATGCTAACACACTTCCTATGACATGATGCTAATACGTGTTAAAACCCAACAATAAAAAGAAAAAAAAAAATACCCAAATTGCAACTATTTCCCCACAAAGGTGACATTTGCAACCATGTACATTTTTTAAAGACCCCCAGGATACAACACATCACTTACTTCCAGCGGGCAGGCATGGCAGTGCCTGGTGAAGGCATGCTGAGTTACACATAAGTATTTAAGAGCAGGATTTGGCTTCAGACTCCGCATGAAGGCAGGAATAGGGAACTATTGTGCTGCCTGTTTTCTCACAGCAGATCCCAACTAGCTTTGGCTATGGATCCAGCACTGCCAGCCAATTTCAGGGATAAAAAAAAAAAAGAGCCTCCGACCCTTTCCTTTCTCTCCCTTTTTGTAATCTCTTGCAGGCACAGCGGCTCCAGCAAGCAGCTCCCCTACCAGCCCAATATTTACACTAAACCACTAAAGGACTTTCTATTATAATGCTATCTCATTGATACAAGATTACTCCTGAACCACATCAAACCCCGCAACACTGTGAAAGGCACAAACGCCGTCTCAAGAAAGAGGCGCAGAGTGGATTATTTTAGTCTCGTTATTTCAACGGCACTTTTTAGATTTATGTAAAAAGTAATGCAATGCTACAGTAAGTGTTTCTCCCCTGGGGGCAACTGAGTGTCTATATGGATTAAATGTACACGCATAAACACTCGCGATAGCTAATTATATTCCTGAAAGTACCCGATTCTTCCCCTCTCTTAATCCTACAAAATAAAAACACTTCAAAAAAAAAATTTCAGATAATCATCAATTTTATCTACTGTCTTTGAAACTCTACAGAGATTTTTCACCTGCGAATCAAAAAGTGTTAAAACTCCTGGCTCTTTTAACTTTCTTTTAAAAAAGCTGCATGGATGTAAAAACCCCAACAGAACACAGCACTTGCCGTCTCCTCTGGTTGCACAGAACATGAAAGAGTAACCAGACATTTTTATTCAAATGAAATTATACAAATTTTTTTTTTATCTTTTTTTTTATCCTTCAGCATGCAAAAAACCCCACCCTATAGTGAACACAAGCTTAAAGCAATCTTTTCCAATGGACCATTTTACTTATTCTACAATTTCTTACCCAAATTACACAGGTATAATTATTTTGACACTGTAATGAAAAGAAAATGGGATTTGGGCACTGTGGGTTTATCTAATAACACTATTTCTTGCCAGACTTCACAGCACTGACAATCACAAAGAGCCCTGTCCATTCCAATAGGAAATATTTGATTTTACTGTAGGAACATTATTTATTTTCACCAAGTTGCTATTATCAGAAAGGATATGATAGCTGAATAATAAAAATGAAATCAAGAAATTCTGGTGTTTCAAGGCTTTATTTTTTTCTGCTCTCACTTTTGACATTTTCTTCCCCTGGAGAGACAAGATAAAGTGCTGTCATAAATGGGTGACTTTTCTTGTCAAATGACAGATTTGATTCTCCATGGCAACCACAAATCAAGGTGCTAGTCTGAATTAAAGCTTCTCTTAAAAGGCGTCTTTATGTTTATAAAATGAATTTAAATTAAATGGGTATTAGGTACAGTTTTTTACCTCCATTTATTTATTGACTAAGGAGCTCTGTGCTGCGTGGAGCATATTTGCATTTTAAGGAAAGACAACATATTGTACTGGCAGATGCACAAACAAAGCAAGTTACAAGGTCATGCTACATATACTAGTTTACAGTACTATGAATGGTATACAGATGGACAGCAAGCAGTTAAGAGGTACTTAAATACTGGAAAAAGCACAAAAATTACCTAGAGAGTAACAGATGAAGGAAATCTCTCCTCATTTCATAACACTGCTTTCTTCCACACACAGTTAATAGAGAGTCATGTAATTGTCACAAACAGAATGCCAAAAGGAAAAAAAAAATGTAAAAAATCAGATGCTTCCTCCTGTGCCCTTATGCAATCTTACTATAGAGCATGATATGCTCTTACAAATGGTTGTTACCATGACTTTCAAATACCCGAATTTATCCCAGATTTCTAACTTCAACTGCTCTAAAAATTCACTTTCTTGAGGTCACAACACATCTGAATTTCTTTATTCAGAAGATGAGTCAGTGGAGCCTCCTAGTTCCACAATTAACCTCCCTTATTACCTCTTTTTTTTATAAAAACCTGAGACCCAGGGAACCTAAATTGCAATGTAATACTCTCCTCATTCCATTTCCCCAAAGAAATGGGAAAATCTTTGCACAGACATTCGACTTAAATTTTAACACACAGGTAAAGTCAAATATGTATTTTTACATACAAGTAAATACTTTCAAAAATGCAGAGAGCATTATATTAAAAAAATCAAAATACTGCAGGTTTGTCAGCCAGTTTTCTCGGTTACCAGAGTCAAGTGGCTCCATATTCACTGCCCTTGTAAGCTCTGCCAAATTTGATTTTAAGCTTCCTGAAGTTAAAGAAGGTTTATACAGTATTAACACGAGATCTTCTCACACATTTCTCAAGTTATTACACAGCCTTTTATCCAAAATCACAATTTTAAGCAGCGCAGGAAGGCTTCAGTTCAGCTTCACAGGCAGAGATGGACAGAGGATGTCTTCATCCCGCCGCCGGGCTTTCTGCTCCGCTTCACCACTGATTCTTCCAGAGAAGGTGCAATAAAAGGGTGCCAGAAACTCAGAAAATCTCTTTACACCCCGGGCCTGTGCAGGATTTGGCCCCTGCACCCAGCAGTCTGAGGACAGCCCCCACCCTGCTGCTGTGGAGCAGCTCAGTCACAGCTTTTGGGGCGCCGAGCCTGGAGCCATTCCCCAAATTATTGGCACCTGTGTGGAACTCAGGAATGTCCCAATCTCTCATCGACAGCTTTTCAACCCAAATATCCCATCTTAGGAATTAGAGGGGAATAACAACCAGGCCTCTCTGAACCAGTGCATAAACATTGGCTACATAAAAATCAAAGGACACTTTGCTAATGTACTACTGTATAAGTAACAGCCTCATTAAAATATGACTAATCTGTAGCAGAAATGTGCATTTTATGGGGTAAGCAACTGAATTTCTTACATTTTTATAGTGAGAAAAGAAAAAAGACAACGAGTCTACCTATTTCACTCGTACTGTAACCTGATCACAATGTTTATACATGCCCATCACAGCGCTATATAAATTAAGTCCCAAGAAAGGGTTTGAGAAAATAAAATATGGCTAACTTCAAACAACACCTCCAGCTCAACTCCTGAAAATCCTTGGCACTTCTTGCTACGCACTTCTGGACATTCTTGAGGTTAAGAGCCAGTCTCCTCGAGGTCTAAATACTGAACTTTTAGGGAAAATTCCCTGAATTACCACCATGCACAGGGATAACTGCACATGGAACATATTCTCCAGGCTGTTACACAAGCTAGATGCTGTGTGGTAGGTACTGGAGTATTGTCTGCTAATTAAAGGGATGAAGAGTGATGTCCACACCTCGTGCTTAGGTCTTGTCTCCATCAGGAGCAACAAGGAGAAGCAAAGCTGGTTAAGGTTGCTGGTCTGCTGTGTCTCTGCAGAAAACTGGCTGGTTTCTTGGCCCTCAGAGCCAGCTGATAGCATGGGTTTGCTGAATGAGCTCTGAGCCCTGCAGCTGCTAACATTGTTGTTCAAATTGTATTTCAGAAATGGGCACCCACAGAACCTCATGCCACAGTGGTGTTTGGGACATGCTGCAGCAGAACCAGCAGCAGTTCTCCACTTCAGCTCCAAGCATTCCAAAAGTAAATATGGCACAGGCAGAAAAACCTTGGAAGTGCACAAATTTGGGGTTCTTAACCTTTTTCAGGGGTCACTGTAGTGCTGGGGCTGCACCAAACCACTCAAAAACTGTGATGTTTTCCAGTGGGGAGTAACTCCAGATACAAACATGGATTTGATACAGCAGCGATTCAAAAGAAGACAGCTTGGCTTAAGTGCAGTAGATATTTTTTCTTCTTTCTCTTCAAGGTCTCAGCCACTTGGTTAGTGGAAATACAGGGCTTTGATTAGCCAACACCTAAAATTTAAAGTGGGGCAAGCTGATGATGTTCAACCTTCTTTTGTGCACTCCATGGGCATTTCTGAGGTGGCTTTTGGTAATTACATTAAATCCTCTCCTTAATTGTTGTGAAGCAGCACAGCTCACCATTTGTATTATTTCTAATACATGGCATTTCATTTTACTGAACATGAGCTCAGAGCTGGCGATAGTCATACACTTTACTACTTTAATAGTACATGTTATCTGACATTTCCTAACACTGAGCTTCAGGGTTTGAGACTGACCAGTCTTGACAGAGATGGATACTTAGCATAAGAGTTATTAAGGGAACAGCAGAGGCTTCAGTGATATTTTAAACAGGGAAACTATGCAACATACTTTAAAAAGTGAAAAGACAACCAGGAAAATCTTTGGTTGGTAATCATAGTCAGGAAATGCCAGCAAATGTTTTGAGATGCAAGCTGAAAATGGGAAAGATGTTTAAAGCCAGCTTTGCTACCTTTAGCAGTGAACTATAAAGCTAATCACATATATTTTTGGGGTCCTTAACGTGGACCAGATGGAACTACACTGCACATAAATAAAAAACATTCTCTGGCTTGTGGGCTGGTTTGAATTTTATTTCATTGGATAAATGTGGAAGACAAAGTCACCAAGTAGGTTTTAGTCTGAGTAAACCGTGAAGCAATTAACAGAGTTCCAAAATGCATTTTCATCCATCAGAATCCCTATTGCCTTCTAGTTTTCACATGGAAGTTATCAACCTGAGACCTCACCACGTCCACACCAATTAGGTTAGAGCAAGTTCAGGTGCAGCACCTGCTCCTGAGCTCCTGGGTCCATCTTCAGGGGCTCCACCTACATCCTACTGCATCCTAAAAAAAAAAAAGGCATTCTTCTCATCAGTTATTTAGTTAGAAATAATACTAATTAATTTAGGGAAATTTGATAACAAGCTGTGGAAATACTTGATGCAAACCTGCAAGGTAAATAAACTGAGAAGAATAATCTGGAATCTCTTTTTAACTTATGAAATTATTTACTTGTTCTGATCTGAGCAAACATAAAAGAACACCTCTCCCAGGCTCCAGGCATTGTTACCATCAATTAACTAACAATTCCATAAACAATGAAAGTATTACAAAAACAGCAGCACATCCACACCTACACATTAGCACCAGTCAGCAAAAACCCCAACAAAAAACTACAAACACTTCCTACTCCTTAATTCCCAAAGGAAACTCCACCCCAGCTGCTGCAATCAAAAATACAGACTTAACAAAGTGCCTGCAAGGTTAAGTGGCAATTTTAGGTGTTACTTGGAACAGAAGTAAAACAATTTCAGACACAAGGGTGAGTGTAAGCTGAGAACTCCTTGAATACAGACTTTCCCCTAAATGACAATTTCTTACAGAGAATGCTTCTCAGCTCCAGGATGCTGAAAGGTGAATGGGTCTAGATGGAAGAAGAAAAGGAAAAAATCCAACTAGATCATGCATCAGTGACTGACCCCAGAAGCAGCAGAGTTTCCTTGCAGCAGCACAGATATTTTTGGGAGAAGGCTGTACGACCACTGCTGCATCACACATTGGAAGTGGAGGGGCAGCAGGAAAAAAGGGATTTCAGCTTGCTTCTTCCCTGACTCTTCTCCCTTCTGCAAGTCCACACTCGCCTCCTTCCACTGGTTTTTCAACTGCTCTCAGATTTCTGTGGGTCAACAGGACCCTGCCTTGGAACTCGCACACCTGTGAAATCCAGGGAGTCATGCAAACGCACCTGAATATGCAACATCTTCTTTTCTGATTCATTATGATTAGGTAGGAGCCATTTCAACCAGGATGGTGAGCGTCTCCATTCTTCACTTTGGAAAGTATTCTTTAAAAAAAAAAATCATCCTGACTTCTTGCTGCTCCTCAGCTCTCCCAGTGATGGTCCAAAGGTCCCTGAGCACACGCAGAGCATCACTGCAGGCAGTCACTGCTCCTGCCCTGAGTCAGGCAGGCACTGGAAGGGGACAGTGCCAGCAACCTGCAGAAGGGCAGGCTGAGCTGAATGATGCAAATATATCATGCATCTGGAACACTGGGTTTTTAATGTACAGCTTCACTGTTCAGCTGACCAGGCCACTACCTGGTAGTTCTCCCCCTGAGTATCTTTCCTCTGTCAAATTAATGTTCTTTTCCCCCAAAAAACATAATGGAAAAGTTCTACGGTCCCCTGGGAATTAATGTATGTTGTTACAATAAGAGAACCGATTCAGTCTTTAAAACTGTGAAATACAAAGATTTTCATCCTGTTTTAAGTCCAAGTTTCAATACAAACTGAGCTTTGAACCCTCCAAGACTTCTTTCCAAGAGCAAGTGATCCAGGGCAGAATCTCCTTCAACATATATCCAATAACAAAGTAAAAAGTACTGACTGCGACAGAGGAGGGTGATTTATGAAACACAAGTGTGGGGAAATAATTATTTACCTTCACAACAAGCAGTTTCTTGGGTTTTTCACCATAAATGTAACTTTCTCCCAACAGCAACTTCTTAAAAGATGTTTGTCAACTTCTGTCATTCACAGATACACAACAAAGAAAAATGTATCTCTCTCTAATGAGATGCACAGCCAAGGACGGTTGTCAGCATCATAGCACCGCTGTTGTGACATGTATTTCATTTTATTCAATACATAACGGGGAAGCTGCTAAACCCAGCAGTCCAAGCAACGTCCAAACAAGCATTAATAATGCGGTGAATAACTGATCATCACTAGATGGTTTTCAGCAAGATAAAGGGTTTTCCCTCCCCCTTTTAAAAATATCCTTGGAGTTGGAAAACAAAGAGGCAGAAGTTAAGGCTGTTGCCTGCTGCCTCCCACGATGGGCACACATCTGCAAGTGCCAACCTGCTGGTGGCTGAGCCCGTCCTCGTGCACCACGGATTTCAGCACTGCACCAGGAGATTGCAGCAGCGCTGCAGGTGGAGCGGGGGGCTCAGGGAGAAGCAATTAACGTGGATCGTGGTTCCCATTTCTCGAGGTAGATGGCAAATTCAGTTTCACAGGCATGTACAAATTCGTGTACAAAACCCACTGCATAATACAAGGACGTCTGTGTTTACCAAAGTAATCATTATTGTTTAATGCGTATTTTTTAGGCCATTTAACAAATAACTTTAGCTCTGATGAACATGGTGATTTTCATGATAGACTTAAAAGAGAAAAAAAAAAAGTTCACAAGAAATGTGGAGCTGCTAACATGTGCTAAGTATTAGGACAAGAACCACAGATTAAGGGCACTGCTTTGACCTCACGTATTCTCACCCCCTGCACGCTCAGCCAGCGCCGTCCAACAGGGAATTGTGGTTTGCTGCCTTGCATCAGAACCTGGAGTCATCCTTGTGCTGCCTCCTGCCCCAAACTTCGTGGACACACGCAGCCAGGGAGGGCAGCACCCCATCAAACACCACGAGCAACCACGGGGCTAAAACCCCACTGCTCTGGGACCGACCCCACAGCGAGGGCTGCACCCACCCACTGCCCCCAGAGCTCAGAGCAGCAGACAGAGAGGTCTTCAAAGCAACCCCAGCACCCTCACAGCCACGGGGGGATTCCCATCCCCATCCCTGCTTTACACCTGAACACCATCCCCTCTGCCCCACGCAGCTGTGGGATGGAGGCAGAGGGAACAGCACTCCCCACCCTCGGGGGCTCCAAGGGGAGCTGCAGGCAGGCAGGGCTGCCAGGCAGGGCTGGGGGAGCTCGGGGGAGGAGTGAGCCCAGCCGAGGCCCCGCTACATGTTCCGTGATTATAAGATTAGTGTGTTTTTATTTAAAGTATTATCCGTTAACATCCCGTATTACAAAAGTAGCACAACAGTATCGACAGACTGTCAATATTAATAGGAGTGTCTAATGTTTTATCAATACTAATTTAATTTCTGTTATCTGCAGGCTGCAGGGCCTTTCTGAAGAAACAGAGGAGCAAGAATGAGAAAGCCAAAGCAGTGACATAACAGGAAAATGAGCCATTCCTTCAGCTTCTCCATCATTCAGTGGCACCCTGCTGTTAACACAGTTATCCTTGCTGCTTCTTTTCAGTAAAAAAACCAAGCACAAAACCCATTGAGGTGTTTTTCTTCCAATATCACCAGAACCTCCACAACTCTCTTTTTTTTCTTTTTGGCCAGAAACCATCTTTGCAGAACAGTATTTTTCCTAACTACGTACACCCAAAATCTGTAAAATAAATGTGTCAGACTACAGCAATTACAGGTTGGATGAACAACTCATCCTTACAACACAGAATTGATTCACAAAGGAGAATTTCCAGACCAGTGAATGACCCAGTCCCATACAGACTTTAAAAGGCCATATGGAAGACGCGTATTTTTCATTGTAGAGGCAAAACACGTATTTTTAGGATAAAACTTCTCGAAGACTTGTATTTTAATGAGGTTAAAATAAGTGTCCCTAGCAGTCCAGGGCAAGGAGGCGTGTTGACAAGTCTGCCTGAGGTGGTAGGTGCTGTAAGGGGCAAGAATCTCTGTTCCTTCCAGGGAGATGCTCAGCAAGACCCAGATCACAGCCCCACCCCTGCACTTCCCATCACTACTAAAGCACTTTAAAAGAGAGAGGAAGACAGGTCCACAATGACAAAATGTCAAACTGAACAAAGTAATTGAGCTAATCATGTAAACATTCATTATTACTAATATTAAAATATCCTGTTTTGCATTTTCTTTTTGTGACAGAATGAGCAGCATCTAAGGACTCAGAATTATCATCTAAGAACTGAGTAAAAGAGGAAACTGTCTAAAATGAAGACACAGTATCAAAGAAGAATTTTTCTCTTGCTTTAGCACATGAATGATCCCAACTGTACTCGCTACAAAGCATTAAGTGGGAATATAGGGGAAAATATTCTTGTCCTTAAATATATTTCAAATAGATGATTTAAGGTGCTCAAACTGCAAAGGAGAGAAGTGGAAAAGAAGGTATTGGGGTAGGAAATTGGCTTACCTCGTGATACTCCATGATGTGTGACCAGCTCCCACAAATGGGTGAATCCTCCTTCCCTCATTAACGAGGCTGCAGATTTCCTGGTCCCCCCAACCACCTGGAGCTCCCTCACCACCAGCCATACCCTGAGGATTTTACATCCCTGCGACAAATTTCAAAGAGTAACGATGCCCAAAACTCCCCTGAGAATATGTCCAGAGGGTGCTGAGCATGGGACAGTGACTCCAAGATGCCAGACATGGGCTGGGTGGGTGACAGGCCCCCCCACATTGGTCCCTAATGCTCTGCCACAACACCGTGGATGGTGGCACCATCCAAATCCCACACTGGAACAAGATGAAGCAAGGTTTAAAATGGAGATGGGGGGAGAAAAAAATCAACTTTTGTTGCAATCAAAATGCTCACTTCTCTCCCCTAGACTGGTTAAGTTCTTGCCAGATTTACTGGAATTTCCAGACAAAAGTCTGCCTTCAAACAGATCTTTGCTGCTACCCACGTCCCCTGCAGTCCCATGGATTAACATCAGCCAGTGGTTGTGAGGAAGCCACGTCTGCCAGACTGTTTCCCAGAACCACAGAAAAAAAGGAGGAAGGCAGAAAACAAGAGAAAACAATCTGTGGCCTCTGAAAACCAGGAGACTGAGCTGCTCAACAAATCACTGCCAGGCAGTTGAGGATGGAGTCAGAAAAGTATCTTTGGAAGGAAAAAGAACCAGTGAGGAAGGAACAAGCAAGCAGCGTGAGGGGAGGAAACTGTGCCATAGGGAAACTAATCCAAGAGGAGTCCCATAAGCTGGAAAAGGCTAAGAATCAAAATTAGGAGTTACTGGACAAGGATTAGTGTAAGAGAGGCAGTTTCCTACTAGGAAATGTGATTTGAGAGCCTCCTGCACAGCCCAGCCAAGGACTTCAGAGGAGGTAACAGGAAGAAATTGGAAGAAATTACAAGGCACAAGGATATAAGTTAGCCTGAGACTAAGAAAGCAAATTGAAGATGAGCTTCTAGGTCTAAACACACGCCAGGGCAGCTCGAAGAATCTGCAGAAGAGAACAAACCTCTCCAGCCTGCCCAAGGAAGTTTGCCTTTGTGTTTTAAGGCTCCAAACCTGGCTGTTCTGGAGCTACGTGGACAGGAGCAAAAACATCAGCGGAGCCACTGGTTCCCATCTCCAGTTCAAGAAAAGGATCTGCCATACAAGAATCCTCCTCGCCAGTTCTGTCTCTTACCTCACTCAGCTCTTTCTGCTCACTGCCTCCCTCATCTACAGCCACCATTTCTGCAGCACTTCTCCCTCCTCCACCTCTTCCCAAAGCTCCAACCCCCTCTTCTCCCTGCATAGGAGGCAGCCCCGAAGGGAGCAGCAGCAGCCACAGCTCATAACTCGCCTAACGAGTGCCAGCCAGAAGTGATTTGTAGGCATCAAGTAGATTATTGTTTTTTGAGAGAGTGGAAAAGAAAAAGAGGGGCACAAGCTTAAGGTGTTGTTGATGAATGAAGATGAAAAGAAGGTTTTAGGGTGAGGAGTGTTTGTCTAGTGTGACCTAAACCGTTCAAACCTCATTTGATAGATGATGGACATTTATTCCCTGCTTTGTGTCACTTCAAAGTCTGAGGTTTATATTAAACAAGGAGTCTTCTCTTTCGAAGTTGTTCGTCAGTTTTTCCCCGGAGTTTATCACACAGCACAATACTTGGAAATGTAATCACATTTAGTTTTTTAATGAAGTCATCTGGTCACTAGTAGTACATATTAGAAAACGCATTTTACTGTTTTTCATTATGTAATTGTGTGCTTCATTGCTTTTCATCTGTTTTCCCTTGCCGTGGGAGGAGGCATGGTGCAGGAACACCATTTTTCTGGGGATGATGTTCTATGGGCAGAACGAAACCAAGTGCCACTGCCCTTCCCTCCTCTCCACTCCCCACAGGCAAGAAACAGGTTCTCAATAAAGCTGAGGTATTTTCTGCTCTGAGGTAAGGCCAATCCAGCTTTTCCACCCCAAAAGGCCCTACCTGGAGAAGCCATCAGCAGCAAATACCTAAAACTAAACAAGGACATGAGGCCCAGCTGCAGCTTTAATCACAGAAGAGATTTTTGAAGTCTTGCATTCAAATCACCCGTGACACTTTCTCCCATGCCCAGACAAGGATGCCTTTTCTTTGCATCTGGGTTTGCAACCTCATGAGAGTTGATGTCTGGGAACATCACTGGGAACGTGTATATCATGGAATAACTTCTCCCCAAACAGCTAATGGCACAAACAGTTTTGAACAGGGGCTCCTCCTGCTAAAAGACATCATCATTCCATTATAAATGTTTACATTCCTGTGCATTAAAAACAAACATATGCTAATAAATTATGGAAAAACTGTACTTGATGGGACATGTTCCCATTTAGTATTCACACAAAGCACTGCAGCATTTAACCACAGGGTAAATTTAACTCATTTACTACATCTATTCCTTTAAATGTGCCCCAAAAGTTGTTTTCTCAGCACTTGCTCACTAAGATTGCTTTCAATATCAGTTTTTGAGGAGTTCATTTTACTTAGATTCTCTGTTAAGAAGAAAAGACCATGATTTACTGAAACCATATTTCTCCACCAGAGTGCTGCTTCACACAGGAGCAAGAAGTATTTCAAGCTAGTCCTGGCCCCAGGCAAGGACATCACCTCTTCTCTTTGTCCTACCCAGAAAAAAAAAAGGCCACTGCCTTTCATTTGAGATGCTCTGGTCTACCACAGCCCAAACACACAGACCTCATATCAGTGCCTTTCCTCTCCCCATCAGCAGCAAATTTCCACTGCAGCCCTGCTAAGCCCCTGAAGACCCCACAATTTGTGCCCCCAAGCTCAAAGTCAGAACTTTGAGTTATGCTCCATCAAGTTGCTCCATCTCACTACACTTTTAGAGCTTAAAAAAATTACCAGATTCTATTGAATTTCTCTCTACACAGCTGCATCTCTAATGAACCCCCATAAAAGTTAAAACTTATATTCGGTAATCATATGCAATTGAAACATCATAAAATGAGAAGTCAAGGAACTGTATGTGGGCTGCAATGACTTGTCTTATTGTATTCATTCCCTTAATAAATATATCTTAAAAATAACCTCACAGTCACACATTTGCAATATAATATAAAAATAACACTGGATTCAAATTATTAAACAGGTAATTTAATAGAACAAGAATTGAAATGTAGGACAGTGTGCAACTTAATGCTACAGAATAAGATGATTTTAGCCAAGACAACTATTTTTCTTTTTTGCATTATTTCTGCATTTATAATACTACAACATCCACATAACCTTGACATTGTAGTCACCTTAGTAACAAACAAGGGTAACATTCACTTATAATTGAAATCCCAATAGGGTGTTTGATTCAAGTAAAACAAAAATCAGAGGCCCCTACTCTGCTGCTTTTTTCTTAGTCACACAGACATGGGCTATTTAAAAATAGATATATTTGTACACTATTACATCTACAAAGCAGAACCATTTAATTTTAATTTAACGCTAAATGGAAACAAATATAACACCTTTAAAAGACACGATGCTAAAAAGAGAAGCAAATTATTTAAGTTCTGGACCAGCGCAGCTTGGAGAATTCACACCAAGTAAAGGCCAGATTTAAACCAGTCTTACAGCCATGAGAAGGAGCTTTGCTGGGGACATTGGACCAGCAGAACTGGGCATGTAGAGGACACCCTTCACTTTGCCACCACAGCCCAGAACTAATGGGATGAGTATCCCCACCATGTCAAACTTCTGCTTTGCATAGCTGGTTTCATTTAAATTGGGCTGTTTTGCACAGAAGAAAAAGGGCAAAGGTCCCAGCAGTGCCCAGAAAGGCAGATTAACGTGCTTGGTCATTCCTTAGCAAAGGCCAAGACCAAACACTTCAGAGAAAGGTACAAGAAACACCAGAACTGAAGAGTTTTCACCTCTGGAAACAGGACTTAATGCCTAACCCTTTGTTAGCTTTGTCCTAAAACAAGAGAATTTATACTCTTCTTAATTTGTAAGATTAAATAAAACTACTCATGGTACCTGCAAGATGTTTGCCATTACCTATAAAGTTAAATTCTCTTACTGTTTCACACTTAGCCCTTTGTAGCCAGGATTTAGTTGTACTGAATGATCATCTGATTCTGTTTGAGGGGAAAAACCCAGCCTCAACCATCTGAAACCATCTATCCCCTTGCTGGTGGTGGCCCGCTCTTCCCACAGCTCCAAAGGCAGGAACTCTGTGCTCCTGCAGAAGCTCCAGCCCATCACCTCGGGAGCAGCAGCACAGCCCAGCCACACATCCCCCTGGCCAAGGGCTGCCATCTGCCAGGGCTCACGCTTTTATGGAGTCCCTGACGAGTGTGATTCAATTAAGGTTGCCTGAGAAGCCTCTCCACCACAAATGAGAGGTGACAAGGAGCTGAGAGAGGAGCAGGGGGACAGGATGAGGAGCAGCCAGGCTGGAGGGCACGGCAGAACTGGTGCAGCACGTGGCAAAGTGGGGTTGAGCTGCCTGTGCCCGAGGGGTGATGGGGAGGGGCACAGGGAAGAGAGAGAGAATCTGGAGAAGTGAGATTCTCAGAAAGCTCTTCCCACCCTGCTGCTGGAAAGGCAAATTGGAGACAAAACCGTGAGTTTTACTGGGTTGTTCTGTCATCAGGTGCTCTGGCTACACGTGACCCAGAGCACACCTGAGAGAGCATCACCTTGCTGGGGGCAGGGGGATGCCCACGGGCCCCAGCAGGAAAGCTGAGCCCAAAACAGCTGCAGGAGTGGGCTCCTTCTGCTGGTGGAAACAAGGACTCGGCTAAATGTGGGGAGCTACAAGTTTCTGCAACAACATGCAAGTCTCCAACATGTGGCCCGTAACGTAGCTGTTGCCATGGTAAAAAATTCATGTTTAGTGAAAAGTGTTAAATCTTGTATCATAAGTTAAATCAGCTGCCAAGACACATTTTCACAAGTAGGGGAATTTTTGTCTTTTCAGAATGGAATGTTTTTCAGTTGACATTGATTTTTCCCTAAAATAAGTCCCCCAGAAAGGAAGCCAATCACACGTGAGGCAGTCCAAGAGCTGAATTACTCTACTCCTTCTCTGAATCATCAACAAGTGTTGTGTGCTAGTGCATGTGTGTGTACAAATGCACTGTAGCTTCATAAATTCCATCCTCTTATACAAACCAGCAGTTACACAATTTATTCAGAATATTAAACTAATGATCCCAGCAGAAACAACACCAATATTTCATGTTTTGGGTGATGAGACTTCAACAAGTAACTTTTCTAATCAGGAACAATCTCAAAAATTATGTTCAACTTGCCCCAGACTTTTCACAAATACAAGACTGAGCCTGACTATACAGCTGTTTATGTAGGTCAAGGACAGAAATAGTAAGAGTACATTTATTTGTTTTTATGTTTCTTGCTGAGTATTTCAAAAGAGAACAACTGGTTTTAATACAATTTCAGAAAGAGAGTCAAGTTAGAATTACTGCAGAATTAGCAAAAAACCCAACAACCAAAAAAACCCAAACAAAAATATCCCCAAAAAAATAACTCCCCCAAAAAACCCCAACCCCAAAACCCTTGTTAACTTTTATTCATTTAAAAACTATTGCAAGGAAATCTGGCTGTTACCAGTTCAAGACTTTACATCCTTCTTGTCCTGAACTATTCAGATTTGGCTCATTCTCTCATCTTATGGTTAATCTTCCACAGTTACAGCAAAATGCATTTCCAGTGGGAGGTTTTCCCACTGACACACGCAGGGAGGACTCAGCCCCAGAACAGCTCCTGCAGGGGGGTCACTGCCCTGCTAGACAATCCAGACCTCTTGGACAACACTGGGTTTTCCTTTCCCACATCTCTCCTCAACAACCACAAGCTGGATTTCACCTGCATTGTGTCTTCTGCGGGGAGGACTTTGCCCAACAGATTCCTCTCTTTTTTACCTGCTTCCAAGTAGCAACAGCCAGCAGCCAGTCACATCCTTGTTTCTAAGTTAAGAAACACTTCTGATTCCTCCTCCTCTCTCTAATTATTGCTCCGCGATCGATTTGCCGTGCGCCATGCCAAATTCGCACCTTAGCTCCTCACCTCTAGTCAGTAAAACTCAAACTCTCCTCCCATCTTCTCCACAAAAGACATTTTCTAGCAAGCAAGCTCCTGCTTATGCTCTCTTGCCTCCCTCTCTACCTCTCTCCTGAAACCAGCTCTTCAGAAAGGCTGGAGCATATTTAGCCCTCCCAGGTCTCTGCTTGTCTCTTTCTTTTATTTTACATGGTTCAACGTTCACATTCTGCTCTCATTCTGCCTTCTCTCCTTCTTTCTCTGCCCCAGTGCTACAAAAAGACATCTTCTGTGATACCTTAAAGAAAAAAAGGTCCCTGAATTAACGTGACTTGCACTGCATGGTATTTTCAGACCGCCCATTTGCTAATGTCGAAAACACAATTAGGAAGTCAGGGAAAGAACTTACAGGAGCAGATGAAAGCTGCAGAGATAAACTGGAAAGCTTTTACCTGCCAAGCTCTCAGGTTAGGGTCCTAGGTTGCCCTCAGATCTAACAAAGCTATAAAAGAGATATTTATGAGATGCACAGTTGCACTGATATTTATCAAGCATGGCTTTTTCCATCCTCCTAAAGACATGGATTTTTGCTTCCACAATTTGAAGGCTGGTAGCCATAGGTGGTTTAAATTCTTGGTATTAAAAAAAGCTCAGAGCATTACTGACAATTAAAAACAGCTTTTACACATGCACAATAACACTTCTCATGCTTTAAAAAAAATAATATGCATATCCATATTACCATCATAATAAGTGCCACAGAGTGACATGATATGATTGACTATAATGGTTCCTTTGGAGCCATTATGGTCGATCAGTAAATAATACACTTTTGAAATTGTCTAACTACATATTTACACTTGTCAACTCTCATACACTTCAGTGACAGAATTTAAAAGAAACACTGTAAAAAACTGTAAGAACATTAAACCACAAAAACATTATGCTGAAGTAGGATTAAGGTTTGACTTAAACCCACAAAAACACGGAAATTTCAAGTTAAGGTGAAATTTCCCAAAATGACACAGTCTTTAGGCTCCCAAGCTGTGCCCAAGTGCCTGCAGTGATCCAGGAAAAGGAAGGGATGAGGCAGGAAGGCATGAGACCATGGGGTCGTGGAGGTCCATGTGAGAATTGAGCCATTGTGGAGGGCTCTGGCCACCAATTTCATGAGAAATCTCATGGGTGAGAACCAGCCCGCCAGCAGCAGCTCAGCGGCTCAGCAGAACAGCATTTCATGATATTTTATATAAACAAAGCCCAGGCCTTTCTCTGTTTACTCAGATGAAATTCCCAATTAAGCTGAGAAAAATTAGTCTTCATTTGTTTCACAAGAGGCCCCATTGAGACACTGGGAGTTTTCCCCAGCTGAAACACACGGAGAAAAACTTCAGGCTTCGACCCTAAAAAGGCATTGTCAAAAAAACATGTTAAACAAACATGACAGTGGATCATTAATATCCCAAAGATTCACTCCATGTGGGGGAAAAACAAGACTGGGAAGGAGGATGTTTTTTCAACAGTAAAATAATGGGCTTGGTGATGTCTTTTTTAATTGATAATTTTGTGTCTCTTGTTCAGCTGTAGCCACTTTTGCTCCAAGCAGTGGTGGCGGCAACTTTATTGGTTCCAGTAGAGCTCTGCTGAAGACAATAAGCATCAAGCTCCCCAGTGCCATCTGTCTTTCTGTGAGGGTCACATCCTGCTGCCCTGGAATCAAGGGGATATTGAATGCTTGGAAGGTGTCAAGAGCAGCCCCAGGCCCACGGCACCTCCTCTGCAACGAAAGGACCCCAAACACTTCAGATGCTCTGCACTGAAATCCTGAACCAGACTTTAAAAAGCAATGATGGATATTTTCCTAGAGCAAAGGTCTTCCTTTCATATATATCTATATCTGTATCTATCTCCTTGCTCAGACTTATCTATTACCTGGCTTGTGAGAACAAAATCCATAAAGGCTTGGCAGGGCAGGCTCTTGAAGTTGTTTGAAGACACAACCGCCACACCCCTGTCAAGAGGGAATTACAGCTCCGTTTTATAGACAACTCTCCCCTCGACTGGCTGATGACAGAGCAGCCTCCCTCTATGCTCAGCATCTGGGATTTTACAGCCGCTGTATATAAATGGGGTTTTCATGACAAACATCTCTGTATTCGGTTTCCTTGTATATCTGAACGTGAGAACGATCCCTTAAAGCTCTGCTGGGAAGAAGTATTAGTGAAGACAAAGAGCATTTCAGGCTGCTCCCCGCTGGAGCATTACCATGATGACAGTAAAAAGACTTTGTCCTGCACAAGTACTTTAAGTCCACATCCTCCTCCCTGAGCAGCAATCCAGGACCCCCCATGTGCCTGACCCTGGCAGCCCCTCCTCAGCACCCCACCACCCAACCCCACCTGAGGAGGACAGAATCTGCCATCAGCTCGTAGAGCTTCCTCTGGGCTCTCATTTCACAAGGCCTCCCTGGAGATACTTGCTTTTGTCTAAATATTATAAACCAGGGTAAGATGAAGACTTAATAAACCCTGTTGCCTTTTCACTTTGTGCAGCGTCTGTCTCCTCTCACCCAACCTCGTGGCTCATGCAAATGTCAGAGCCAGAACAGTTTTTACATCTCCTCAGGTCGCCCCAGAGTGATGCCAGCAAAGGTAAACAAACTACTGAAGTCTGGGTATTTTTATTTCAGATGGCATGTAAATCAGTGGATGAAAGCTGGGAATAAACTGGCAATATGAGGGCAGCTTATTTAAGTTTCCTCCCCCAGCTCAGTGTTCCCTCAGTGTAATATAGCTGATATAACCCTACACTAAGGAACAAAAAATGAAAAACTCAAAGAGATATAAATATTTTCTCCAAAGTCAAAGACTCTTCGTTCAAGGTGTTTGGCCAGCTCTTATAAAAAGAGACACGCATTTCCCTACCAAAGGCAGAAATTTTCACCTGTAGGAAATCCAGAGGAGGCCAGACACCACCTCAAGTGCTCAGGATGGGCACAGGGTTCATTGTGGGACACCCCAGTGAGGAGCCCAGGCACCATGAGTGCTTGGGATGGGCACAAGCTCCCCATGGGAGCAGCAGAACCTGGGATACAGAAGGTGCTCGCTTCCCGCTGTACCACGTACACCTCTTCTCAAACAACAGCCAGAGCAAGAGCTTCCTCCTGGGACTCAAATCAGAAAATTACTAGTCCTGTGTAGAGCTGAAAGCCCCTGGAAAGATGGGTTTTTAAGAGCAGGAGCTCCAGCTGCCACCTAATTGTCTGACCAGTGGGTGCCCCAAACCCACAAGCTCCTCACACCATTATCTCCTGGCAGAAAGGTGCTGCGTGCTCCCACTCTTCCCTCTCTGCCTCCTTGTTTAAAGCTTTCTGGCTGCTGGTGAGGAAATGATTCTTCCTTGCTCTAACTTCCTCTCCATCACCTTTCTGTCTGTGAGGACTGGTGAGAGAATGTTTCCACTGCTGACACTTCCAAATCATCCATTTCTGAGGCCCTTAGAGGAAAAAAAGGGCTGTCTCCCATCTCCTGCTGGTGAGAGTTTCATCAGATAATAGCACAAAGCAGTTATGATCCTGTAAAGCTGTTACCAATACCCAGAGGTATCTGAATTGCAGCAGTGAGACAGATCCTGCCTGCTGCATTCACCCACCAATGGGCAAAGCCTGAGCAGCATCTAAGGGACCTGTCTGCTAAAGAGAATATCACTACTTTAACCTGCCATGAGCAGTTGTTTGGCTTCTCTGATTTTCTGCATGCACACTGTATTTTTCTGTATTTTATTTTAAGTTAAAACCTGCTGAAATTTGATAGCTCCAGACACAACAGTGCCAAGGAAAAGGAGCCTCTGGTCCCTAAGAGGGACTTCTTTCCATGCTGGCTCGACACATAAAATCTGCTTCCTCAATTATGTCTTCCCTCTTACCTGCACATGACAGTGTGAAAACATAATAAAAGCTCTCAGAAAAGAAGTTCAAGGAAGCTGAGAAAGTATTTTTCAGATCTCATAAATACTTTAATACCAAGACAGCCACTTGCACATCCCAGCTCTGCCCCTGTGCCACGCTGGTGACTGCAGGCACTCAACGCCTTCCCAAAGCACCTCAATCTCCAGCAGCCTAAAAACTGCCCTGAGCAATAAAAACAAAGCTGCTGCCACACAAAACTCCAGCTACAAGCCCCACTCTGCTCTGGAAACACCCTGCATCCAGAGAGGTACAGGTGCTTTACAAGAGTTTGTGGTACACACACTTGCAAACTGACAACTTCACACACCCCACATCTCTGCTGTGCCACTCCTGGTTCAAAATATCCCTTCAAGCATCTCAAGGATCAAGGAGGTGATTTTAATCATGCATTCACAACCTCTACCGAGCCACGATGAAGCCTTGCAGATAAAAGCTGTGCTCAAGACTTTAAGTTCACCACCTTCCCAAGGCAAAATCTTTTCCTGTTGTGTGATTTATTGGAATGATAGGTATTACTTGTATGATAAAACAGATTAATTGAAAAACTGTCCCAAGAAATCATTAGAGAGGTAGAAAAGTCAGGGCTTGCTTTATTGCCACAACAAAAATGCTCTATTTGTTTTTCTAAATATGAAGCAATGAAAAATACCACAGATTTGGTCAGGACAGAATTCTGCACTAAAGCCTTCAGTTTAGGTGTGAGAAGATTTTTTTTTTACTGAGAAGGCGTGAAATTCCCCCTTCTCCTGGTGATGAGAAATGCCCCCTGATGCTCCAGCTCCTCCAGGACATAGCCAAAGTCGAAATAATTTTCAAAACTAATATGTACACTGAGTAACATAGTTAACATCATCCAATGAATTTAGATCCACCTACACGGTATAAATATATCTAGATAAACTGTCACCTTCAGCAGAATTCATTAAAATAATGTTGTATCTTCCTTGTTAAATGTAATTTTTTTAATTGAAATTTAATCTTACTGCATTATTTGGTAGATTTTTAATTGACATTTGTAGTAATTAATTGGTAAGCATTACAGCTTTGTCTGAAGAATTTAAAACTAAATTTGACATCGAGATTGGCCAGCCACTGCTGTGAGGTGCCTGCTGGGAGCATTTCATCATCCTCCCAGCCCCTCCTGCTGATCAGGGGTGGGAGATGATGGTCTCTTTCTTACAGTCATGAATTACATTACTAATGTATTCCATTACCACCACGCAAATGTCATGTTAATTCCTGATCATCATCAAGTCATACAATGGTTTCCACGCTGGCACCCAGCCAATTAGCGGTGTGGAAAAATATTCCGCCAATTATATAACTTGAATTAGGTTAAGGACTCAAGAGAAAGCAAAATAAATGCTTTGAAAATACTTCTGAGATAAAATGTAAGTTGACACTGTCTTCATGTGCTATAGCCGATGTTATACAATCTGATAGGCAGCTGCCAACATTCATAACTGTTTATTAAATCTAGCCTCTCTTTATGGTGGCAGCTAAGATCTGTATTTTTACCAATATTAGGTTCATTGTGTTATGAAAAAAAGACCAAAATACTTAGGAGCATTCACACCAGCTTATAAAACTTACATTATGTACTTTATTAAATTGTTAAAATTACTCCTTCTCTCCTCCCCCTGCCACAGAGAAAGTTCCACGGACAGAAAAGTTTCAGAAAAACAAAGTCTTTTTGGAGCCACTGATGCCACGAGGAGCAAGGGAGATCCTGCAAGGACAGAAGTGACATCTCCGGGCTGCTGCCACCTCTCCCTCCCAGCAGCTCTGCCAGGGGATGCCAGGCTGGGCTCCTGGAGCTCCCCCCCACCCCGCTGACACACACCTGGGCCAGCACAACCTGTGGGAACCCACTGCTGCTCCACGGACAAACCCCTCTGGCTTTTGCTCCCTGGGTATCACAAGAAGCATCACAGGACAAATCCAGTCCTTTCTGTACCCAGGAGCCAGAGGGGAGGGCTGAGGGAGGAGAGGGGTGCTGCTACAAGGAAAGGTCCCCACAAACCCACGTGGGAAGGGCAGGGACACAGCAGGTCCCCGCCGCGCCGTCTGCTCGGTGTTCAGCGCCGCCGGCAGCACCGCCAGGCTTTTAGTACCACCCCATTATTTTGATTTGTTCCATTCTTAACTCAATTTATCCTACAAGCATGGTTATCTCCAATTTAAAAACGTACACAGCACCAGCTCCTCGACTTTAAAAATTTATAACTACGAGCAATTTGTTAAAACCTTTTACTGTATCTTTCTCTCTCATTTTCCGAGGTGCTGCAATGAGGCAATTCAGTGTTCTGGCTGCTTACCCCAGATGACCTTTGCCTGCCATAAAATGGTATACAACTAAACGCTCTGCTTTAAATAAAACCCTTGCCTCTTCGAAAGGCCCTACCTATTCAGTCAACACAATCAGCAGAAACCACATTTGGTTACTCAATAAGCTGGAAACCTTCAAGGCGCGTACGGCGGTGAATGAATTCCTGACATCACCAGGGACACTCGAGTGGGGAACAAGAGAGACCGCCGAAAAGTGGCTCTCGCTGCAGCCCGAGAAAGGATCACTCCTTTAAGCTGAACTCTCAAGGAAAACGAGAACAAAAACTGAATTAGCTCGACACGTACCCTCTGCAGTCAGCACATTGCTAGGCAACTTACCATCTCTTGATAGAATTATGGTGGAGGGCTGGTCGTACATCAGGGTTAAGATGAACACAAGCACCAGTTTGGGCCAACTGCTCCTTTCCAGTGGGAATGCTCCTTTCCAATGCTTGGTCATTTGGTGTTATTATTCTGCAATATTTCCTAAGCACCTAGAGAGTCTAATGCATTCAGAAGGTATTTTAAAGCTATTATGTGACATGAAAATTTTAAGATAACTGGAAGTAAGTGAATTTTAGGAGGAATAGCGCGAGTCTTTTTCTTTGTTCAAGCCAGCATTTGGAGGGAGTTAACAATCCTTCTTCTCATTGCTTTTATTTTTTAATAGTGAAGCTATCCACAGGGCACGTTACTCGAGCACTTTGTCTTTACTCCAGATGCTGGCTGGCCACAGCTCCACACCTCCACAATTCAACCTGGTATTTTTCAAGGGGATGCTTCGAAACACTCTGGTCCTTCTGTTTGCCACCCTGAGACCAGACACTAAGTGCCATTACAAGCAGTGCCACGGGGCTGTCACAGCACCCAGCGATGCCACATCTCACCCATGCCAGCCTTAGAAGGGCCTCGATCTTTAACAACACCTGGATATGGAGATTCCAACCCCAGGCATTATTTACATTTACTAAAGAGGCATTAAGCACAGAGTGCTTCAAATCGAGGCATGTACCTTGCATATAACTCCACGTTTCCCATGCATACTTTATAGGCACAAAGAAATAATTAATTACCTAACCACCGTAATTAAAATCAATTGATTCATATGCGACAGAGCAGTGAGAAATTTTTGCATGACTGGAGAAGTCTGGAATTGGTCCCTGTTTGGGGATCTCGGTTGAATCAGTGAGGTTGGTAATTCAGACATGAAGGAAATGGTAAGAATCCCTCTCCTCTATGCACACTTCGAGCTGCCATATGGGTTTATTCAACTGTTTACTATACCAGTCGGTAAAAACTGAACAGCTATTATAATCTTTGCTAAATGACATGGTAATTATGCTACCTCTGGAAAACAAAAAAAAAAGGAAACTTAAAAAAAAAAAATCACAATTCACTGATGTACGTATTTCTCGGGTTTTATAATCTTTGAATTGAAATGTACTTTCCAACACACAGAGGGATATTAAATATATAATAGAAACCTGAATTTATTTTAAAAAACCATTTGTGCTCCCAATTCCTGTACAATTTAATTATGCAGATTTCCTGGTTTGAAAGATTTCTTACACAGGCTTTCCAGTTTTGCTGTAGAATGAGATGATTCTTGTTTTCCCAAACTAATATTGCCCCTCCTCTCACCCCAGTTAGTAAGAGAGGCAATCAGGAGGAGGCAGGGAAGAGGAGTGGTCATGGGCATGCCAAGTTCCTGGGGGATGGGAACAGCTGGAAAAGGCACAACCACCCCTTGCATGGCACAAAAGGGACCAGGGAGCTTCTTGGGGGTAACCCCACCAGGAAAGGCAACTGGCCCTTAACAGAGGCGGGGATCTCACCCCAGCATCCTCTTGAGCTTGTCAGAACAGGCTGCTCAAGGCTTTGTGAGCTCGTCCCCCAGGCTGGGCAGCAGCACCAAGGTGAAGTGCATGCCATGGGACAGCTCTCCTGTGCACCAGTGACACCATTTTGTCACTGGGATGCAAGTGCAGCAAACACTGGAGCTAATTATCTGTTGGCAGTGGCTCCTTTGAGAGTTCATCATGTGACACTTGATGGCAAGGAGACCTCTCCATATCCATATTTAATCATGACATAAATTGCCCACATCAGCTTGGTTTACATGCTGTCTATCTGCAAGGCTTCAGTTTTGGGCAGTAACTTTTCCTGCCTGACTGAACTCCAGTTTCACCACCAAAGACCCCACAGTTCATAGGATTTGGGGGGATGAAGAGAAGAAAGAAAGGAAAGGAGTATTTTTTCTATTTAGGTAATATTTGATATTTCTGCTATTTCATGACAATGAAGATTGCTTTGGGTTTTTTTAAGAATACTGGTGACTTGCTTTTAAACACAAACAATACAACCCCCCATCACCATATTAAAAAGGGGAGTAAAAAAAAGAGGGAAAGATAATTTGTAAGAAAGAGTAAGTGAGAGTTATTGCAAACTCAGGCTTGACAACTCACCAGTTTTACTTGCAGGCATCACACATATCCATTCATGACTCAGGGCAAATACAGGAAAGGATTGGAACCCTTCTCATGGCAAATGTGTCTGGAAGCTGGAGTCACTCAGAAAAAATGTTCTCAGGAGACTGAAAGACAAAAACATGTTTTAAAACTTCACTCAGTCAGAATCATATCAAAGCCTATCGTTTTCCTTTGAAAGAAAAAGGTGGTTATAAATGCTGGAGCTGGGGGAGCATTACAGAAGCATGTCTATGTATCAAACTATCACACAGCAGACTCTATTTGGCTTTAAATAAAACCAAAACTTACAATATTAAGAAAGGTTTGTAGAGACAAATGCTTATTTCACATTTGCAACGTGTTCCTCCGACAGGAGAGCTTATGTTCCTTCTAAATACCAAAATGTGTCACCATCCAAATCCACATTCTGCCTGAAAACACTGCACTGAGCACAAAATCCAGATACTTTAACCTACTTTGCATTATCAAAATATAACACTCTCTGAATTTCTGAACTATTTACTCTGTCTTCACTCACTGCATCCTGATAAAACCTTAATAAAATGTAGAATCTCTTGTTAGCATTAATCTTTCCTCTGAGATAAGGAAAAACACATACAAAAACTATTTGATGTTCAGGGTGGAAAGGCAAAATTCGCAAACATCAGTTAAGAAATACCAATTAGTATGTTTTTTTCCCCAGCTATTAGTAACACAGATTGAGCTTAAGCTTAGCTCAGAGGAAGCTGCTCCCAGTACAAATGAAACACCCATTTTACTAATAAGAGTACTTTAAAATAAGATGTATAATGTCTTCAGATAAAGTATCTGCACTGAGTAACAACCCAGAAATACAACCAGAGGTGTTCTCAGGGCTGTTCTGCATCACACCTATGAAAACCACACGGGATTTAAACAGCAGCTCTGGTGCCTGCCCAAACTGGGGAAGGGCACACTCTGTCCTAATGAATGCACCAACACCTGGGAGAGCCCCTGCTCCCAGGACCTCTGCACAAGGACCTGCAGCATGAATCCCAGGGGACAAAACAAACTTTGCAATGGAGAAAAACATCCTGAAAAGCTCCAAGAAGAAAAAGTATGAAAGCAAAAATCACCTGTGGTGCTTCTGACCCCTTCATTCCTCAATCCTCACCCTCAAGAGCATCCCCAAGGCAGTGGCTGCTCCCAGCCCTCCCACATCCACCAGCGCTCTGACAGGGGCAAGTACTGATGTCCCCAAATTAATCTCTTGGAGTTTATTCTGGCAGTCTGCTGCAGCCTTTCTGAGGAACATCTGGAAGCTTCTGTCTTAGCAACAACTGCATGAAATTTTCTAAGACAAAATCCAGGTACTTCTCTGGCCCTAGGGCTTTCTCCCATTCTTTGCTGAATGTGCAACGGCTCAAAGATCACAAGGGTTCAGAAATCTAAATATAGGGATTATGTGACCCTATTACAAAACTGTGCTACACAATAAAAATAGATCCAAAAGGAGTTTTTAAACAGCATTTATGCTAAAAATGACTTCTTTCTCAGAGACTCTGAAATACCTGCAAACCAAAAGTGACCTGCATCTTGCATTGGCTGTATTTTATTCATGAGGGGCAGAGCACTTGAGAGAAGCAATGGAGCATTGTCAGGAACACAAATCCGAGCCTTGCTTTATTGCTGTGCTTGATGACAGATAGGCAGATGGGTTTGTAGCTGAGCAGAAATCTGCATCTACATATGTTGGGACAAGACTTCTCCAGCTGACCTGCTGCACCACAGTATTCAACTAATCTTTATCCACGACACATCTGTAGGGCAGAAAGTATTATTAGCCCTCTTTAGAAGATGAGGAAACGAGGCTCATTTTAGCTAATGCTTGCTCAAAAAAGTTAATGTTCAAGATTTTGAAGCAAAATTATTTTCTAAATAATATACAGGGTTGCAGAAGATGAGGGCTACAGTGTGCAGAAGCACTGTCCTCACCTGCAGATCACTCCTCCTATCCTTCCTCAACAAAAAGAGTATCCTGGCACCGTTGTGCCAACAAGCAGATTTGGAAACTGAGAGCTCCTACCCAAGGAATAAGAAGCAGTACAGGGAGGAGGCAAAGACATTTCATCCAACTTGCCCTGAACTCTGACAGTGCACCTGGAAAAACTGATGCTTCTTACGCCATCAAAAACTGACCTCACTCCACAAAACGTTTCTTCAGCCAGGTTTCCCAAGGGAACAAAGCCTACATGATCACCATGTACTTTCTGCACCCAGCCCCACCTGCATCTTTTGAATCCCTCGGATTAATGGGAGCAGAGAGCTCCCAAAGACTCGAGTTCTCACGGCATTAACTCTGGGGCATGCCCCACTGGTGGCCTCCGAACCCACTGGATCAGCTGGCTCTGGGCACAGCAGCAGCTCCAGGCTGAGCCCAGCACAGCAGCTGCCTGCCAGGAGGGAGCCCAGCACAGCCCAGGGGCACACAGGCAGCTCAGGCACTTCCAGGGAGCTCAGTGCTGGAGAACCTGGAGAAACAACCCGTGCTGCTGGGGGGGAGGGTGGAGAGCGAGAGGAACAGATTATAGATCGGTTCTGATAAACTCAAGCCTTTAATGATCTACCCACACACTCGAGTTCGATCTGGCATTGACAAATTGAAGCTTTTAATGATGTGCCCACACATTTGAGTTGGCCACTCCTCTTCTACAACTTCCACAAAAATAGCATGCTGGGTTAAAGACACAGAAACTCTAATACTGCTGCAACATGAGCCAAACCCTTGATCAATTTTTGGCAAATCTTCTTCCCCGAAAGATTTTTTGACAGGGCCTCCAATAGAGCCCTCTAACACAGACCTTCTGCACTGCCCTGCTCCCATACGGATTCTTCGAAGGCCCCAGCTCCATAAGGGGCAATGAGATGCAGCAGCTGTAGCATAACTGAAGTACAAAGTCAATCAAACCTTGAAACAGGAATCTGGGCTTCATTAATTCCAGCAATCACAACGTTTTTATTATCACTGTATTAATCAGAATAGGAAACCTATTAATCTGCCCCCAACAAAAATTAATCTTCATAATATTGAGCAGATTTGAAAGACAAGTTTTAATATTTCACTATTTAAATCTCAAAGGCAGAGGCACACAGCTCAGACGATCGGGCAGATCACTGTGGACTTCATCTCATCAGCATGAGGTTCCTCACCTTTCCCTCTCTGTGCATCTCCACCCTGGGGCCCAGCTGCTCCTCGGGCTTTTGAAGGAACCCAGAGCATCATTCTCACATCAAACTGCAAAACTGGCTGCGCTGAAATCTCTGAGGCATTGAAGAGTTGTCAACAGCTTACACTGTGAAGGAACAGGATCGCATCCAGCAGTGCCTGGGTGGCACAGGCTGGAAGTGCCACCCATGCCAAGGGTTGCCTGGCTGTGAGGGAGCTCTGCAAAGGACAACACACACCTGAGAGGCAGCAGAGGCATCCCTGTGTGCACAGGGGAATGAGAAGAGGTGCAGTGGGAGAGAACAGCAAGCGACTGCAAAACAAGAAAGCATCTGAAATTCCTGTGCTCCACCGGAGCGAGTCAGGGATTGCTACACAGATCTGGCCAGGTGACCTGCACCAACCCCCTCAAAGCTGCAAAACATCCCCCCAACACCAGACAGGGCATCAGAACAGAGCCCAGTTTAAAGAAGAAAACAGGTGGCAGAGGAAAAGTCCTTACAAAATGATGGCAAGGAGCAGGACGAGTCAGAAAGGGGTTGAGGAAATAAAGACGAATGACAAATGTGACTGAAAACGGAGAGAACCATCCAAAGCACCTCCAGGTACCCATGCCCTGCCTGGGGAGGGTGACATGGATGAGCACATGGCTGCAGTTCCTTTTGCTCTTTCATCATCATCCTGCTGTGGCAATCGCTGATGGACAGGTTATTTTGCAACTTGGCCAAATTTTCATTAAAGCAGCTTTCACCAACACATGAATACATCAACACACACCTCGGGACTGTATCTGGCACAACCCAGGCCTGATCAAAGGCAGAGCTTCAATCATCTCACACACGACTCATGTCAGGCTGTTTACTGACTGCACTGGAACCACAGAACCCTGTTTTAGCTAATGATTTCTCAAAGCCATGTTGCACAAAAGAAAACAGGTTCAACTTGTACATCAGTGCCTAAGAGACTGCTCCAAAACAGACAACTGTATGAAAAGTTGTGCCCATGTATACATATATACAAAACTGTTTTTAAGTGACTGTTTTAAATTAGAATAAATCTGTGTTCCACCAATTAAGCTTTGAATGCACGGCTGATATCGCTCGCTATTTTAAACAAGCGGCATAATAAACGCAAAAATTCAAATATTTTAGAGAAAATACTTGGAGAGTTGAGACATTAATTTTGCCATATACAATCTGTTTCACAGGGATTTAAAAAGCTTTATTGCCACCCTGGGTACATTGGAATAAAGATGAAACACCATCCTTTCCTATTTACATATTAAAAAATACGTGCCTTCTTGGTACAGATTACCAGGCTTGCTGATACATGGCTCTGTTAAAAACAATACAGCCTGTCTAGAAAACCCAAAGCCCCAAACTAGATGTGTCCTTGCACTCCAACAGGTTCCAAATGGAAATAAAATGTACTGCTGGCTTGTTTATCCTCCCCTCTGGTGAGTGTCCTGGGGGAGTGAAGCCAGAGGAGCTCCCCAGGGCTCTGCCTAACCATGGAGCTGTTTATCAGCCACCAGAACCAGCAGCAAAATAAAGGGAGTAAGATCAGACAGGGAAGCCTTGGGACCTCAAGATGTCTACATCCAGGTGGGGAAAAAAAAAAAAAAGAAAAAAAAAAGAAAGAAAAAAAGAAAAAAGAAACAACAACAACAACAAAAACCCCAACTACCAAAAACCAATCAAACAAAATATACCCCCCCAAAAAAACTCCTAACATCCTTATTCTTATTTCTAATATATTTTGATTGCAGCTTGAGATGATCAGCTAAAATGTTTCAATACAGACAATTTTTTCTCCAAAATAAATAACCTTTTTCCTTTTCCCCCCTTTTTTCCTCTTTTTTTTTTCCCCTTTAAATAAACTGCATTAGAAACACATGTCCAAAGCGTCCCTAAAAAGACCACAAAGTCTGCTTGCAAGGGGAACCTCATTGCACTGAGTGGTAACATTTGTTCTCCCCTTTCAGCTGGGATCCACCTCAACTTTTTGATGTTGGTTGGAGCTTTTATTTGCAAATAGAGCAGGGCTGCCTGGGATGGAGGGCTCCTCGGGAGCATGCCATGTGGCCTGCACAGATGTTCCTTTTATTCCCGCGTCCCACAAGGCTCCGAGGCTCGCCGGTGTTAAACAGATTACGCAAGTAGAACACTCGATTTTGCATGTCCCCCTTTTTTTCCAACAGTTGTCTAATTTACTCAACTCATTCTGCCCCCTCCTTGTCCCTCACAATCACTATAGAAAGCAAAGAAAAATGCAGCTGAAGCGAGGAAGTTTCTCCTCCAGGAGCAGAATATACAGGAATGCTCAGCACCCGCAAACAAGGCAGAAATGCAGAAGAACAAAACTTATTGGGACACTAAAGTAACCAGCTCATTAGTCAGGTTGTGCTCAAGTAAGTTCATTATATCCCAGCAGCAGCAGTTGCTACAAGTATCATAATCTCTCATCCTTATTTATATGTCCAAATGAGAAGTGAACTTTTTCCAAAAAAAAAAAAAAAATCTAACACCAATTATGGGTGCTAAGCATTTGAAAATCCTTGAAAATCTGGCCTTCAACTCGGTCACAAAGAAGGGGCTTAATTTCCCGGCTGTCAGGCATCCCAATCAACAACTGAAGTCAATGGGATCTACCCAGCACCTTATTAAAAAAATAAAAAAAAAAAATAAAAACAGAGCCTAAGAGGCCCATTAAGGAACTGCAGCTACAGGGAGAGAACCTCACTGCTGAACCCAGCAGCAATACACAGCTTTGTGCACCAGCCACTTTGCTCTCATGCTTAATTTGATTAATCATTTTGGTATTATCCCCAATTAGAAAAGTGTCTAACAGGAAAAAAAATAAATTGAAAAAAAAATGGTTTAAGCCTAAGGAACGGCAGCTACTGAACACGCAATGACTTGGGACTTCTGACATTTACCAAGGATACAAAATTGAAACTAAAAATTGCGGACAAATACAAAGGCATTGGTGTTTCATCCAGACTGCGGATTATGATTTTTTTTTTTTTTTAATAAACTGAAACCGAATTCCAGATGTTGAAAGTTGGGAAGTAAAAACTGCTTTAGCTGTAAAAACACAGAAAGGTGAGACAAAAAATTCTGCTGAAATATAATGAATCTTAGGGATGAAAGCAAAGCCCATGCACCCCCTCACCAGGAGAGGGCTGGGACAGGGATTTTTGCACTCCGTGTGCCAAGCCAGGTAGTGGCACAGGGGTTGGCCTGGAGTTTCCTTTTAATAAAGGACAGAGTAGAGCAGGAATACCTGGGAACTCCTGCAGCAGGAAGGGGAACAAACCTCCCCTGCAGTTCTGCTCTGCTGGCACCCAGACCTGGCTCCTTGCAGCCCTCGGGTGGCACCTGGCAACTCCACCTGTACAGCACACCAGGGCAGGGGGCACTTGTGGATGCCATGGACACAAATTAGCACTTCCCAAAAAGACACACAAACCCACCTTTTCCTCCAAGAGTCCAAATCACCCCTGACACAGCAGAGCCACATCTGAGGCTCCGCAGTCCCTTCAGCATCCAAATACAATCCAAATTTGGACCTGCATGACTAGTTGTCGGTTTATTTTATGAGCTTCATCACCACCAACACTCAGGGATTTTGAAAGCGGAATTCAAGGCAGTAATTTGAGATCACTGGTTTTGCCTCTGTTTCCATCACAGCATCCACAACGCTACAGATGAACACAGAACATTCAGAGTATCCCACAGCATCCCACCAACTCCTTCCCAGAAGTGACTGAGTCTCACCCTAAAATTCAGGAACAGCAGCAAATGTTTGGATTCTGATAAGAAGGGGAATATTCATCAGCATACTTCACTAGTGATGCAGTCACAACTTGCAAACTTAGTCACAGAAATATGACTGAACTTGTCTGCTACCACACAACAAAGTACCGTCTAGTGGTTAAAATCGGAGGACATGATTCAGGAATGCAAGCCTTTTCAAAGAAGAACTAAAACACATGATTAAGTGCTGTTGAAGTCAATAGGCTGATTCAGAGACCAACTTCTGGAGCGATGGATAATACTCCCCACATTGCCATATGGCTCTCAGTCAAACTTCCTAGAAGCATTTGCTAATACCAGGTTCCACCACAGCTTTTGGGAGGCCTGCTTTTCTTTTGCCCTTTCCCCCCCCACCTTTCTTTTTTTAAACCTATGTCTGGGATAATTTTCACCCACTCTGAAGATCCTCCAGGCTCTCACTGACTGAGAGAGAATGTGCAGTCGTTGATTACTGCAGGCTGGTGCAGACTCATGCAACAACTAATAGTCTCAAATGCAAAGTTATCTCTATATATAAATGAATGCAAGAACGTATTATATAAATATATGCTATATAAAATAATAAATGCAAATCTGTTATAATCCAAAGGCACTTTTTGTGGTCTTTAGTGAAAGGCACGCAAGCCTGTTACAGTGATGAAATCCAGCACAAGCAGCTTGGCCAGCTGAGGGATCTTTGCAAACAATCCCAATCCCACCTCAGAACTCCCAAACCCGCTTCCTTTACAACTTGCAAATATTTCACTTCTCCTGCCAGCTCCCCGCTGACTGCTGCACTAAAATGTTCTGTGGCAGGTTTGCTATTCTGCTGATCTGTACTGTGCACAGACAGCAGCCCCTTGTCTCAGCTTGTCTCAGCTTCCTGCAGGGTGGTGACACCAGCACAGCCACCACATCTGACCCCTCAGGCAGCACTGCCACCCCACGCCAGGCAAACCCCATCCAGAGGGTCACCCAGTTTCCTGGGAACGCCATCCAACAGCATCTCCTGCTCCCCAGCCTTTCCTGATCCTGCCAACACAAACACACAGCAAAACCAAACCTTTTAGCGGGATAAATGGCTACCCAGCAGTGCTCAAGCTACATTTACAGCAACACGGGTACAGTTTGTATTTGTATTTATGGGATGGGAAACGAAAGGGAAGACCACTGCCAGAGCCACCCACTGACTTTCATGCCCTCCTCCATGCACACGATTGAAATAATCCACTAATTTTGCACATTTCCTAATCCTTGAAAAGGTTGAAAACTTACTCTTTGCATTTAGTCATGGAAAAGAAGAAAGAAAACAAAAGCCCAAGGAATTCTTGCTGGCTTTTTGAAACACTTCACAGATAAGGCGTAACATCATTTTTAAGCAGTTTGAAAACACCCTGTTACTGCCTACAATTAAATAAATGTAATCACAGCCTAAGCTGGCCCTCCCGGCCATCTGTCTTTAAGGCAATGGGGAAAGAAGAGGCGCTACAACGTGCAGTACTTTTTCTGGCTTTTAAAGTGTTTCTCCTTATTCAATATCTAAATTAAATCAAATGGAGTATACTAAGTAAGCCCATAAGACACAGCGCATGATGCAAGAGTCTTAAAATCCTTATCTACTGAGCACTCCAGCTTAAAGGCTGATGTTTTATGTTCCCCTGCAGCGCACGGGGATCCTGCTGGCTAGGCCAGACTAGGAAAATAAGCTTCGAATGACCAAATGCAACTGCAACTCGAAAAGTAGGAACCAAACCAGACACAACAAACCACAGAGCAGCCGCCCCAGCCCGGCCTGGGCTCACCCAGCACCGCCATTCCCTCCCGGCAGCGGATTTCGCCTTCCCGGGCCGCTGATAAGATGCTCGGGAGCCCAAACCCGTGAGTGGGGCTGTAAATCACGCGGTTTTCAGCCCGGGATGTTCGGGGTGAGGGAGGCAGGAAGCCGCACGCCGGCGGAGGCACAGATGCACACGGAGTTGTGCAAATCTGCTGAATTCCAAAGCTATGAATTCCCCGCGTTTGAGCGATTCGGAGAACGCCCGTCAGCCAAAATCCACAGTCCTGTCTGGATGCTCCCCCCGCAGGTCCTGGGGCAGGGGAGCCCAACCCCACCACACACCCACAGGCCCCATGGGCAGGGCATTTGGGGTCATTTTCTGCCCCTGAGCATCCTGCAGACAGCTCGCAGGACAGTCATTCCCTGATGCTGCTCCATCTTTACTCCCATGTACCCAGGGTGGCAATAATGCTTTTTAAATCCCTGTGAAACAGATTGTATATGGTAGAATTAACGTCTAAATTAATGTCTCAACTCTCCAAGTATTTTCTCTGAAATATTTGATTTTTTTGTGTTTATTATGCTGCTTGTTTAAAATAGCGACCGGTACCGGCTGTGCATTCAAAGCTTAATTGGTGGAACAGAGATTTATTCTAATTTAGAACAGCCACTTAAAAACAGCTTTGTATACATGAGCACAACTCTTCCTGATCTCACTGATCCTGGGAAAGAAATGGGTATTGCTCCAGGCTGATGCACCTGAATCTACCTCCCATGGCAGAAGCAGGGAGCACCAAGTACTGCAGGGCCTATAACTATCAGCTTCCAGTAACATACAAATAAAACCACAATTCAAGTCAAACTCCACCATCTATCCTCCAAGTTTGTATTTGTTAGTCTCCAGAATGCATGTCATCAAAGCATAACTACACCTGAAACATCATTTTACTCATCCAATAAAAGGGACATTTATCACAAGTAAGAGTTAAGCAGCTCAAATATTAAAATGGGAATAAAACTATTGCTGATATCCAGAAATAACTACTAAATTAATACTTGTAGTTGATTAGGTCCAGCAGTATTCTCAGACTTTTATTCTAAGACTGAGACTTTTTCACTAAATTTGTGTTACTAAATAATGTAACTGATTGAAGTCCTTAGCTCTACCAGATCAATCACTTTAGGTTTTATTGTTAACTCATCTGCCCTACATTTGGCACACCTGCCCACAGAAACAAACCACACATTGTACCTTGTTTCCTCCACAGAAAAGCTCTGTAATTTCCATCACATCTACTAAGTATATTTGGAGGTCAAACTTCAGATCTCTTCCTTCGGGCTTTTTTTTTTTTTTCCCCCTTCTTACATTTCAACTTGTAAGCGCCAGAAAATAGTTTCAAAAACAAAAACAAAACAGTAACAAAAAAAACCATTAAACCAACACTTTCTGAGCAGAAAAAAAAAAAAAAAAGCAAAAATCGTATTTCCTCTGGACCAGACATCACAGCTTGAAAAGGAAGAAAGGGAGAGAAAAAGAGAGCCAGCCAGTTCATGCTGCAGAGCAGCCGCTGGGCTGGAGCTGTGACGACAGCACTGGGACATCCTCAAATCCACCCAGCATTCCAATAATGCAGAGCCAAGCACTGCCACCAGCGGAGCCAATCCAGGGGCATCCCAACCCTAATGACAGAATGCATCTACCGGTGATGAAGAGGTAAGCTGAATTTAAAAGCATGGTGGTTGTTTTTTTAAATCTTCTAAAATCTACAGGAACTCGGCGCACAGCTCTCCAGCAGCACTTGGAAAAACTGAGTTCACAGCACCGAGGGCACGGGGAGGAAGCCTGGCCTTAGCCAACATCCTCTGGCATGGAGAGATTGCCTGACATCAGCAGAAAGGATCAAACCACGCTCTGAGAAGTTCCTTAGAGACACAATATAAAAAAAACCAACTAATATTAAAATAATAGTGACTGATTCACACTAATAAGGGCTAAGGAGGACAGAGAGGGAGGGGAAAAAAAGAAAAAAAGAGAAAAAAGACACCAGCCTACAGCAGTAGTCAGAAAAAAAAAGTAATTTCAGGGTCCAAACAATGGAATTTTAAAAAAATTAAAACAATATCATAAAACAACACCACTACAAGCCCACCCTAAACAGCAAGAAGTCATTTTTACCATTTCAATCAAACACAAAGCTGATACACTAACTTAAAAGATCAAGACAAAATAAGATATGGGGGATGGCAATCTGAATGCCAAGTTTTACCCATGTGAATTCAGTTATAAATGCCTGGAAAATGTGATTCCCTAACTTAGAAATAGCAGCTGTAGCATTCAAAGGTACTTCAGTAATTACTGAAATGCTTGCTGAAAAACTAGACAGAAGCTAACATCTTACTTACATTAAATACACATTCACCACAAATTAAAAGAGCCACAGAAAAGGAAAAAAAAAAAGAACAAAAAATAACAAAACCAGAAAACAATCAGCCGAGCAGATGTTCAAAAAAAAGAAGGGGGGAAAAATGACAAGAGAAGGCCAGATGCTCCTTTCTGGTGGTTGTCACAGTGCAGTAAAGGTACTCCACACCACCAGCCTGCCCAAGTCACCGGAGCTCAACAGCCAAAGGGAGTCAGACTGTCACCTCTACATCTGTAAGTGGTAATTTCATCCCAGATACTGCAATAACACGCTGCCTTGAAATCTCCGAAATGCTGCCTAGTCATCTGAGACAGGAGTAAAACAAGCAGCAACGCCAAGTGGAGCTGTCTGCTACTGCCTGAGGGACTCCTGGGTTTAGCAGCCGGGCTGGCATAAGGATTGTATTATCGAGGAGTGCCCTGCACTGCTTTATTAAGTGCCAGTGAAGTGTCTATTGCATTCAGTGCCTGGGAAATATGGTGAGAAACGCCAACCACCAACCACCAAACTACAAATTAAGCCACTTGACCAATCTGCACTCATTATCGGCCGCTGGCCCCTGGAAATGAACCGCTCTGGAAGCCAGGGGCCGGTGACGTTAGCAGGGACGGGGGAGAGAACCTCTCTGCAGCGAACAGAAAGCCCCAGGACACGCCAGTAGGAGCAGAGAGTCCACACCCAGGCTTTGGAAGGAGGTACCCGAGGAGAAGTTATCTGCAAAATGTGCATCACACTCTCCTGGCTCTCTTCACACCTCCCCCTTCGCATCCCCACTCCCATGCACCTTCGCGTCTATTCCCACACTTCTCTCGCTACCCACATCCTGAACATATTTATGTTGTAAACATCCATTTGGAAGCACTTGGGGAGCCTGTGGCACACAGAAGGATGCTGCTCTGAGCTTCAGGAGGCAGCCGGCTCCCCATGACCCCTCTCTCCCTTTCCCAGCTGCACGGGAGGGGAAAGAATTACTTGGCCCTCACACTTATCTTTTATCCACCCAGGATCCAGATTATTGCCTAATAAAACTTCACGGCAAAGCTATTAAAAATTAAAGGGATATCTCCCTTCCAACATAATGATTTGTCACAAGCCAGACCCAAATCAGGATTGATGAGGTTCATGGTGTCTTCCTTCTTTCTTTTTTTTTTTTTAATTTGGCAGAATTTTCTGATTTCTTTTTTTTTTTTTTCCCCAGCCCTTCTCACTCTTTACTGACACAAAATTTCTCCTTCAGTGCTCCAGACCTTACTTCTTCATCAAGATGAAGTAAGAGGCAAAAGGCAGCTGAGCCAGCAGAAATGTTCCCACTGTCCTTCAGGAAACAGAGAAGAGTCCAAGTAGTTGGTATGATTCAGAACTAGTGGTAGAAAAAGGACAAACCAGATTACAGCAACAGAGGACTCCATCCAAAACCTGCATCCAAAGAGACTCCTGCTAACATATGGTGGAAATGTGACTTTTTGCAAATATCCTCCGCAGAAGCCAATTCCTCTCCTCCACCCAAGCCACATCCAATAGCTCTCGTAGAGCGAGCTGTTACTTACACGTATTAGTCAGGATAGGCATCAGCCATGATACCAATTTTAATCCATCTAGCTAATGAGGAATCTGCCATCTAGTTAACGTGCTCAGACCCTCCAGAGAAATTAAAATCCACCAATTTAGGCTCCACTCTCGCTGAGCACTGCCCACCCTGGAGCATGGTGGCTGCTCTTCCCCATCATCGTGTCCCGCGCTCCCTCCGCAGCACCGGCACCGCTCGGCTCCACCAATACAAAGGAGAAGCACCTGAAGCAGAACTGCACTGAAAAGACAGAACTTGGAAAGAATGCGTTAGCAGCTTCAATCCAAATATAAAATGCATTTAAAGGTCATAATTTGCATAACTACATCGCATGTTTTTTGTTGCGCTGGGTTGTTTTTTTTGTTTTTTTTTTTTTTTTCTTTTTTAAATTGCTCTATCCTGGAAGGTGCCGAGCGCCGCTGCTTCTCATTTGAAGTTTTGACAACTCTTAGGGCTGTTCAGTGCTTGGCAGGAACAGCTCTGCAAGGCGTCCTAGGACCAGGCCAACAGGTGCGTAGCATTAATAGAAAAAACTTTTTCAAAACACGGACTAATGGAAGGAGACACACAGCACTGTTAGCACGTGAGGACATGGCTGGGCTGACGCAGGAGTTTCTCTTTCCTGTGATGCAGTCTTGACAGTGGATTCAGAAAAGCAACAAGATGCAAACAGTCGTAACAGGAAAAGCTCAAAGTGCTACAAAATGCCCCAACAACTGTTGTAGGTTTTTTTAATCCTTTTATTCACTTGGATCAACAGCTGCTCCAATCTGCATCCAACAAGGATGCCACACTTATTCCCTAAATCTTTATCTCCAAACCCAGACCCAGTTCCATGAGAAGCGTCATATTTTCCTTGAAAGGATTTTAACTGGAAGAGTAGCAGGTATGAGGAATGCCCTCTTCAACCGAAATGAAAATTGGAGATGCTGGAACATTCAGCTCTTGCTTCCTGCACAAAATTAATTATAACGGCCAATCTGTGCTGCTGCTTAGTCTGCAGGGGAAAAGATGAAATAGCTAAATTGATATCACAGCAAAGGAAGGGCTCATCACAGCAATGTCTGAGGCTGAAGTGGAATTCTGCCTTTGCCTGAAGTACAGAAGGGAACTCTAGAGATGGCTGAAAACTGTGGCTACAAGCCTGCAGCTCCCCCAGCTTGTACAAATGTGCCTGCAGAGATCAGTGTGTGCAGCGTTGGGTTCAGAGGCTGAATGCAGTTCTATCACCATTAGCACCTGACTGACGATTGACACTAACCACACATCACCTACAAAGGCACTGCACAGACCCAAGGGTGTGGGAAATGCAGGCTTCCCCAAAACCCTCTGTAACATCTCAGATGTTTTCCCACGTTTAAAAAAAAACACCAACCAAAAAACAAAACAAGATCAAGGCTTTAGTATCTGTGTTAAATGGGATCTTTCATTTCCACGGCATCTGCTTGCACTCCTTTTGGAAGTTAAGAAATATTCTGTTTATTCTGGATTGGGCACAAGATCTTTTTCCCAAAAGCAAGTTCCTCCCAGTGCGGGACCCAGAGTGCAACCATTAACCCAGCTTTGTCACGTTCACCACTAAACCAAGTCCTTAAGCACTACATCCACATATTTTCTGAACACTTCCAGGGATGGTGACTCTACCACCTCTCTAGACAGACTGTTCAGTGCCTGACCATCCTTCCAGGGAAGCAGCTTTCCATAATATCCAACCTATGTTTCCCTGGCACAACCTGACACCGTTTTCTCTTGTCCTGATACACTTTTCTTATAACCATCAACCCTGAAACATGCACCTGGTAAGAGCTGCTGCCCTTCCAGCACTGACCCCTGCAGCCTCCCCATCCTACTGGCTCAGAGGGAAGGAGGCTGAAACTCCCCACTCCTGGTCCCGCTTACCAGGGATCTTTGCACGTCCCAGGACAAGAGATGGCTCCATCCAGTGAAGCAACATGAAGTGAGAATCGCAGCAGGGACAGTCCAAGCTCTCCAGAGCACTCTGGCAGGAGCAGATCCACTCACAGCCTCAGGCGTAGTGAGGAAAACCCACAGGTTCCCATCGCTGCAAGGCGTGCTTTGCTGCACGCTCTTGTTTGTTTGTTTTGAAATATTCTGGCAGTGGAAACAGAGTCACTGTTTTGTTTTTCTCCCCCACATATGCTATATAATTTTGTCTCTAGCACTCGCTTCTTGCTTACTCAGTTGCCTATAGTCTGCCTCTCTCAGAGGAACACTAGCTGTGTTTGTCCCCAAACTGTATCCTGATCCAACTGCTTTGTGTCATCCCACCAGCCCTGCTCAGGGAGCGACGATCAAAATATTTGTGCTAGGATGCAATGCAGAGAGATGGGCATGTAAGTTACTTCAGAGCAAAGCTGACCCACAAGGCTGAAGGGTGTGCAGAAGTGTTTTGGCTACTGAACTCAGGAAACACGACATGAAAAGAGGGAGTAGTGCTACAAACAATACCAAGGCTTTGTTTGTGCCAGATACACTGCTAAGAAAACACCATGTTTCAGCTATGCAACACGGCCAGTCCCCCTGCAAATGACTGCACAATATGACCACGCTTCCAGCAAAATTTAAATATGGCAATAAATTAATACAGGACATCCCAACTGGCCACGGGTCGCAGCCATCAACAAGTAGGTCAAACTAATTCTGGAAGGCTGTGAGAGGCACATAAAATAGTGTGTGGCAGGAATCCGAGGCAGGGATGAAGCAATCCCCACTTCAACTCATCCAAAGGCACTGACACAAGCCCAGGTGCCAAAGGGATGCAGGACGAGACCATTCCCAGTCTACGCAACTCGCCTGCCATCTCTGCGAGTTACAATTAACTTCCCAGACAAAACGCAAATACATTAAAAAAATACCCAAGCCAATTAAGACACAAGTGTTTAAAGACATGAGTAGTAATTACAAATGTATTATTCATACCTAATTTACAAGATGAACTTCTTTCAGTAAAATATTAAACTGTTTACATGCATTCAGGAAGACAATTTCCCAACCCTGCGCGTCCTGCTCGGGAGCGGTGACTATTGCTATGCAACAACTCCACAGACTTACAGTGTACACTATGGAGTAATCAGAAAATGTTTGACCTCAGATATCTACTTGACCCCACAGAAATGCAGACTCGCTCGCTATAAAATCCTAAACAATGGGGCAGACAAGGTCAGAGGGTCAAAGCAAGTATTAACAGGTCATTGTGCAACCCACTTGGGAGCAATTACTTCTGGTCACGGCTAAGTGGACACTTGATTGAATACCACTAAGACAGCTCACATCCCACAGATAACAATCCTCACAGCGATTAAGAATTAAAGCCCCCATGATTCAGCCTTTATTACTCAAATGAACCTAACTATTCCATAAAAAACTCTTGGTATATGCATGATGCAAGGTCTAAATTGAAATGCCACCTCATTAAACAATAATATCTAATTTTATCTAAATGAATTTTCATGAAAGTACGCCACACAGCTCAGGAATTTTTAAAATGAATTATCACAAGTGATACATAATTTCACCAAAACTGCTGCAGGAAAAAAAAAATTAGCTTCAGGGATGAAAGGGAAACATCTATGCTGAATGAAAATTGCACGTCTTTCTGCAAGCAGAAAGGGTAAAAGGGGGCTTCAGGGCTTATGCCAGACAATAGAGGCAGATTTTAATCAAATCAACACCTTTTTGCTATGTCAGGTATGCTCACCCTACCCCAGCTAACAGTAGCACCGAACCACGTGTCGAGAATCACTGCACACACAGGCCACCTTCAGAAATGGGGATGTCACCTGCACACAGCCCCTAAAATTGGGCTTTATTATCATAAACTGTTGAAAGAGCCACCCTTGACTGTTAACTGGCCTCCATTGCCTCAGCTGAAAACAGTTTGTACACCACTCCTGAGGGTGAAAACCCTGTTCCGACACCTGAGAGCCATTTAGGAGCTCCTAATTATTTTACAAAAATGAGCAGCACAGATAAGATGACTGCTTTAAAAGAGTTTCCATCAGGAATCATTGAAAGAAAAAGGAAAAAAGGTAAGTGGAGTTAATTTTTAGCCTACTTATTTATAGATTCCATGAGCAGAGGTGGCAGGACCCGATGCCATGTTGGCAAAAAGCAAAAAAAGCAACGCCATCACCCACTCATTTCTAAAGCTTCATAGGTGACTTTTCCCAAAGCTTGGCTCTCCCTCAGACCTCCCTTGTCCAGCTAGCTGTTGGAATAGATTCATAATGTACTCATAAAGCCCCTGTCTTCTTGCCATGGCTATGCCTTTCACAGGAGAAGCAGACCAAAAAACCCCAAAAAACAAAAACAAACCAAATACACAACACTAAAAATAAACACATTTTCCAAGCTAACAATCCCAGCATAAACCTGTGGAGAGGATCAGGTTGCACAGATGCTGGTGGCTGACCAGAGCACGTGGAAGGCTGGATAAGGCCATCAGGGAAGCGATGCTAACACAAATTTGGGCTCTTTTGGGGATGAGCTCCTTTGCCCCTTCCCTGCTCCGCCCCAGCAGCAAAGCCAGCGCCTCGGGATATTTAAGAGCACTGCATATGCAGACACTCGGATGTGCAAAATTATGCATGCATGTTTGGAGGCCATTTTAGAGCCCGGCTCATGAGTCATACAGAAAGTAGATCAGGAGAAAAAGAAAAGTTTAAAGATGCATCTTTTTGTATTCTTGCTACTGCAGTATGGCTTTGCTCTTTTCCCCCCTTTTCTTTAATATTGAAACTCTCTGGGTCTTTGTCCTGTAGCTGTTGGAAAATTCTGAGTTAAGGCAGGAATCTTTTATATTAGTATTAACACCGTGATAGTCAGCTGATAACATTTCAGATATGCAAAATCCAAGCCTGTCAGGCTGGTGTTCACCACCGTTGATTATTGCACAGGAGCACACAAGGAATGAAAAGCTGCGTGGTTGCTTCTCCCTTGTCCTGCTGCCAGCGAGGTGTAATAATGCTATTATGAAAAGCAAACAGGGATGAACTCTGCTCAGGCGGTGAAGCCTGAGGTGAGAAATCAATTCCTGCATCAGTCGTGGCCCTACAACAGAGTAATGCTGTCACAAAGTTCATCAAGCCCTCAAGATCCTCACCCTGCTTTACCATACTGAATATATTTCATTGGCACTGAATATTCATATTGTGGCAGTTTCTGGAGACCAACTAAAGCTGTCAGTGTGGGGAAAAAACAGTCCTGGAGTTCAGCCACCAGCTGGAGATTCCATCAGGAGGTCCATGCTTGGTTTTCCTCTTTTCCATGGACTTTCTGCCCAGCTGCACATCCCCTGTACCTCTGCTTGCCCAGCTCTAGGATAAGGATCTCATATTCTCCTCCTACCCCGTGGGGGACAATGTGTGACAGACCCCAGTGCCCTGTTCCCACTGGCAGACAGTGCTGCTGGGTGCTATAAAAGCACATTGCAGTTGAGAATCTAAAAATAAGATGCGTTCTCTAAGACAGGTCCCTTCATACCTGGTAGGGCTGTAACTGGGAAACAAAAGTGCTGCCAGCAGACAGGGACCATTTGAGCTTTGTGGCACTGATGCACTGAAGAGGTACTGCTGACTCTGGGATACAGGAAGGTGGTTAAAATGGGGCAAAACTGAGGAGAGCTGGGAAAAGCTTTGTCTCTGCAAGGCAGAACAAAGCCATGAAGAGATGCAAAAGCAGTCTGAAGTCAGCCACTCTGCAGCCACAAACCCAGTGGTTCTCATGATGGAGAAAGCTTTGGAATAAAGATACACTTAAAAAAAAAAAAAAGAGGCAAGAAGATACAAGAGAAGTCACTGGGAGTAGCAGTTGAGTCAGAGAAGGGCAGGATTGTGAGACATTAAGCAGGGAACACCAACTGGTCTCACCACCTCAGAGTCATGGGGGAATCACTCACCAGGGCTTCCTTGACCATGCTATGCAGTCCCTTCATTTCCTAATGCTCTCCAAACCACTTAAGCATGCCATACATAAAACACAAAGCTGAGTTATTACAGTCAGCCAGGCCAGAATCTGTGGGGTGGTTCAGTGACTCTCTGACGTGCTTCTGATGAGGAAGGTGAATGAATCAGAGAAGTCTCACCTAAGCAAGCAAGGACAGCAGGGCCTCAGAGCACCAGACCATTGTACAGGGGAAGGTACCTGCTGTGAATCTGGGCTCAAAGATGATTTTCAGGGCTCTATTTTTTGTTTTCTATTTGCTGCTGTTTCGTTTGTATGTCCAGGAATTTCTTCTTGAATTATTAAGTGCTGGACTATTCCCTGATCTTTTCCTGCATGCTGCACTGTATGCCGCCTCCTGTCCACCCCATCCTCTTCCTTTGCACCATCTCTTGGCCAGGAATTCAGCACCTAGTAAAAATGAAACAATCAGCAGAACAACCCTGATTAAAGTTTGGAAACCCACTCCCTACCTGGAGTTATTTCTGGGGTAGGGGAGAACACTACCCTGCTTGCATGCTTCAACTGCACGACCCAATAAATATCATGTACTGAAACTGGTCTGAACAGTCACATCCACACACCCTGTGCTGAGGACTGCACCCACATCTGTAAGCACAGCCCTGCTGCCAGATAGCTCACATGTGAGTTTTTCAGGGAAAAGCTGACACTTTTGTAGAAGACCCATGATTTTATCCTCATGAGTAGCAGATCAACACCTGCAAACCAAGACACTCATCTGCCATGGCAAACCTGGAACCCAAGCAACTGGGCACATAGGGGTGATGTCCAAATTCACCAGGGCAAGCAATGACACATTTGTTTCCCTCCCTTGTTTAGCAACTGCAAAAATCATTGCAAAGGAGGCCATGTCCCAAACCCAAGGCTGGAGGTGAAGGATCAGCACAGGATTGCTGCAGGGGAAGGAAATCAAGAAGGAAATGGCTGGGCCAGATAAAATCCTCAGTCCTCCCTCTTGTCAAACAGGAGGTTTCTACTTCAGGAACAGATGGGAAGAGAATCCACTCCATGGCTAAGCCAGAGGAGGTAGAGGAGCCTGAAATAAAGTCCCTTTGACTTCAGCTCTGTGTCTCTGACAGCCTGACTCAGTCATGGACCCAGCAGATAACAGGCGGCCATTCATCAGCTCAGCCAACACACAAAGGCAAGAATTTCCCTTCTTAAAGAGATTTAATGATAGAGCCTTAGAAACTGGTTAAAGGAGAGAGACTGAGAGTGAACACACTAGAGATGAGACCCACTGGGTTGCTATTAATATTTCCCTGAAGCAGACACTCCAGTTTGCAGCACTGGAAGGACAATTCCAAGAGCTAGGCATGTTTGTCAAGCAAAACACTGCCCAGCTGCAGAATTAGAGCTGAGTTCAGAGAAAAGCTTTTCCACCCATCTNAGAAAAAGCTGACCATGAATGCTTGTCTTCCTTGGTATACTGAAAAAAAAAAAATATACAACTAACCAGCTGGCTGGGGATGTCAGCCAATTCTCTGTCCAGGAAAGATTTATATTTTTTTTTCACATCTTCCTTTGAAAATTGAAAATTAAATCATACTCCATAAGGACAGTCACTCAGAGAGGAAGCCTGCAAGTGCTACCACACTCATCACCCAGAGCTGCATCCTCTTGTGCCAGTGGATCCTTCCAAAACACACCCCACCTCTGCCATCCTGCCCGCAAAGGGCTGCAGATGCTGTGCCTTTTCTAGGGTGAAGCAGTTGGGAGCAGAGAAAAGCAGCTTTCAGCTCTGCAGCTTTTTTCCTGTTCAGCTCCCTGCAACACTTGCCTTCCTTTTTGGTACAGAGCCTGGAGCTATTCTAGTTTATACTGGGCACTCATAGCAGAAGCCCAACATCTCTTGCTATTTTTGCTCATGGCTACCTAGGCAAGCAGCTCCCGTGCTACAGAGAAGCACCTTCTTAATGAAGCAACTATGAGATCAATGTTGTATGACTTCCAAGAGCAAAACAGTTTACAATTAGCTGAAGGTCTGGTATTTGACAGTTTTTTATGGCTCTTTTACAACTGTTTGCAAATCTTTTCTTCCTTTAAATTATTCTGAAAAGTGTTAGGGGGAAGCCAAAAGTTATTTTGTGCAAGCATGTGTCTACTTGCATGAATCCAAAAGTCTTTTTAATTTAAAACCACCATTACAAACGCCTGTATTTACATGATAGTTGTTTATGTAATGCTCTAAAGAAAATCTAAATGGAGCACAGAAGCCAATGCTAATGCAGAAGACCGTGGGAGTTAATGAACATGCTCCTGGGGCAGTCCAGGAGATGGCAAGACTTAGAGCCTGTGCCGTAAGGATTCAACAAAAAGACTGCATCTCTCAAAAAAAACTTCTGATACAACCTCCACGTGTGCATAACCTGTGATTTTTAGGCTCCTCATCTGGATTCCTGTGATGTTCAGGAACTCTGATCACACAACAGTCCAGCATAACAAAAAAAGTCAGATTTATGAGGACACCACCCCCAAAATTCAATCTTCCTCTCGAGATGAGGAGCATTTCAATAAATGAAAGCAAACGCAGAAATTAAACTCAGAAGTCTCTCTTCAAGCAGGCCTTTTCTGACTCCACACCTCTCTTCCTTTCATTCATGGCTTGTGAACCTTTTAGTCCTCCTGAATCCAAGTCACAAGTCTGGAACAATCTGACTTCCAAAGCAGGGGCAGCAGCCCGGGTCTTGGCTCCCAACAGCCCAGCACAGCCCTCCACCTCCAAGTATCACCTACTCCAAGTGAAAGCACAAGAGAAAGCATTCACAGATAAAAAGTGTGTTGTAGCCTGAGGCCTGTCAGCATGGCACATGCCTAAAGAGAAAAATGAATCTGCATGATAGAGACTTGAAATGCAGGTGCCTGGATGGCAACGAGGACTTCCAAAAGGAGGCTTGTGTATGGTAAAAGAAAAAAGGGATGCTCATTTGCAAGAGAAGGCAGGACAAAAAACAAAGCTACACCTGTAAGAAACAAGTTTCTTTGCCAGGTGCAGTAAGAAGGTTGTACCCTCATTTGAGACTCCAGCCAAAAAGATTAAAGTCACTTCCACCCTCACCCAAATCACCAAGGAGACCAAACCTTCTTCAGCTTTTAACTGCACTGAAGTCAGGGCTGAGGGAGGATTGAAGAGAACCCTCTCCCAAGCCCCAGATCACTATCACTGCTCCAAATCATCCTCCCTCTGCTCCCTGTCCCACAGGATGCAGCAGCTCCCAGCCAGCACACTACACAGAGCTGGGACAGCATCCTGGTGGACAAGACACCCTGAGCAACGCCAACCTTCCCCTGTAACTGTGCCCATGGTCTGGCAACACCGTGCCCACAACCCAGACTGACGGCAGGCAAGATCCTACATCTTCCAGGGGAAGCTGAGCTCCAGCTCAGAAAGTGCCTCCAGCAATGGGGAACTCTACCAAGTTATGTACTCTTATGCAAGTTTGGGGTTTTTTAAACACCTGAGGAAAAAAAAGAAGAGAGAGAAATCAATCCAGTAATCCTTGTTGATTACACTCACAGTAATTATACTTGTGTTATGCCAACAGGATCTTCAGTCTTGAGATTGGAGATAGCTCACCTGCCTCACGGATGAAACAAAGCCATGGGTTTTAAGCCACTAGAAAAAGGACAGTAGGTGTGGAAGGTGTTTTGGGGATGCAGGACAAGCAGAGCAGCTGGATTCTGGTGGTGTCTGTAAAACCACTCTGCTCCTAGCTGGGGCAGAAAGCACAGCACAAACTCTGCTCAAGCAATGCCTCCCATGAAAGCAGAGCAGTGAAGGTGCAAGGACACAGCAGACTGGACCAGGGGCCACAAGTCCAAGACAAGATGAAGATGACAGCATGCCAGAATGATCATACCTCTCACAGGCCTGAGCAAAACAAGGGATTTTATGCAGCTTCAACACCTTTGCTGTGAGGACCTGCTGTGTCCCCCAGGGCAGCCAGTCCCTCAGAGCCCAGGCAGCTGGGACCTGTCTGTGCCTGGCATCACTGGTGCCACCAGTGGGGGATGGACACAGCCTGTGCCACCCAGCCCCTCTGCCTCTGCTTCTTCCAAGCTGAGCAAAAAGGTAAAGAACAACAAAACCCTCATCCCCACTTACCTCTCTGCACAGCCAGGTGTTGTAAAATCTATTTTTTCCCTCCTAGATGAAGGCTTTACATTCACATCAGTAAAGAAATGCCCAAGGCCTAGAGGGCTTGATCCAAAAGCTACCATCCTCCACTCCTTACAGGAAGAATGTCCAACTTCCTAAATACTTGAATATATATTTTACAATATAACTACATTGTGTGGGATGAGAGAGAACAGTCACCACATCACAGTTTGCTCAGCTGGATCCTTCCCAGCTGTGGGATCACCAGTGAGCAACAGATAAATTTCAGTCCTGTTCTGACACTGGCTCCTCCTGTTGCTTTTGGCGTGTTGCTTAACACCCAGCATGTCCAAGTTTCATCGCTTTATATATACATACATAGATCTATGTATACATACATACTGTAGAAATCATATTTATTCAACCTCCTACAATGCTCAAGGAAGCACTGAATTATGCTAAAGCAGTTGAAAGTGAGGAGCTCTATCAGAGACCGAGATCAGGCGCCTCGAGAGAACAAGCAGCGATTTCACATCAGCCCGCAGAGCTCTGGAGAGAGCAGCCATCACCAGCCTTTGAAAACCAGGACCCTTTCGAGACAGCTTAAAGACGGGTGAAAAAACACTCAAGATCTTTGGAGGAAAAAAAAAAAATATATAAATATATATGATCAGAAGACACCACAGCCAACCCAAAGCACTTATGGGCAAACCACTGATTTGCAATTCCAAACCACTTTTCCGCCCGAATCCTCCTCTTACTATCTTATCTGATCTTCTCTGAGGGAATCCCCCAAACCATCTCTGCTTCAGAAAGGACCTCTCAAGCTGTGCTCTGAGCACTTCTTAGCACGGAAGGTTTGTGTAAAATGCTGACAAACTAACAGCGCTTTCGTGCACTGCCGTTTTTCTCTGTAGGTTTTTTTTTTTTTTGTTCTGGCAAGGTTATCTTTATCAAGCAACCAGGCTCTGCTCTCTTAAAGGTTGCCATACCCCACACAGACACACACTTTTACTGGCTACATGTTAATATTAGCATAAAATAAAATTTAAGGTGGACGTGATCTGTATGAACACTAACCAAAAAAAGCTGCTTTACAGACATTCAATAAATGTTTTCAAGTCAGCAACCACGGGCAATTCTGCTTGGTGGCTCAAAACCAGGCATGTTCTGCTACAATGGTAAAAAATACTGCTAAGAAACACCTCAGACTCACTGCACCACACCAAAAGAGAGATCATGTTGAAGCAGACTGAAAACATTGATCCTTTTTATTAGCAAAACGCCCTACATTAGATGACCTCAGCATATCACAAGCATTATATTTAAATCCCCCAGCAGTCTCTGAACATAACAACCTTTTCCCATTCTCGCTTTGTAGACAGAAGCACAAAGACGTGGAGGACATGGTGTGGCAACAGTTATGAAATAAGAAAGTCTCCAATTTCTGACAGCAAATTTAAATTTGCAGGCTTCACATTTTAGCCAAATCTTTTCACTGAAATCAGTAGGAAAGTAAGAAGGCTCCCTCCCTCTCCCCTTGCTATTCTGTCTTCTTGGAGGGAAAAAAGAAAAATTAAGAAAACACCTTCGATTTGGAATCAAAATCCTTTCAGCAAACAATTTTTGAGGAACACTGCATGGAAACACACCTGTTTTAACTGGGGATGTCAAAAGCCCAAAAAAAAGTGTCACAGAATAATGATGTTTTTTTTGAACAATCAGTATCAGTCTGTTCCTGGCATTAATTTTGGAAATGGTATAGCTAATATGACAGCTATGATTTGGAGCCTTCAAAAGGCATAAGCTATTGGCATTTTAAATACATTACACACAAACACGCACGCACCCCTACACCCACACTAACTCTGCAGATTTGTTCTGCTCCTGTCTGCTGGCTCTTCTGCGTGTACTCCACAACAGATTGTTTCCTTCCCTCATCCCAGTTTTTTCCTAAGGGGGCTTTACATCAGGCACCCAAATAAAAAGGGTTCAAAGAGATCTGCATTACCACAGCACGCAGCAGAAGGGATCCTCTGCGACTCAATGGACACAATCAAGCCTTTCAATTAAATTATTATCCAAAAAGGTGTGGGTGGCTTATTACCAAAGACAGCATTTATTTTAAAAAATGGAGAGTACCATTAGAAACACCTAATATAACTCTTATTAACTTATTTGAATCTAGTTGTGAGCACATTGGGTTTGTAAGTGTCTGCTAACATAGCATTCTGTTTGCCTAATTAAGTTTTCAGTAGGGGGAAGCTATAGCTCTCACATTAATATAGGGAACTGAAAAAAATCACATATAAACCAATGCTGAGCTTGATTTACCTTTATTGTGTAAGGATTTGCTAGGGCTTTTCAACAACTGCTAACTAATTTTCCATCAAAAAGCACAATTGCTGTACAAATTCCCATTCCAGCCCAAGCGATGGGGATAACAGACTCACCCCAAATTATAAACCCTCCAGGCAATCCCTACAGCACTTCCAGGCCCTCTGGTTTCCCTCCTCACTTTTTCCCTTTGCTAGCCCACGTTCTGAACCTTGAGCTTATTCCCCCAGCCGTGCTGCTAAGCAGTAACGCTCTAGCTGGGGAGCATCAAGCGGAGGAAAATTACCATTAGCCAAAAAAAATTAATCTTAAGAGGCTTAAAAGAAATCTCAGGGAATCAACTCCGATCTCCATGACAAATAATTAGCAAAATAAAGATAAAATACTGAAGCATCTCAGCTTTCCGCTACATTCCAAAGCGGCTTATTTTCTCCCTAAATTTTACTCTTGCTGCATTTAAAACGCTCGCTTGCAACTTCCAAAAAGAGAAGAGGGGGTAAAAAAAACCCAAAAAGCAAACAAAGACAGAGTGTTTTGCCCCAAAAAGACAAGATTTCTGCCTGGCCAGTCCCTGTACCCAGCCCTGCTCCAAGCAGGGCCCCCCAACCCACACCCCACGGGACCTGCTCATGGGGCGAGCGCTCCTGGAATAGGCCCATATTACAGCATTAATATAATTTACAAAATGGTTAAAAATCAGAATGTTTTTCTTCATGAAAAATAACACACTTAATGCTTTTCATCTGGCACATAAAATTTACAATACCTCCAGGAACATTTTCTTTGGTTAAATCAACACTAGTGGTACTTTTTTAGCCTATAAGCATATTACAGCCCCAGCTTCTTTATGGGTTTTTTTGGTTGTTGTTTTCACCCATTGTAATAAACTTTTCAGAACCAGAAATGATCAACAATAAAAAAGCATTCCCATGTCAAACAATTTTAACTACTGCTTTTAAAACAATAATAAAAAAGGCGGGGTTGGTGGCGGGGGAGAGGAGGAGGAGGAGGAGGAGGAGGATTGGCTTCGAACCTGCCTCGCACAGTAACTATCTCGCTGCAATTAATATAAAGTAATCGTCTGCGCGGCCAAACTCGAGCGCTCTGGGCAGAATTGTTTCCATGCCGCTTGCAGCAGGCAGCCGCGGCAGATGTTGGCTGTTAAAGGGCGCAGACGACAACAGTTCATGACTCCTCGGAGGCGGCTGCGCCACATCTGCAGCCCATGCGGGCGAGCGGCCGACGCTCCGGCTTGGCGGCCGGGCCAGACCGAGCCGAGCCGGGCCGGGCCGAGCCGAGCCAGCCCTCTTCCGTGCCGGGGCTAAAAACAGAGGAGGTGTTTGCTCGCTGCGGGCCGGGCAGCGCCGCTGGAGCGGAGCATCCCGGGTTCACGGCGAGCGGCAGCCGCTGCCTCCGAGCGCCGCTCCGCACGCCCGCTCCTCATTAACCGGGCGGCGATCCAAGTTCATCTGGGCCCCAGAGAAAGGCAATGCTTGTGTTTAGACCGCACAATACTGACATAACATTAACAGATTTACATATGCAAAACTGTGAAGCAACAGGCATTCCCCCTCAATTGACCCACAGCTTGTAGTGGCTGCCGAGTTATTCCCTGCTTAGGCTCCGTAACCAAGTGGGCGTCATGCGACTACCATCTGGGTACCACTTATTTAAAGCTGGCAGTCTCTCTGTAATAGGCAAGCTGGCAATAAGCAGGAAGGGAATAAATTGCATCATTTAGTTAACATCCACTTGCTTTGCGGCTGTTAAAAACCCATGACTGAATAATAATTTGGTTATTTCTTTTGCCAGACAATGCTGTCAGCCAAAAGCCTACTACGCATGCTGCAAAACGTCAGCTTGCAAAATTTCCACTTTAAAAATAAATTAAAGGAATTTGCAGTATAATGCGAGCTATGAAGTTTTTCTAATGCTAGCAACTCAAAAGCAATCGAGCTCTAAAAATAAACATGCACTACTGTAGTCACCAGATTCTGCTTTTCCCTAAAATCTTCTTTGTTTTTATCAGCCACCCACCCCAATCCATTAAATTTGCCAAACATCACCAACCTGTCCCGTAACAAGCACAGGAACTGGGATTTGCTCGCAGGAATGCTCGTTAGATCCCAATACTTCTCCATTTCATGCTACCCACTGCCCTTCTCATCCCTTGCCTTAACTCGCAGATTTTATCATTTCCTTCTCTCTGACAACTGCTTTCACACAAATCGGTATCAAAGAAAGCGGCTGAAACCAGAGACCACTGAAATACAGCTAGAACGTAGCCTTTGTTTAAAAAAAAAAATACAAAAAAGGAGGAAACAAAGAGCTTTTGAAGTGGGTTTCTCTTTGGGGCTCTTTAGTTTGCAGAAAATTAAGTTACCAATAGTAATCAATTTTTTTTTTTGTCCCAATTTGCTCGAAATACGGCCTATGCACACATATCTCAACATCCATCTCTCCTCAGGACTAAAGGAAAAGCCCATGCTGAGTGCACTTTTATACTGCAGAGATAACAAGGCTTTGCATTATACAGTGGGAAAAGTCAGAAGAAACGTTTCCATTGGGATTAACGGCGAGGACGGGCCCAGAGCACAGTCCACAGGTAAGAGTGCTCTCAGCATCTCCGCCTCCCACAAAACCAGGCTCGCTCCTCCCTCGTTACATTTTCAAGGGGCATCAGAGACTCTGAAGTGCAGAAACAAGACAACCAACAGTAAGTGGAAAGCTGAGTTCATTAGGAACTCGCTTCCAGTGCCAGTGATGGAGAAAAGGAGCAGAGGCAGGCTGCCTCTCACGTCCCTGCAGCGATGCCTCCAGCACCCACACTGGCTATGGCACAGAAACACCTCACAGCTGGCTGTGGAAACACCAAAGGGAGACAGCTGTCCTCCCCTGCCCATCACTACCTTGTCTCCATGCAGGGCTGGGGCACCAGGGCAGAGCCCCACAGGCAGAGGTGCCCATGTCCACGCCGTGCCATGCTGCTGATGGCAGGCACATCCAAGAGCATGTGTGGAGTCCGTACAGGTGACCCCTTTCACAATCCAGCAGCCACACAGCACAGCCCTGGTGCAACAGGACCTTCAGCACTCGGTCTCAAAATCCTTCCTGAGCTAACACACGCTACAGTTGTTCACTTCAGAAAAAGAATCATTTGGAAAAGGAGCTTTTAACAGACTTCCACAGCACTGTCAGCTCTTGCTGCTCCACCTGGGATGTTCAGCCAGCTCAAAGCAGGCAGGGAAACACAGGAGCCACGGCCACCCACAGCACTCCTCAAGGGGACCACCACTCTGGAATACAGCAGACCTAAGGGCCACTCTAACAGCCCACAGGCTTTACAAACAGGAACGAAAGTAAGATGGAAGAAAAGGATTTTGGCTGGCACCAACCTGACAAGACAGTGTCCAGTGAAGGGTGAGAGTAAAAAAGGGAACAGAAACCGAGGGCAGAGAGAAAAATCTGTCAGAGGAAGTGTGATGCCAGAAACTGTTCCAAGACCCCCTGGCTGGATGCCAACTCAAAGCCTCCAAAAAAATAAGGCTACAGAGCCCCTAAAACCTTCCTGATTAAAAAATCTGTGCAGGCTGAGGTTTGTCAAGTCATACTTGTGCTTGCTGTGCCTGCTCCATCACTCTCACCCAGAGGTCTCAGCTTGGAATACTTCTCTGGAGAGGAGACCCAAGGCATGCAGTAACTTTGGCAAGGAGAGACGTGCACCCCCTAAAGCATTTGTGTAACTCAGTGTTTGAAAAGCTCTGCAGTACTAAGCCTTAGCACTGTTAATTGTATATACCATTCCCAAGATCATCAACCCAGTAACACTGTCACTCGTGGTACATTACTGTATGGTCAATCTCCCTAATTATTCTTGAGTTATTTTTTCCAGTAGATCTACAAAATTATCAGCATAAATCTCAAAACATTTACCAGTCAACAAACTCAGCACAACAGACATAAGCTTGGCCCTGACAAATAAAAACACTACGGAAAATGTATTTATTTGTAGCAAATGTCCTTTCCTATAACCATCAAATAGATTACAAGTGCATTTCTTTCCTCGCACTGCACCCTGGGATCCAGGCATTTAACTAGCACACACTAGAGTGCTGGATTAATCATAAATAGAATATATTTTTAAGTGCATTAATTATGTAACAGATGCTTCCAGGATTCCAATGGAGGTAATTTTTAAAATCCCAGTGTACAGTTTTATGAATCTGTGCAGTTTCAAGGTTGTTTTTAATTTGCACTCAATACTACACTTATTTAAAACCAAGAGGTAATCAACCACTGCCTAATTATTTTTTTTTTTCCAGTTCAGGCTGGAAGACATATCCTACACTGCTGCAGTCGGACACCCCAACTGGTGACAGATTCCTCCCATTTCTTTGCCATGATGATGGGTCTGAATAACCAGCTGTGTGAATGCAAGAATTCTTCATATGCTTTCTATGAATTTCTCCTCCTCAGACTTGTTTCTGCCATTCAGAAGTCTCAGTCTCCTCCTGCACATTCCCACTCACGTAGCAGATGTGATTCAGTGAACCCAGCACACATGGAGGCCCCAACAGGGACAGTGGGGCACAGACAGGATGCTCAGGGTTTCCAAACAGTCCTTCCTTCATTGATGGGGTACCATGAATGGATGGACTCAATGATCTTAGAGGTCTCTTCCAGCTTTAATGATCCTAATTCTATGAATTAACTCTCATTGCTCTGAAAAATGGAATTAAATTGAGCTCACTTAGAAACAGAGTTCTGCCATACTAGAGAAAAATGGGGTTTCCCTTACTTACCTTGATAATAACAGAAGTGGGATATCCAGCGCTGTGGCACTGTGGTGACAGGGACAGGGACATGGGTGGGACAGCAGAGATCTCAGCAGCCTGTGGATGGCTGCACTGGAGCACCCCCAGGGCACAAGCACCACAGCCTCCATGTGCTGGATGAGAAGTTTGCTTTCCTTTCCATCTTTGCACATCTCACAACTCTTGGATCAAGTCACACATCTCACAGAGCTTCATCTCTGCATCTGTCTGCAACGCTTAATTCGTCATGACTTGGAGGGGCCTTTTTCCAGGCACTCACTGCATGTGCAGCCTGGGAAGTGGCAGAGCCCAGACCCTGATAACACTGGCTTGGACTCTCCCTGCAACAAACCCTCCCTCTGGTCCAGGAGGTGAGGGGAAAATACAGGAGCACACAGAACAATTAAGGTTCCAATCAGATGTGGTGTTGACACACACAAATGAGCAGTGAATAACCCTAACACAGGGAGAGGGTTATTTAGGAGCATACAGCAATTGCACTTGCAACCTCAGCACATGGTGAAGACAGGGAGTGGGGACAGGAGGGGTTCAGGACCACAGCTCTGCTCACCTGCACATCAGCTGCCCCTGGGGACATCCACACCTCAGGTCGGGCACAAACCAAGCAGGAACAAAAGGTAGGTGACAAGAATTTTATTCCTACTAAATATTTTATTCTGGCTGCTGCTCCTTTCCAAAAATAAAGGTAATAATTAAAACTGAGGGTTAACACTTTGCTGCCTCGCTTTACAGACTGCACATTCCAATTCCTCAGCAAGACAATGCAAAACCAGGCAGTGAACAGGCTGAAGTCAGCTGGAGAAGGCAGATGCCTTTGTGCAACACTGGGGAGGCCCTGGGGCAAGCAGCTGTGTGCTGGGCTGGGTCTCACTTCCCTGGGCACACCACAGCCAGTCTCCACCAGCACCCAAGGACTCCACTGACAGCAAAAGCCCCGTGGGTGCAGCCCTGGCCAGTGAGCACCCGGCCTCTTCTCCCACCACTGAGGACTCTCCTTGCTCCAGCCTCCCCCAGAATTATCCATTGGCTCTGATGGGGCACGGAGAATGCTCACGTCACCTCACCCCCAGGCACTGGTCACACAGCACGGCTTGGGGCAGCCAGGGACACCCTGCAATGCTGCTCTGTGGTGCCAGCCCTTCTGGAAACACTCTGCTGATCCACCTGCAGAGGAGCATAGGCACAAGAGAGGAAGGGCCAAGAAGGTGTCTCCACATGGGGAGGGAGACCAACCCTGAGCACAGAGCAGGGTAGAGGGATCAGGTCCCTGCCAAACTGCAGCACACCCTCGCCCCCATAATCCCTGTGCCACAGGAATGCCAGCACCATGCCAGGTTATCACAAGGTGGTAAGACTCGTGGGCCATACCCGCTTGGCATGGCTCGAGCAAGGCTCCCTCGGGGCTCCTCTGCTTCCACTGCCTGTTCATGTGCACCTGCACCCATATCAAAAGCAGTAAAAGCCTAAACTGTATTCAAAGCTTTACTCAAAGCCCCACTGGAAGCCTGAGTTGATGCTGGCCAACACCGGGGCTCACCAACACCCCCACCGGTGACGCTGCCTGTGGCTGTCCCTGCACCAGAGCCACCACGGTGCTCCTCAAACACCCCCACACCACACACGCCCAGCACACCCACCCTGCACAGCACCCAGCGAGCACAGGGTATGGGACAGACCCTTTCTGGGGTGAACCTGCTTCTGAGCTCGGGTCACCTCTTTCCTTATCCACTTGGCTCTCTAACTCCAGAGGCGGACGGCAGGCTGGGCGCAGCTTTATCTGAGTTTCACGTGCAGCTGCATTTGCTTATCACACAGATAAGTTATTGTAGAAACAAGAAGAAACAACAGCAGCCAGTAACCTGGGTTTCTCAGCGCCTTCATCACAAATTCCCAGCTTCCAGACCAGCTCATCATCCCCAGCTCACAGGGAAGAAGGAAACCCAAAGAACACATGATGCCAGGACACACTCAGTAACAACTCCAGTAACAGACACTAAGGGAGCAGCATCAAATTAACAATTAAAGGCAACCCCACACTTGACAGCTTTGGCAGGGTGCTCTCACCAGCAGGCACTGCTGAGAGCATGCCCCAGGGCAACTGGGCAAGGAAGGATCCTCTGCCCAGACTGAGAAGAGCACATCCTGACACAAAGCCTGTGGCAGAGGTCTCACGTTACAGCAAACACAATCAAGTGGCCAAGAGGGTGGCCCTGACCCCTTCAGACCCTCCTCTGATCTCCAGAATCCAATGAGGATGTTCAACTGGCAGAAAACATTTTTTTCCTGCTTAAGCTGGTTTTCTGCTGGTCCAGCTTCCTGTGCAGTCTCACCCTCTGGTCAGCTGAAGCACAGGGGATGCAATGGGAAGCACAGCCAGGGACAAGCTGAGATATCTTAATCTACTTAACTGCAAAGTGAACCAAGCCCTCACTCTATCTGGCACCAAGCACACTGTCAAACAGTCAAACAGAAAGTAGCTTTCATCTGAGAAAAAAGCAAAGGAGGCAAAGGCTTTCCAGGGAAACAATTCTCATTTGATGCATGTCATGGAGTTGTGAGCGCACTTGAGTCACGGCACACGTGTGGACCATTGTGATGCTCTCGCAGAGGGATGTGTCCTCCTCCTCAATCTGCTGAGAGCATCCACCAGGCAGAGGTTGAAACATGCAGAGGTGATTCAATGCCGAGGAACAGAAACACTAAGACATGCTGTTCTTAACACAGGGGCTGTACCTGACACCACCTTTAATTACTCAGAAAAGTTTTCTGCCTGTATGACCTTCCCCTGCCAATTTACCCACGTGTTAAGCAGAATCTCCATCCTGCCCTGGGTAGCTCACTATGATCTCACAAGTAGATAGTACTTCCAATACCAGCAGACTTTTTTTTTCTTTTGGACCTATGAGAAATAGAACTTGAAAACGTGAATATTACTTGTTACCTGACGAAGCATCATACTTTCTTCATGCTTATGGCATCTAGCAGAACAAAACCAAACCAAACCAAACCAAANAAAAAAAAACAAACACAAAGAAATGGAAGGGTAAAAAACCTTCCTACCAGAATGTAAATATTTGTGCATAGCAAGAACAAAGTATTTCCATAAAGCTTTCAATAAAGGATAACTGCAGGCCAAATTTTACCCAATCTACCAAATAGAGACAGGCAGATAACTCCAGCTAAAGTTACTCAGAGCTGCCCAAGTTTCTGAGAAGCCAACTCAAGCAAACAGTGCTCATATCCAGAAGGACTGTGAGCTCAGGAGCTGAGGCCACATTCCCAGCTCTTTTGAGAGAGGCAGACAAGATCTGCTTCAAATCAGTGAAGAACTCCAGAGATGAGTCAAACCTGCAGGATTTGCTGCAATACTCGCTGCAAAAGAGGATGTGAGAACTGGCAAGTACGCTGTGTTTACTCACTGTGCCATCTAATTCTGGAAACTCGAGCTGAGATTCAGCGTTCGAGCACGACTCCAAGGGGTGGTGGGAAGATCCTGGCCCCGTTACAAAGCCACTCGTTGGGCTAAAGTGGTATTATCTGCTCAAACAGGGCCATGGGCCGACCCAGACAGAGGTTCTGCAGCTGGCAAGAGAAGCCTCCTCAGGGCAGAGGCTGCAGCACACCTGCCCCAGCCCAGGGACGAGCCCCCGCAGGCACCGGCGCACACGAGGAACAGAGATGCTCTAAAAATCACGCACTGCTTCAGCTAATGACACAGATTTACTCTGGGTGTTAGCCTGTTTTGCTAAAAAAAGCCAACCAGATTTTTTTTCTTTTTTCCTGGTGCAAACTGTCCTTTATAGAGACTATTAATATCCCTCTTCCTTCAGTTTAAGCTCTACTTCTCTTCCTTGTTCTCCCACTGACTTAAAAGATAAGTTGCAAAATGAGATCTAATTTATCTCTATCTTTTGTCCTCATCCCTTCCCTCCTGTTACTGCCTGGACAGGCAGATTGTTCTGTAGGGAATCACTGCAGGGAGCACAGAGTTTATATTTGCTGCAATACTCACATTTTTAAGCAGAAAAATGAAAGATTTTACCTAGTTTACACTAAACAGAACCCCTTTGGTTCTGGCCTCATGTAATTAATTCTGCACAAAGTAGTAACTTAGATAAAACACCTTACTATAAGCAGCCACCTCAAACAGCTGCGAATATTCCTCACAATAAGACACCAGTGAAGACAACAGCAGTGGATGGTGGCTGCCAGGAGGTTATGCTGAAACAAATGCATTTTTATTTTTCCCTTTAAATTACAAAGGATTATCATTTTACTCAGCAATGCCCCTTATTAAATTGAAACTCTCCACATCAGAATTAAATACATCCTATCTACTCAAAATGAAGTGTATTATTTATCAGTAATATTTAATGACAAAAACCTGATAACTTTCTCTGATTATACCACTGATTTCCTCCAGTCATGCACCATTGGCTCTGCTGGTCATTAGCATTATCACAGTGCATAAACTCTGGCTTAGGCAGCAAGTTTGATAACAGAGCCAGACACCTATAGCTACCATTTTTCAGTTTGTTCAGATTTACTAGTTTACCTCTCTATGAGCGTGCCTCTATCTAATGGCATCGATTAAAATCCCTAAAAATCCCAGACAGTAAATTTCCATTTCCATGCAGCACGCTTCTGCACACTCAGAATTCCTCAGTAAATATACAGCACTTGCTGAAAAATCAGATTTCCCCTTCAACTGGCTGTGGACCCTTTTCCTGAAAGACTATACTCCAGCCAATCTGAAAAATAAATAGGAAATATTTGGCCTTCTCTGACTGTTTAATGCCAGGATAGGCATTGGATAGGCTTAAGATATTTTAGCTTACTTCACAGGCAATGTTCCATTTTAACTTTTATGAAACAGTATTTTTGAATGCTGCAGATACCGCTTTTATAGAAGTGAAGAAAAAAAAAAATCAGAACAGTTATACATGGTACAAAATCAGCTAAAATACACCAAGATGGGTTTCTCCCATTCTCAGTTAAATCCTGTAAATAAAATAATGGATTAGAAAGGTTTCCTGAGCAAGACCATCATTCCCCACACTGCTGGCCTTCAGAAAACTCCGATGGGTTAAGCCAGAGAAAAACTTTAAAGCAGTTGTACAAACAATAATTTTGCTGCATACTTCTGACATTCCTCTTTCAAAGCTTTTTAGGTATCAAGTCATTTATCACTGAAAAATACATTCTCTCTTTTCCAAACCTAGAACTCAGGAACTTTACAATCCTTAATGTATGTTATCTGAACATGCACATGGCACAGGCATATCATTAAAAACTAACAAAAACAATTTATTACAAGCTATTTCAGAGCCACTTTCTCCCAGTACTCATTTAATTCAATGAGAGCAGGATAGGGCCCCGGACATCTCTCTGATTAAAATTAATTACTAAAGCTGTTAAGACATTATTACTATTGCAAACCTTACTGAGAAAAATCTCTCTTCTAAATCTGCTAATGCAGCTACAGGCCATGATGTTCTGCACAAACATCCAGAGAGATTCTTATGCGTTACACACATGAATATTGTAAGGCTTTATTATCTAGCCAAACTGATTTTCTTTCAACTTTCCTTTCTTTTTTTTTAGCTCAGTCCATCCAAGGAAGCTCCCATCATTTCAACAGGGGTGTTTAGGGACTAGGCCACATAACTGAAGCTAAATCTGCCTGTCTTATGGAAATACAACCACTTATGAAATTCACCCGAGGGGGAGGAATAATTTACAGTACACTGATCAACAGAGTTTGCATGGCACTGTCTGAAGGAGCCCTGTTTGGGAAGGAGAGCTGTTATGAAAGCAGAAAGTATCAATACTAACACAATTGGTGCCACTGGGTTATGCTATTTGCCAGGCAGAATCCATCTCTCGCACAGAAAATTTCAGTTTGGGTGTAGTTTCAGTATCACTAACTGCAGTTTTAGAAGTTGGGACCATTACACAGGAAACAGCAGCGATTTGATGAGGTTAATGCCAAATTCTGTGATGTGCTGAGGCAAAAAATGGATCAAACCCTGGCAGTGAGCTTGGGGGCACGGGATGCAGAAGTGCTGGCACAGCCCCCTGCTCCTCTCATCCAGGGGCTTCAATCTGATCCTGCAAAAATGAAACAGTGAAAAATACTGTCACTGCTCTCCTCTGCCCACCTGCAGCTCTACCTGCATGTGCATCGGCCCCAAAACACACTTTTGGCCTGACTGAGCAGCACAGGCCAGGCACATCCTCCCCTGGACTGCCAGCCCTTCCCAGCCAAACCCAGCTTCAGTGTGCTCCAAGCTCAATGTCTGGAGCCACTCCATGATGCCCCACAACCCCTGCACCGCACTGCTTTTAAGGGATTTCTGCCACAGGAGGAAAAGGAGGATTTACAAGCCTGATTTTAATGGAATTTTTCTTTCCAGCACAAGTATAAAACGTGGGAACTGGGCTGGACGAGCTGCCTGAGCGGCTAACAGAGATTTGTCATGAGGTTCATGGAAGACAGAGTTCATGACTCACTGTCAGTGAGCTCACTATTAGAACATAAAAACTATTATTAAAAATAAAAATGCAAGCACCAAAAGGAACACTTCAAGAAGGTTTTAACTTCTTAATCCCAAACAAAACACCCTTGAAATGAGGCTTGTAGCAGGCTCAATGGAAAAAATCCACAAAAGACAACCTTGTTATCAAAAATCTACTGGAACAGCACATTTTAATTGAAAACCTCCCTCCCTGTTTCTGCTCCCTTGGTATTCCCAGAAGTTTCTTAGGAAGAGGTGTCTCACTCACGGTCATCTCCCAGCTTTCCAGCAGCAGAAAAACATACACTTCACATTCACTACACAACACCAGGAAGATGTTTTTTAAAACTGACATGGGTTCATAAAGAAATATCAGTTAATTACTTAATCCTCCTAAATGGAACGATCAACATCCTTTCAGCAAACAAGGCTGTGATGATTTAACGTTTTACTGCACTGGGAGAATTAACCCCACTCCTCTCCCTTCTGCTGCGACCGCTCGTTTCTTTAGAATCAGGTCCATTTTTCACTTCTGCAGAGCTGCCCCTGCACCCAGGCGAGCAAAAACACCAAGAGACAAAAATGTGCCTCAGTGTTATTCTGCCAAGGTTTGACCTCCAGACTGACAGAAAGGCAGGTGGCCCGGGCACCCAGGAAATCAAGGTGCAAGAGCAACAAGCCCCAGCGTGAGGCTGGAACAACTTCATCAGCATCCCAGGAACACCACTTCAAAAGGAACCGGGGAGGGATGTTTGAATCCCAGCTCAGACAGCTCCTGAATCCCTGAGAACCCCTGGCCCTCGTTCTGGCAAGAACAAAAGTCCTTTCAGGGCTCCACTGCTCACTGCAACCAGACCCAGGCTCAGACAAAATTCTGCAGGCAAGTGCTGTGCAGGGAAGGGAATTCAGCATCGATTTTCGTGATCAGATGTTTAGTGGTTGCTCTGAACACTCCAGCAATCCCCCCTCACCATTTTATCTTCCTTTATCACAAGCTTTTTAATAGAGACATGACATTCTGCTTACTGCTGGGCTCTCTCTATTTATCTCTCTCTTAACAACAGTTTGGCATCATCGGCTCCGCTATCTAAATCAGCAACAGTGCATGTCCGGTCACATAAAACCAGAGAGGCTTCCCGAGATGCCTTGGGAACTCTGACTGCTCCAGTTTACTGATGTGTTAATATGCCCCATCCACTAATTAATGAACAAACAGCACAGCCAGGGAGCTGGGGGAGGGACACCAACACCAAGACTGCGGAGAGCCCAAGGAAAGACACTTGACCCTAATTGTTAGCAACAAGATGACAAGACTGATCGGGAAGTACAGCTAAAAGTCAGATCCAACATGAAAGGAAATGTCTGGCGAAGAGGGGGAAACTAACGATGCCACTGGAGGCTGCAGCCAACCTGCCACACTGTGCCACCTTCTGTCGGGCTGTCAGCGCTCAGTGCCCAGCACCTGGCCTGGGCTCCTCAGCACCACGCTCCCACCACATCCCGCTCTCCACACCCCAACCCTCATCCTCCTCCTGCGACCCTGCAGCCCCAGGGTGTACACTCCAGCCAGGAAAAAACACGAGTTTGCTCCAACCTGTGACGCGGGATGAGAAAGCACGGCTCACGCTGCACCTTCCCGGCAAAACCACCTGCAGAATTCCAGCCAGTGGGTTTTAAGAAGGGCCAAAGTTTGGCTGAAGTTTCAGACAGACCCAGTTTTACCTGGGGCAAAACATTCTTCATCTTAAAAACAGCCTGGACCACGTACCACAACAGACATGACTGCAGGTGCACCAGCGAGAGGGTGCTGCGCCCCGTGTGCACTTTGGGAAACACTTCCATATCGAGTTCAAACCCTTGGAAAAAAGGTTGTAAGCTCTTTCCACCTGAAAAATCAATTCCACTGAGAGTCACAGCAGTGCAGGAGACACTGCAGCACTGTGCTATGGGACACACACCCAGGAGAAAGTTGACTCACAGATGGCACATCCAGCGCAGACACACCACGAACGCTGCGGAGCCCCAGTTTTCAGTGCCAGTTTTTTTTTAATTCAGTGCCTCTGAATTAAACTAACCTCGTGAGGAAACAGGTTCTCCTAATAAAAACACACCAGTGACAAGCATTGTACAGGCAGCACCATTAGCAGTAAACAATACACGGGAGAATCATCCAAATAAAACATTCTGGGTATTTATTTGTGTTGCTTTCCGAGACCATTGCAACTGAACGGGAAACTGGAAGGGAAAAAAAGCCCACAATTAGTTTCAGAATAGCACTCCCAGAAACACTGTAGCCTATCAGATCTATGTAAATATTTTACGATATGGGTTCCATTTCAGTAGATCTGTCAAGATATTTACAGGGCTTGACAGTATTTCTGCCTTTAATTAAATTTTCACACACATACTTTAATGTAATTTAAATAGATTATTAGTTGTCAGAATATAGTATAAATTTTGTTTACGATTTAGTTACTTTAAGTACTCACATTGAGGAAACTCATTTAACCCCCTGACTGAGGAACATTAAGTGTTGAGATGAGACTTCTAAAGAGCTTCTACTGCCCTTTGCACTCTTGCAATAATCTTAAATTACTACAACTTAATTGCAATTTCAAGGCACTAAAATGGAGATGTTTTAAAAACAGCACCAGGAGGGTCAATGAGAGGAGAAAAATTATTTAGTCCCCCTCAGGTACCAGATGCTCTTTGGGGAGAAACTGATTTTGCCCACGCTCTTCTCTTTGCCCATTTTCCATAGAATCCCGTCTTCATTCGCAGAATGACATGGAACAAAAAGTCATCAAGATTATTCTGGATACTTGCCACATCCAAACAGCCATTAGACATAAGCCTGCTCACTTGCATGCATGGAAGAGACCCGTGCCAGGAGAACAGAAAGACAAAACCCTAGAGCACATTTGAGAGAAGGCTGCACACGAACAGAGCCAGCAGCTTCTCTGACTTGGGAGCTCCAGTGCTGGAGTAGGGAAAAAGAGCACGTGTTAAACCAGTCCAGAAATCCCAACCAACAAACACCTGATCTCCGTAAAACACTTCGACTGATTCCTCTACAGCACAAAACACATCTTTTTAAAGTAAAAGGCTACAGAGATCCCACAATTAAGCTTCTCCTCTAATGACTGACTGATTCATTCCATGCTGGTTTTTTTTCCCCCTCTCTCCACACTGGCATCACCGTGTTACCTGCAGGAGCTGCAATTCCCAGCGCAGCGAGCCGCGGGAGCGGAACCGTGCCGTGAGCCGGCTGCGAGCAGCGCTTCTGCCAGCGCCAGACCAACCACCTCTAGCAACCACAAGATCTTCTCCGCTTCTTCTTGCAACGAGACATTTCACAAGGATCTGGCCAACAGAAAAACAATCACACTCACGATGTGAGCAGCGCCGTGCCTCAGCGCGGCCGGCGCTGACGCACGTCCTCGGTGGCGCGCCGTGAAGGGCTCCCAGCCCGGCCATACCTTTCGAAGCACTGGAATAAAGTTTGCTTGCCAGGACCTCTAAGAACGGTCTCTAAGACGCTGCTGATCTCTAGTGCACAGCGTCTCTAAATTCCACCTAGCAAATGCTTCCTGGCTTCTCCTGCATATCACATCTCTGCTAAAGCGCTCGCCGGGTGTGAAAACACGCTACTATACGTGGAGGGAGGGGGAGAAAAAGTTTCAGTGATACGAGTTAGTGGCACAGACCAAAAGCCAAAGGCAGCAACATCAGCAGAAGCCCCAGCTGATCAGCAGAAGCCCCAGTTGATGCCAGCACCCTCTGGATCAGGCCCAGGGCAGCCGACTGCACCCTGAGCTCGCCCCTGGGGACACGGGGACCACGCTGTGCCCATGGGCCATGTTCAGAGCCGGGTGCCACCGTGTCCCCATGCTGCTGACCACCCCCTGGGCTTCCCCTCCAGCCACCAGCCCCTTCCCACCTGCTTCCCCAGCAGAGGCTCGCAGGGAAAAGCTCTGGGAAGCATCCTGACAGCAGGGTTCATCTGAGGAATAATTAAAATGCGCTATTTAATTCAGTTTAAATACGGACAGCAAACAAAACCCTCGTGCACCCGAGCCCTGCAGGGCCTGATCCCGCTCCCCCCGCAGTGGGAGCCCCCAGGAAAGCTCCCTCCAGGCGCCCTGTCCCTGCACACACGATGCTGGATGTGCTGGGAAGGGCAGGAGAGGCCTGAGCAAACGCTGCACCTCCAAAAGACACCCAGCTACCTGCAAAAACCCCACCGAGCCTTCTTCAGCCCTGGCTCAGCTGCGTAAAAATATTTCAGCTCAGTGCCTTGAAGTTGCAATTAAATTGTAGTAATTTAAGATTATCACAAGAGCAAAGGGCAGCAGCAGCTCTTCGGCAGACTCCTCTCACCACTTAATGCTCCTCAGTCTTGGGGTTAAATGAGCTTCTTTAGTATAAGTACCTTAAAGCAAGTGAATCGTAAACAAAATTTATACTATTTTCTGACAGCATATAATCTATTTAAATTTATTAAAGCTTCTCAGAGAAAATTTAAGATGACAGAAGTATCATTATGCCCCATAAATAACCGGACAGCCTTGCCAGAATAACTGTATTTTACATACATATCCTACATATGTGTGTGCATACGTTATTTCATTTAATACACAAATTCGTGCTCAACAGATATTGCACAAAAGGAATTGCGTTATCCAGTTCAATCTCTCAATATAAATGACCACAAGAGATACGAATACTAAACACTAGATACATTCCACAAATCTGCCTTTTTACTACCAGCCTTTTCCCTAATTTTTACAGTGCTCTGAAGCAGGAGTAATTCAGGAGTTACAAATGTCTACAGTGTATCACATCAAGGATGATAATGCAGATTTTAGCTCTGAAAAAAAGGTGATCCACTCCACTGCAGCGCGCGCTGCACGCGAATGTCCGATGCACAATTCCCTGCTCAACTTCCCTGCTCCTTCTCCTGCCAGGGCAAAACCCAGCTGTGTTACAGTTACTGGTGGAACTGATTTAAGCAGAAAATGTTTATAGATGTTAAAAAACATTACACATTACGCAAAATGGCTTAATAGCATGCATGTGCACGTTTAATGCACATACGTTTTATTGTCTAATTAAAATATATACCGTAAAAATCTACAGGCTTTAGAATAAGTTATGCAGGACAGTTATGAAACCTTACCTTACAGAAAGTATAAAGTACTTATTGTGAGATCTGCACTGCTAATTAAAAAAATGCTTATACAGAAAGATTTGGGATTTCTTAATTCTTCAGCAGATGTGCACTTGGTCTGCCTCCTGATTAATATACATTAGGGTAACAGCCGCTTACTTGTTTTTTTTTTCTTTAATAGATATTTCCATTGTTTTAGAACACTTTAAAGAAATGAAAGGGACGCATTTGTAAAGTTTGCGATCAGTGTTTGAATACAAACATGAAACTGTCACACAACAAAACTAACCTCACTCCCCTGGTTCAGTTTGAATCCTAAGTGTTCATTAAAGTAAAATCGAGTCTCTACTAATACTCTTTACTGGTATTTCCACTAAAAAACTACACAGTAACAGTGTCTCTGCTGATACAGCCACGCAGACACATTACACACAGTCCTGTAAAAATCCCGGCGTATCAAAACCAAGGTCCATCCTGACTGCTTGGCAACACGTTTGAAGGGAAGATATTACAAGTTTTCCAAACTCTAGGAACGCAGTCACCCAAAATACAGTGCTTAATCACAAGCAAACTCCTCTATTATACACCAACACAGAACTTATACACAGCGAGGAAAAAAAACAAATCCACATTTCCTTACAATTCAGCCATCCAGAAATTAAAGCTGAATTCCACAGAACTTTTATGTTTTTCTGCATTGCACTACTGTAACGCCTTCTTCTCTGCAGCTCTAGACAGCATAAACAAAATCAAATCCTAAGTCCCTCTGAAAGTGTAAAAGTGCACTTCAAACCATCATCATTAAAAAAAAAAAATCCAAACCCTAAACCCCAGCCCAGGCACAAAAAACTAACTTTGCAATCAAAATCGTAAGCAACAGAAAGCCTTGTTTGAAATAGTAGTTATTTTTCTCAGAGTTATCCTTTGGTTTCACAACAAAGATCAGCATTTGTAATGGTCCATTTCTGCATAAGTGAACATATAGCCTTGCTGCCTGATCGAATAGTCCAGAGCTTTCAGTGAGGCAGCTCCTGACAACAGCCCAGCAGCAGCTTTGTTTGATCTCTCCTGCCTTCCTTAATCTGGGTTGTCAAGGTTCACTTGTTGGAGGCTGTTTACTTTACTTTTTCCAGAAAAAAAAAAAAAAGTGATTTTTTTTTTCCTGTCTCTCATACAATGACTAATCCAAAGACTAAGGGGGAAGAATGCTGCCAATGCAAGATGTTAAAGCTACAATACCTTTTTGCAATGAGATTTTAGCCGACACCTTTTGAATGGTAACTAGTGGAGAGCTTCCTCCCCCAGTGCCCTGGTCCATTCAATATGGCTGGGAGATAGTTCAAATAAAATGTGCAGGGGAAAAGCTTCAGAGGAGAGAAGTTGAAAGGAGCAGCCCCGATTTCCCTGTCTTCCCCCAAATCTAGCTGCCGAGATGCACGGTACCTCCTTGCCCACACTAGCTTCTCTGGGAGCTTGAGTTATTTCAGGCTCTCTCAAACTTACAAAACGTAAGAGCTTCTCAGCGGGAACAAAAACTGTAAAGATAATACTAAACAGAGCAAAACCCCTGTTTTCCAAAATATTAAAGCAAGCAAATGGATTAACAGCACAGGCAAAAAAAGTTTCTTCGATGACATGCCTGCAACTTTGTCTAATTAAGCAGCTGTCACAAGTGACATCAACATTTGGTCAAATCAGGTAAAATCCAAGCTTACAAAAACTGTATGGAAAGGAAACACAGTTTAGAGAACTGTTTTAATATTGAGAACCATCCAGCACCCCAGAAATCAGCAGGCTACATGGTGTAGACGACACGCTACGAGCAGCACACATCCATTACTCACTCCGAGAACAGTTACTAAAAATGAAACCTTAAACTTCTGAGCACAGAAGTTGGGCTGCAGCTTCTCTACAGCAGCGGCTCGGAGAGCGCTCGCAGGCGGCAGATGCCTCGGGTAGGGACGGGAGAGCTGCGCGCTGCCGCCGCTGCCACGCTCGGGGGGAACCGGGGGGAAAAGGACGGCGAAAAAAAAGAAAAACGGAAAAAAAAAAAAAAAAAAGTAATCTGGCTCGGCTTGGCTCACTCAAAGCAAAAACGAGCAATTAAAATCATTACAGCGAAGTGGCAGCAGAAGAGTCGCTGCGAGCGCGGCGCTCCGCAGCCCGCCCGGCGATGCTCTCCGCGCCGGGGCCGCCGCTCGTCAAGAGTTCGCGGGCGGTGCGCGGGGGGATGCGCTGCGCTGCGCCCCGCGGAGCCCTGCCCGCGCAGCTGCCCGCGCCCCGCTCGCTGGGTTGGTTCGCGTTTTTGTTGTTGTTTAGCTTTTTTTT
>VXBQ01014363.1:19286-54634 GCA_013400175.1 Phainopepla nitens | reverse complement strand
GTCTTTTCAACCTAAGACATTTGTGCAATCTGAAGTTGTCACATAAGATGTTTTATGCAAAGATCGAGAGTGATACTGAAAGAAAGTTAAAAACCTGGCGTTGTTCTGCTGGCTTGTGCCAGTGGGTGCAATGGGGGATTTAATCAGCCCACCAAATAAAAATGAAAGTTTCATGTGGTCGTGACTGATCCACACAGATTTCACTCTCAAGAGGCAACAGAGCAGTTTAAAATTTTGAAGCATATGGCTTTTATAGCTACAATTAATTTGGGACTTTTTACTATGAAAACATTTTAAACACCTGTCATTTTAACTTATGAAGTTATTATCAGGCTCAGCTAACAACAGAATACTGCATATTACTGCAGTAATTAGGAACCCATTTTCTCAAAAGGCTGAATTTTTTAAGAAGATGACAGTAAGCCCTTTCATCTTCATAAATTTTCAGGATGCAATATTGACGATTTCATTACCAAAAGTCACAGGTGACAACTGGCTGCCCCCTCACCTGTGCCTGACACAGCTGCCACTGCCACGAGGATGCTCAGCCAGGTGCTGACGTGTTGCTTATTCAACCACTTCAGTTTCTAACTGGAGCCCGTAGCTACGAAATGTTCATACTCAAGCTCAAGTTAATGATCTATTTTATGAAGAAAAGCTGATAAAGAACTCTTAGGACTCTGATTCCACTTAGCAGCAAACCAAGAAACACTGCACAGCCAATCATCCCTCCATTGGGTGGAGTTTCCTGTCCACATCCTATGATGAATTTTTTTAACCCCTCCTGGTCTCGCCAGCTTCAGCAAAACACAGTTTGCCTTGTGTTAGAGATACTTGAGCAGCACATTTGCCTTACTCTGCTTCAGGCATCTTTTTACATTTGCAGCCATAAATTATAGTCCGTAGTCCTTATATAATTTACTGTATAACACACCACTGTTGTCTAATTGCATTGATCTGTGTAAATTACATTTATCAAGTCTATTTCTGACCATTATAAAACATGTTAGAGCTATTATAATAGCAGTCTTGATTTTTCAGAAAATGCTAAAACCCAGAAACTTTTCTAAAACCACCCCAAAACTGCCAAACAAGAAGGAACGACCCTGAGTTTCGGTGAGGGTGGGGTGCATTGTGGAGCAGCTGCCTGTAAGTCACGGAGAAGGGCCAGGTCACCTTTGGGGACACGCAGAGAAGCAATGTGATATTCAGTGATGGTACAACAGAAGCAATGTGGTATCCAGTGTCAGTAAAGGGGAAGGAAGCTCTTTTCCCTGAGACTGAAAAGAGAGCTGAAGTCAGCAGCAGGTTGACTTCCTACTCACCAGAAGGTTTCTCTTCCCACTGCTCACCGAGGAGAACAAGCCTTGGAAGAGATCCCAAGCACTTTCTGAGAAATGTTTAATTGAATAACTCCTTCTGACACAAGGGGACCACATAATTGACAATTCAGAGACGGGAGCGAGACTGAGAATTGGTATTTGTGCCTGCTGTCTATACCTAAAAGCATCACTTTAAAACTATGGTACAAGCATTAGAATCAAGCAAATGTACATGAAAGTCAACCCATCTTAATTCTGAAATACTTTGAGGCAACCTCTGAGGATCTTCTGGTAACAAACCTTGTTTTTCCTCTTGGCAAGGGGGAATTATGCTTGGAGGAAAACTTTTGTGTGTCAGGAAACACCAGAAGGTCACTACGAAGGGAACATCAGGCACTGAGGCACTGCACAAATATTTCAGGATCAATGAATCTCCTGAAGCAATCAGGATATATTTAATGAAAAAAATTCACCCAGTCCCTTCAGGCAGGCCTTTTGCTTTAAAAGGGAAGGAAATTATCAGTTGTAAAAGAATAATAAATCTGAATAATCCACTGCTAAACAGGGGGAGCCCATGGGCAGGGACCCCTGCCACTGTCCCAGGCTGCTCCCAGCCCCAGTGTCCAGCCTGGCCTTGGGCACTGCCAGGGATCCAGGGATAGCCCCAGCTGCTCTGGGCACCCTGTGCCAGGGCCTGCCCACCCTGCCAGGGAACAATTCCTGCCCAATATCCAATCAAAATGTACTCTCTGTCATTTTGAAGCCATTCCCTGTGTCCTATTGCTCCAGGCCCTTAGAAGGTTTCTGTCCATCTTTCCTGCAGGCTCCTTTAGGCCCTGCATTGAAGTTCAGGACAGGTTATCACGTGCTGGCTCCCCTCACTCCCCTTGTTCAGTCCTCCCTCAGTTTTTAATTCTCCTGTGGTGTTGTTCTTCAGCTGAGCACATCAAGAGGCTGCAGGAAGTATCTGCATCTGCTCATTCTCACTCCCAAAAGGGGGTGAAAAATTTAACACACTGCTCTGAGAAACTGAAATGCTGAAAAAATGCTACATAAATCAAATTTTTCTACCTACTTTTTTTTCCCCCCAAAAAAAGTCAATATAATGATTTTCCTTGAAGCAAACAGAGCCCAGCCAGTTAGGGGATAAAGACTTTACCCTTTTTAAGTTAACACCATTCATCTACTATCTCCCTAATAACTCCTGGCTATAGCAGTGACTCCTAGATATATTCACTTAATCCTACTTTATCCAGCAGCCTTGGCAGGCAGCAGCATTTTGCAGGGAAATGCAGGCCTGTCCTAAAGACACCCGGTGGTAAACAAGATCAATAACTCCTCATTTCTCACAGGAGCCAGTGGCAGGGCACACCAAAGTCAGGATTTATTTACATGTGAAGCACTGACTGAAACCATGAGGACTCTGGATGTGCTAATTATCCTGCCAGTGCTGCACAGCCCCAGTGGAACCTAAACACACATCCTGTTAGTCCATCATCTGATTATTGGATCCACCAGGAGTAAAACAAGTATTAGAGAGACTTGGAAATTAAAAATTTCACAGAATAGCAAGAGGCAGCTGTTGTTCAGGTCTAAAAACATAGCCTAAGTGTACCATAACTTCATTATTTTCTCCTATTTTCCCTAAAGAAAATCCCTTACAGGAACTCGAGAACAGCTTAAAATTGTGCTGACAGTTTTTAGAAGCTGGATTGATTACATGCAAGGACTTCAAACATCCAGAAGTTACTACTACTGATGAAGTAGATTTTAAACTTATGTTATTATTGATTCATTGGTCAATTAAAACATCTTTACTCTGCATTTTCTGCCTAAAAAATAAAAGCCAGCAGGGAGCCACAGCATGTTTGGAAGCTAACAATTAGCAACAACAAACTTTTCAAGTGCCTATAACCAAGTCTTGTTTTCAATTAGGAAATCCTTAATGAGGCAGGTTCAGGGGTTTTCTGGGTTGGTTTGGTTGGTTTGTTTGTTGTTTCAGTTTGATTATAAGGACACTGTTCCTCCCACCACTGCTGTCCTGCTCACTACCAGAACATTAGGCTGGACCACACTTCTGCAGAGAAAGTTCAGCTACTCTGAGGACTAATTACAATTTTCAGGCTGAAAATAAGTTTATGTAACTTTCAATAAACAGCTTTTCATTCTTTAGGGATCACATATCATTACAGTGCAACATCTAAAGGTTGAAATCTGAGCACGCTGCTGGAAAGTTTAAGCGGTGTCCTGAAAAGCCACTGTCATTATTTATAATGGCTGCCCCAGCTGCAAAGGGTGGTGGATGGCACAAATTAAATGTTTGCTGAGAGAAAACCTTCTGAGATGAAAACAAAGCAGACAACAAACTACAGATGGTGAGCCAAGAATTAATTGAGTGTGCCCAGGACTGAGGCTGGACGGCTCCTACCCCTTACTCTCCAGATTGCCCACAGGTTGGATATTTCTGGTTTCTGAGGAATGCCAGGTATAACCCTTTGTGCTGTATAAACAAGATGCATTCTGCCAGCTCTGCCCCTTGATTTCCTTTGGGGTGCACCTTTAATTGCCTCATTAGTGATCATTTGTAGCTGTGTCCTTTGCCACCACTCTCTATACAGCACACTTCAGACCCTGCTGCAGGAACACCAGCAAGGGTGTGCAAGCACGTGGACCTGCTGGGGAACAGCAGCAAAGGGCTGATCCCCTCCAGGACAGGGACTCCTTTGTGGGCTGGGTGATGATATGGGGTGTAACTAAACAGAAATTAAGACTCAGCGGCCAAGGACTGCATTTATTGTGCTACATGGAGGTAAAACCCTCCAATCATCTCATCTTTACTCACAAAATAAAGTAAAACAGACCCATCTTCAACCATAGTTTCACACCAATGGGGCAAAAGAAATCCCAAAGCCAAAAATAGACCCAAATTTTTCTTTATTGTTGTCTAGTTCTTTGACTCTCCTGGAAATGAAAGAGAAAATAATGATCTGGGGTATATTCAGACGCTGAAGAACAATCCAATCTCAACTGGGTTGAACTTCAGCTTCTATTAGTTCCACAGAGAGAGCAATTGATTTAAATACTCTCCACCTCTAACAAATGCATTCAAGGCATATCATTTTGAAGCCTTGTTCCCCTATCTGAGGGATGGATTCCTAAAAGAGGTATTTAAAACAAACCAAACACTCCCACACAGAACAACACCAAACAGCAGCATAGGGGGCATGGAAAAAACAAATTCTAATTATTTCCCTTAATATTCTACTCCAATCTCTCTTTTCCTTATTATCTGCTCAACATTTAAGCATCCTTAAAGCACCATAAGACTGCCCTGTTTTAGCAACAGGCTCTTTAGACGTTGGGAAATGTTCTGGGGAAACCTCGCATGTGTTTTGACACACACTGAGCCAGATAAAATGATTCTGCCACTTGTTTACAGCACAAGTGACAATATTATTTCGGAGTCCTAGCAGAAGTGATAGACAATTGGTAGCCTCCGGGGAGCTGGCAGCCTTGCAGGCAGCACAGCGTTCTGGCAGCACCCTCCAAGCTGTGGACAAGACTGTCACCTCCCTGATGGCTCACAGCCACTGCAGCCTCCATTCAGGCCTCCCATCACTGCTCCCAAGTTACCTATGCTCTGCCACTTTGAGCTACTTGCCCTTTTTGATGAATTTTTAACTCTTAAATAATCCACATTATTATTTTTTATGCTCTGTTTAGTGTTACCTCAGTGTGGCAGGAAGTCTGGGCTCATTCATGGAACGGGCAGGTGGTTTGGGATGGTTTACATCAAAAAAACACAGTTACTGAAGCAAGTCCCTGCAGGTCACTGCTGCCTCTCCAGAGAAACTTAACTCTTGCGTTTCCGACTCACTTTGGGGTTTGTGTGTATGGTTTGGAAAGGGAAAGTAAACTCAATAATTTTTGAGCTTTTGAAGTTCCATTTGCACAGCCCAGCATCTTAGAATTTGAACAATGAAATAAATAATTGAAACATTTATATTTCAAAGCACAAAGGGAAAGCAAAGATCTGGAACCCCACCGGAAGGCCTTCAAGTCAAATATTAGAAAGAGCTATTCAGGAAAAAAAGAACAGCAATGACTCATGTCATTCTCTGCAGTGATTCATGACATTTCTGAGAACTCAGCTGCAGCTGAGGCCCTCAGCTCCAGGAATGTAAACCTAACCTGAACCTCCACTCAGCAGTTGTGCCCTACCTGGAACACATGAGATGCTGTGCAAAACAAGGACATCTGAGCTCAGCTGGAAAAACTAGAGTTTCTTTACTTTAAAAAGGGCAAAACAACTTTTATAATTTCTGGAAACAAGAGCCATTTTTGTCTCACACTAATCACTGTGAAAGGTGCCAATTTAAAATGCAAACATTGGAGCACATTTCCATTGCTCCCCTGAAATGTGACAAAAGATAGCATTTGTTTTTCAGAGAGCTCACAGATGCACTTGACTATATTTTTCATAATTTTTAATTTCTTTTTTTAAACAAAGAAGAAACATTCTCCCTGACTTCCTCACGTGCAGACCCAGTGGCACACTGATAACTAGAGCCATGCCAGTCCTTACTCCTGTGAGTGGGACACCTTTTCCCTCTGTAAACCATAGGTGGTTCTTTGGAGTCCACAGACAGGAGTGAAATTTCAAAGGGCTTTATCGGAGCACCTAACCCGAGTCGGACCAATTTTGAAAATACTCAGCAATTATCAGCTCTTGTTTACAATATTTGACAGTTAATGAGCCTGGAGACATTATGAAAATATTCTGAGACTTTACCAGATCCTCATGTTTGGACCATTCTCTGTCCTTTGCACCAGTTGCCCTTTCAGCTCCCCAGCAGCTGAGCAGTTTCTTTGTGCTGGTTTCTCCTCAGAAGCTTTTGCCACAAAACTTCTGTCAGCTGGGAGTCATCCATGAGCCAGGAGGAGGAATCCAGGTTCACATATTGCAGTTCTGTCACGTCTTGATGTTCTTTCACTCGATAGTACATCCCTGACACTTCACAGATATTCCCTGGCTTCTCCCCAGGATGATCTCATGGACCTACCATGGAGCTAAAAGCTGATGTGTTCCACAGATCATGTTTGGTGCCACTGCCCTCGTGCAGGAAACATGGACAGAGGAATTAACTCTTGTTGGGGGTTTGATTTACAAGGAAGTTTTTGTGAGGCTGAGACATGTGTTGGGGCAAGGCAAAGGAGTATGAGAAACAGGACAAGACCAGGATGAAGAACTGTGGGATATTTACAATCTCTCCCTCAACCTTGCTGCAATTGTTCTCTCTGAGAGCCTAAGCCTCAATTGCAACTATATTTATATTTTCCTTCCCCTTCTGTGCTGCCCTCACATGCTGGCTCGTGTACCCAGTGCTACGTGAGTTCCACCAAAGCCTTACAGGGACACAGCCATGGAAGGAAACAGAACTGGAGTTCGTACGTTGAAAAACAATATAAATCTAAATGAAACCAATTCAGAAATACAATGAGTAAAAGGAATTTCTATGCTGGAAGGACCTATCTTTGTTAATATAGAGTTTCTAACCTGTGGCAGGAGGTGGGATGTCACACAAGATGGGGAACAGGACAGGTTATGCTCTGGGGGCTGGAACAAAGATTTCAAACCATTACTACTAATGGGCTACTCACACTCTTGAGACACATTCATCATTTAACCAGGACTTAGAAGGTAGATTATATTTAAATCACCTTTATCTTCACTATAACTAAAGAAAATAAATCGTGGGTTTTTTCAGTCGCTATTAGGTGCCACAAACAAAAGCAACACAGTCACAGCCAAATAATATCTAAAATATTCTGGTTTAAACACATAAATGAAGAAAATATTTGGAGCCATCAATTTAATCTGAAAATACTTCAGATGTTTCCATCTTCTGCCCACTCCAAAACTATTACATTTCAAGGATTTCTTTGCTTCAACACTTCTTAACGGTTAAAAAGCACAGTTTAGGAAATACAAGTTTGTAAAAGAACTTTTAAAATATTCAGAATGCAATTTTCAAACAGTAGCTAAAATTACATAGAATAGTGATTTTTAAAAATATTATTCTCCCTTACTTGTCTGTCGTTCTGTAAGGAACAGGGACAAAAAGGAAAAGCCAAAAATCAAAAGCATTAACCACTACATGCAGCATTCAGCTGATTAAGAACATAAGAAGCCCTCACCATTTTCTGAAACCTTTCCATTTTTTTATTTCTTTCACCCTTCAAAGCCAAATCTAGAGCTTCTCTGAGGTTGAAGCAATCCTGCCAGAACATCTCGAGCCAACTTTAGTGAGGTATGTTTGAGAGCAGGAATTGCGCTGCAGCATTTCCAGTATTCCGCGTGTCTGGAAAGTGTGTTCAGGCTGGAAACCCCATTTCAGTGTGTGCTTTGAGTGTGCAAAGAAGGCTTCAAATCCCACAGGATTCCTTTTCTGATAAGCCTTTTCAATGTGTAACACATTCTCCCCCCTATAATTACAGGAATAACACCGGAAACACAATAAGCAGCTTAAATGAATTGCTGCTGTTACTGTTAAAAACAAAGATCTCTCCATGTTACCCAACTCCAGCTACAGGAAAATCTTCCCTGTTTTGTGAATCAAGTAACATTGTTTGATATCTTTTCTATCTTTTAGTCATGAAGGATGCACAGATCAAAACTGGCTTATAATTATTTTTTAAAACTCAGAGCACTCAAGGGAAGAGCTGTTAAAGATCCCAAATGTCCCGAGCCAGCATTCCTGCTGCCACGCTGGGCCCTCTCTGAGGAGAATTCACACATTTTAACACTCCCTTGGTACACCAAGAGCTCTTCTTCAGGACATTATGACCTAAACTTGGGGTACTCGGGTTTGCCCCTGACCCAGGACACCGTGCCACAGCGTTCCACCCCAGCTGTGTCCAGAATGGAGCTGCAGTCTGGGCACGGCCCCTTCCCTCTCTCCTGGTGGTGCTGCAGCTTCCAGAAACATCACACGTGCCAAGTTCACCCACCTGTGTTCCACAGGTCCTTCATCTGTCAAAGGCGTTGTGTGGGAGCACATACATGAAATTGCAGTGGATGGAACTAGTGAAAACAGATTGTCCTGGGGTTACATTGGTATTTGGTCTGGAAAGAGAGAAAATTTCCAATACAGGAAGAAAGATGTTTGAGCACCCTATACTAACACAACCTGCAGGTCAAATTCCCACCCAAGTGTATTCCTGCCTATATTCAGAGATCCCTGTTCCATTTTCAATGCCCCAAGAAGGAAATCCATTCCAATAAGTGGTCTGGAAGGGTTTAGCACCAGAACTCAGCAGTAGTGATCAGAGAGGGGCAGGGACATGCGGGTGGAGCCGTGCTCATCCTCCCCTGGGGATCCCAGGAGCTTCCCAGGGACCCACAGGAGAGTGGCCTGGCAAGTCCTGGAGACACCTTGAAACCCAGGAAGAGACAGAGATCATCCCATCCCATCCCACCCTCTGCCATGGCAGGGACCCCTCCCACTGTCCCAGGCTGCTCCCAGCCCCAGTGTCCAGCCTGGCCTTGGGCACTGCCAGGGATCCAGGGGCAGCCCCAGCTGCTCTGGGCACCCTGTGCCAGGGCCTGCCCACCCTGCCAGGGAACAATTCCTGCCCAATATCCCATCCAGCCCTGCCCTCTGGCACTGGGAGCCATTCCCTGGGTCCTGTCATTAATGTGGCACCAGGAACAAGCTGGGTTTTTGGACCTTAGTGGAGAAAATTAGATCTTTTTCAGATAAAATACTGTAAATTACCTGTACTGATGTGCAGAGAATCAATGCTTTTCTACACTTGAAGAAAATCTTGGATCTCTTTAGGTATTTCAATTTATTCTGGGGGAGGACTCCAGTATCTGACTTGCCCAATTATGCTGAAGTGTGTGTAAAATCTGACCTTCTTCAGAATGTATCTTGATCTCCATAAAGATTGTGCAAAAGACTGCTTCCCCTTGTTAAGGGACTTTAACTGTCTGCTTTGTTATTTATTTCCCTATAGTGGAAAAATCCAGTTTAAAAAAAAAAAAACAACAAAACAAACAAACAAACAAAAACCAGAAAAAAACATTTTACTACTTACACTGTAGAAAAATAATCTTGTAATAGAAAATACTCAGCATTTATTAATCTTCATTTTACATATTTACATGTTATTTCATCAAAATGTTTGGTAAAAACTAATGCCAGATATTATAATAGGTTTAAAATATATTTGTGCTCATTTTTCCAGAAATTGTCAAGGTAAAGTTAATTCGATTTGAAGAAAAATGTGGAACATCAATAACAGGGGCTCAAGACCAAGTCTAACAAAAAACTCTGAACATCATAACATTGAACACAATCACTATAAATTCAGGAAAGCAAAACCACAAAACTGGCTTGGTTTTAATCCAGACTTAATTCAAAAATTGGCTTTTTCCAAAACTTATTTTTAATTTCTTCTGGTTAAACACAAGCAAGATTTCCATTTTCTCTAAGTACACATTTCAATATGACCGTATGAGAAAAATGTATCAAAATTATGCTAAAACTTAATATTTTGTGGCATTATACAATTTTAAAGTTTTATTTTAAATTTGGCATCAGTTCTGAAATATGTCTTTTATTTTGTTCTAGCCAAAATAAAAACAGCCTTCATCCTTCCAAAGAAGGATTTTCAGTATCTTTCTCAGCTCTTATCAACAGGTCCTACACTGAAATTCATTAAAATAATATGTATGTTTTGGTCAAATGGTTCTTCTTCCAAATAAAATTCCATAGAATTTCTAAACAAGATGAGGTTGCAATGTTGGCACAACCAGCCATGGATCTGCACCCACGCTCTGTGCCTACAACAGAGATTATGGAAAGATGAAATGAATTTTTAAAAAAAAAAAAAAAAAAAAGAACCAAGAAAANCCAGGAAGAGAAGAATCTGGTCTTACCTGACAAAGAAAGGCTACAATGAAAATTTATGGTTGGCTATTAAACAAGGGTTCTGCAGGTTATTATAAAAAGCACAAAGAGGGTCACTGTTTTTCATTTTTGTAGCAGCACCAATTTTCTGTACATGAATATATTTAATGTACTTTAAGCAGATTAGAGGAGGTGATGGGCAGAAGCAAGACGAAGTTTATCAGCTGTTGAAATATAAAAAAAAGAAGTTGTAGGCCAAAGTGATCACAAGGAAAGCAGAAACAAAAATCTACTGTCCTTTTTAGAAAAAACTCAAGGTGCAGTTCTGCAAGGCACCTCTGGAAAGCCACAGGCTCCAGGGCAGGCAGGGTTTTCCACACCTGGCTGGGGGTAAATGCGTTGGTCTCTGCCACCACTTTTCTGCCATGGGATGCAAAACAGCAAACCCATTTCATCAGCAACATCCTGCTCTCCAAAACTGCCTGCTCCCTTTAAACTCCTGCTCCCACACGGTCACCAACAGCTCTGAGTGTGTCTTGGATGCAGGAAAACAGAGCTAACAGTGTCTAGAAATAAACAAATCATGGCATGCTAAAGCTGAGAAATTCTCCCTACAATGCAGCAGAAACTCCTGGTGGGGGAAATCAAACAGTCTTTGGAGTGTGCCTGCTCATTCCCGACCCTGCCACTTGTGCCAGCTTCATTCCAAGGCAGACTTTTCTCCAGCCACTCAGTTTAACTTCTCTTAATAAATAAGATGTCCTAAAGCATAGGAATCTGCAATTCCCAAAGGGGGAATAAAATGGGGGATGAGAAGGGAAAGAAAAGATCCGTTTCATCCAACACGTCTTCAAAGTCTTGTAACCTGGTTTCTATTTGCTAAAAATGGAAAGCTGAAGCTGCCTCCGAGACAGTTACAAAAATATAATGTATCAGTTTCCCTGGGCTCTCTTGTTCATTAAAGGTTGGGAATTTTTTCCTCCCTCTCCTTGAAGAAAACTGCCCTACTGCAAAGGACATTGGAAATAAAGATTGTATTTCATCTGAAAACAGAGTGAGTAAAAAAGCTTTCCTAATTATGCTGCTGATTACTTAAGCAGTCCTCCATTTGACAATACAATTATACCAAAGAGAGGAGAATATCTTCATTACACAGAAAAAAAGGGGAAAGTGTGGTTTTTCCAGCTTTGAAATTTATGGACTATGAGCCAGGCATATAAAACTTCTCTTGAACTCCAAAAGTCCAGATAAGCTTTCTGAAAACACCAGTTTTTCTTCAACACAAGTATCTGTGCTACATAATTCACGTGTTCTTTGTAGGATTTTATGTTCTTTATTGGAACTCCTTCACCTTCAGGGAGGGGCTAACCTCAAACTGGAGCAGTAACACTGGCTCTAGGCTCTGTTACTGGTTCCATTCCAGGGTGTGCTCTAGCAGATTTCTATTTATATCATGCAGAAGTCAGCAAAAAAAGTCCATGATCCTGCCACATCTGGCCGTGCTGGAGGTGCAGCGTAGCTCAGCAGCCCAGAAACACATCAGCAGCTTAAAGGCAAAGGCAAAGCAAACCCTAGATCAAGTCTCAGCTGTAAACTATAACTCCATAATAAGCTGCTGTGCTAACACCAGGCCGGCGATAAATCATCATCTTCTCTCCTTTAACCTTCAAAATAATCTCAATATTCATTCTGCAAGCACTCCTTCTCACCCTGTTTTGCAGATGGGTGATGGGCAGGCTGGGAGTCAGCGCCTCCCTTTGCTGATGGCAGCGGGAAACCCCAGCTGGTTCCAGTTCCGTAACTCACTAGTTCATCTGGTAATCCAGCACCAGTCTGGCTACAGCCAGGGCCCCCCAGTCATCCCAGACAATTCCCAGTGTCTGGCTAGGCTTGGGTATGTTCCCAGGAACAGAGCACGAGACAAGAACAGGCATCCTTTGAACAAGGAAAATAGGGGAAGCAGAGAAGTCATCAAATGTTCAGCCCGAAACAGCAGCTTCCCCCAGCTCTGAGGGTGCTGCTGTGCTGCAGGGAGCAGCTCAGCTGCCATGGCTGGGTGTCAAACCCCAGGCAGGGCCTCAGGGACCGTCAGGAGTGGGCATTTTATCTGGTTTCATGGCACATTAATTCCTGTGTTCACAGAGAATATACGGACACGCTTTCTTTCCAGCCGCCACCACAGCTGAGCTCAGAGCCCTCAGCTCCAGCCCTGCAGCTCCATGGTCACCCCACCTTTCCTGTGGAGCTCCTCACTTTCAGACACCTCATCGCTCCATGCAGAGGAAAGAGACCAGAGAGCTCAGATACTCCCAAGTCTCCCTCATCAGTGAATTCTGACTTAAACCCCTCATCACAAACCAGCAGTAGACAGACCTTTAATTAACGACCCACCAGATCACACCATTCCCATCTGCCATATCCTTTCCACACCAACTCATTCAATTGTTCTAAAATTAAAAGCAGAACAAATAGCTGTCATTTAATGCTTTCAATTATGAAATTATTATTATTCAATTATTATGAGCATTATTATTAGGTATTTTATGAACTAAGGTACATGGGTAGTGGGATTGAGGAACAATTTAACTTGCTCATTCCAGAGCACTGAACGCTTGTTTACTGGAACTATGTTAAGTAATCTTTCCTTTCTGCTTTAAAAATAAAAAGACTCATTTACATTTACCCCCAAAGGTCCAATTTCAAGCACAGTTTTTAAGGCTAAGGTTTTGAGGAAGAAAGTACACATTGCACTAATAGTCTGAGGATACAAATAACAGTCACATTTTTCAGTACCAGGGTAGGCATGTTTCCACCCTAATTGCCACCAACAGGACAAACAACAATCTTAACTACAGGAAAATATCATTTTGCTCTTCTTTCCATGTATTGGGTCTATATTAGGGAATAAAAAGCTCAAATTTTAACATTCAGGCCTCAAAGCAATAAGTGCAAGCATCTGAAGCTCAACAGCCAAGAAAATTCACTTTGAGTTTCTCTCCATTCCCCAGCACCCCTCATCTATCCCTCGGACACTCTCTGAAAGTGGCAAACATAAATGAATACATACATAAATAAAAGATACATGTAATGCACATCGCTATGCCAAAGAGCAAGGACAGACTGTTTATTTAAGAGATAATAACTCCTTGACCAACTTACCTGAGGGAGCTCCTTTCTTCACAGACAGACCTCCCTAAAGCCGAGAGGCTTTCCTCCCTCAGCTTTTCACAGGGAAAGCTGAGCCCTGTCCTGCCCTAGGGACCCGCCAAACACTAGCAGCTGCTCCCACTCTGCTTGCCATGGGGAGCTGCAGGGGGTGGGAACAGGGTTATCCATCTCCGCTGATCTCACCTGGACTAAACTCAAAACCCAAGGTAAGCATCTCGTGCCAAAACAATTCTACCTAGAAGCCTTCCAATATTCAGAAGATTTAAACTGCAAGTTCTCTGCAAGGCTGTTACCAGCCCAGATTGTGCAAAGAATTTCTTAGTTCTTGTGCAATACTCAAATTTCACAAACCAGCAGAGAACCACATATGGTTCCTCTACATGGAAATTGTGTCTTTCACTAAAACACAATCTATACTCCATCCCTGGATGGATTGGAAGGAAGGGGCAGACACTCCATCTCTTAAAACTAATTTATTTTAATGAAAAAGAAAGCCACACACATTTGAGAGACTAAAAGGAGTGTGGCTTGGTAGCCTTGTGGTTGTTGTGTCCTATGAAATGTGAAAGTTGAGTTTCCAAATGTATCATAAAAAGCTTTTTTCGCACTCAGTGACCTCTGCTGCAGGGTACAACCAGAGTTTTATGGCAATCAGGTGTGGTAGAACCCTAGAAATTGCCTCCCAGGAAAATACTCATCAGCACTGTCCTCCTCTTTAACATTTGCCTTAATTCTGCTCAGCAACAAAGCCTGGGGAGCTCTTCCCATGGAGAAACCTTCATGCTGCAGTAAGAAGGCAAATTAAATGCAAATGTCTCATTCCAAAGAGTGAAGATTGTAACCAGTAGGATTTGACATAAAATCTGGTTGCAGCAGCATTTTCTAAGATGGCATCACTTGTTGGGTTGTTGGAGGATTTTTTTAAAAAGACATGGCTCTTCTAAAGAAAATACAGATATTTATCATCCCCTCTGGAGCCTGAATGTCCCTTAGATTCATCTTAAATATTGCCAGTTCAGCTCTGCATGTTCTGAGCCTGGCAGGAGCTCAGTGACTCCTGGGCTAGTTCTAAACAGACTACTTGGATTAAATATTTGGAGTCCCTACCTACACATATCCACGCATTTGGGAAGCAAAAAAAAAAAGCCATCTGACTTGGAGAGATTTCTACCAGCAAGCCCAAGACTTCAGCCAGAACTGAGGGTGCCAACATCCATTATTCAGCTCAGTGCTTTGTCAGAAATCAATGTTACAAGTCCAGTTGCCACAAGGAACTGAAATCAATAGGATAGAATCTGCTTCTTTTCAGTGGACTGAACTCCAGTTATTTTAGAACTTCAGAACAGGCAGATTCTGAGTGAACAAGTAAAAATGAATGCTGAAATCTCACAAGATTGATAAGGACAGATTCTCCATTCCACCGTAATTGAGGAGCTGTGGAGTTGTAACTCTGGTCAGGGCCCTGTGCAGGACTGAGGTAAATCCAGGATAATAACCTCAGCCTTTACACCTTGCTGCATGTCCATGGATAAAAACAGCTCGATGTTCATAAGGAAAACTTTCTAAACATGGAAAAAGCACTTCACATTTTCCTTTGCATATCAGGGTGATGTGTTGTGATGAACTCTTGCAAACTGAGAGTGAGCATCCAGATGGAGGGTAAAGGGAGAGGAGTGTTCCTGTTCTGCTCTCCATGGGCTGACCCCGCAGGCTCCAAAGGCAGGGGAAACATTCGGGAGTGTTTGCCATGCAGCGCAACTCTTTCAGTTCCCGCGGAGTGCTCAGAGGAACTCATTTACTGCGGCAGGGATGGGCACAAAGGACACCCTGCACGGACCAGCCTGACCCAGAGCAGCTGCCAGAGCAATCCCATGCATGCTACAGCTGCAGTCCTGCATCCCAGCGCACAGCAGCGCGTTTCGGCTTCCTCAGCTCCTGATCCAGGCACTTCTGCACACGTGCTCTTTGGCAGCCTCTTCCCACATTTTTATACGGGCATTTTGTGGGTCAGTGCCTTAAGAGTTTGTTCCAAGGTTTTGGAGGGGGGTAAGGATGATCCCATTTGCATTCAGTGGCATTCCTGTGCCCTCAGCCTGCCTTGGCATGAATTCCCCCTTGCTGCCGTCCTTTTGAGAAAGGAAGTGGAATTCAATGGAAAACCCGATCAGATTATTCACTGAGCTCTTTCCAGCAGTGAGATGATGAGAGTCTGGAAAGAAGCTGGAGCAGCCCTTATCTTCTGGGTATTTCAAAGGTGTTTCACAATTTCTCATACTTCAGATATTTTTGATGTATTTTTCTGTGCCATTTTGTAGTTTCTTGACTCCAAAACCTATGCAGATATTATATAATGCTCCTTTTACAGTATAATAAAACAATTGAAATTTTCATGTACATGTACAAAAGGGTCTTGAAGTTGGTTTAGAGAAATCTAAAGTTTATCACTAAAAAGTTCTCTGCTTCTCTACTTCGCTCTTTAGGGCTAAAGTTTGCAAATGGATTGCACAGACCTGCTCAGCTTTCAGTGCTTACCACAAGGATTTAAAACAAACAGCATTGCTTATGAGAAAGAACATGAGCAGATATTTGTGAGGTGAGGATTTACAGTGGCCTGTTTTCAAATGAAAAGGTTTTTGCTTTATTATTAAGTCTTTTGAATATTTAGATAGTTTTGTAGTAAAGATATATACCATATGAAATACAAGGTAATGCAGCATGTGATTAAGATGGGATTTGGATTTCATTTCAATGAGCTACACAGTTTAGGTACTCCTATTCTAACAAGAGCCCAATTAGATCTATTTTCAGACAAACAACAATAACCTATTTCACTTTGTGTCAACTTGCTTATGAGCAGCTCACAGTTGAATTGCATTGTTCATTTCCAGTGATTAATTTAGTCTATTCCAAGCATATTTATTCCACAAACATTTTCTTTCCCCTGGAAAGTTTTTTTTTATTCATAACAAAAGAAAAGTGATCTGAAGAAACATAGCTCACAGAGCCACATCCTGATATGATAGTCAGCATCATGAATTTCAAATTACTTTCTGTGAGAGTTCACTGCTGGATAATAGAGCCAGAAACTCCACAAAAATCTCCTGCCAATCCATCATGTAGGGAATGTATTCCGAAACTCCAGATAGGGAGCAATAAAAAGCCTTAAGATAGGTAAAAAATTCTGTCTCCTAACAACATACTGATGTTAACATAACAAAACTTGCTTTTCCCTGCGAGTCCATGTAAACAAACACTAAACCCATGTATTTTTTCCAGGCAAATGCCCCACGGAGGTGTTGCTGCTGCCAGGCTGTGCCAGGAGCCTCCCTGGACACAGCAGTTCCTGTTCATAGAGGCCAGGCAGGAACCTCCAGGTGAATTTTGGCCTTTCCTTGGTTATCCCCTTGGCTTTTGGTATTACAGCCCTGGAAAAGAGGTGCTGGGAATCTCTGGTGACATTCAGGGAACATGGGGGAGGTGAGGCAGGCGGGAAGATGGAGCACAGCTGCTTTTTTGACTCCTGGCTGGGCAGTGCTATGGACTCCTGGCTGGGCACTGCTATGGACTCCTGGCATGGCAGTGCTATGGACTCCTGGCATGGCAGTGTGATGGACTCCTGGCTGGGCAGTGCTATGGACTCCTGGCTGGGCAGTGTGATGGACTCCTGGCTGGGCAGTGCTATGGACTCCTGGCATGGCAGTGCAATGGACTCCTGGCTGGGCAGTGCGATGGACTCCTGGCTGGGCAGTGTGATGGACTCCAGGCTGGGCAGTGCAATGGACTCCTGGCATGGCAGTGCAATGGACTCATGGCTGGGCAGTGCGATGAACTCCTGGCTGGGCAGTGCTATGGACTCCTGGCTGGGCAGTGTGATGGACTCCTGGCATGGCAGTGCTATGGACTCCTGGCATGGCAGTGCTATGGACTCCTGGCTGGGCAGTGTGATGGACTCCTGGCATGGCAGTGCTATGGACTCCTGGCATGGCAGTGCTATGGACTCCTGGCTGGGCAGTGTGATGGACTCCTGGCATGGCAGTGCTATGGACTCCTGGCATGGCAGTGCTATGGACTCCTGGCTGGGCAGTGTGATGGACTCCTGGCATGGCAGTGCTATGGACTCCTGGCATGGCAGTGCTATGGACTCCTGGCTGGGCAGTGTGATGGACTCCTGGCATGGCAGTGCTATGGACTCCTGGCATGGCAGTGCTATGGACTCCTGGCTGGGCAGTGTGATGGACTCCTGGCATGGCAGTGCTATGGACTCCTGGCATGGCAGTGCTATGGACTCCTGGCTGGGCAGTGTGATGGACTCCTGGCATGGCAGTGCTATGGACTCCTGGCATGGCAGTGCTATGGACTCCTGGCTGGGCAGTGTGATGGACTCCTGGCATGGCAGTGCTATGGACTCCTGGCATGGCAGTGCTATGGACTCCTGGCTGGGCAGTGTGATGGACTCCTGGCATGGCAGTGCTATGGACTCCTGGCATGGCAGTGCTATGGACTCCCGGCTGGGCAGTGTGATGGACTCCTGGCATGGCAGTGCTATGGACTCCTGGCTGGGCAGTGCTATGGACTCCTGGCTGGGCAGTGCGATGGACTCCTGGCTGGGCAGTGCTATGGACTCCTGGCTGGTCTCATGCTCTACCGTGCCTCTCCCCAGGCTTCCTCCAGGCCCGTCCTGGGGATCCACACTGCCAGAGCCACCCAGGATCAGGTTCCTCCCTTCCTTCAGGGCTGCCGCACACTGAAGCACTCAGGTAGGGGAAATATTGCAGTTCTTGCCCAGCCCATCCCCGGCTGATGGAAATCTGGTTCCCATCACAGCGAGCTCTGATCCCGGTGCATTCCTGGCCTGCAGAGCTGCTTCCTCCCGTCTGAGGGACCAGAAACTCCTGGGGTGGCTCCCATCAGCCCAAAGCTCGCCTCCCGGCCCCAGCGCTGGCATGTGAGCCACAGGCATGCCCTGGGCTGGGTGTTTCTCATTGCAGCTCACACCTGGTCCTTGTTTATCCCTGGAAGACACTGACTGCATTCCAGCAGAGGGAAAACGCTTCTCCTTTGAAGGCCCTGATGTAATTTATTTCACTGTTTTTGGCCAGTTCCCGAGGAACGTGAAATAAACTTGCTCCAATTTATTGGGTTTTCCCGAATGATTTAAGTGTGGCCCAGAAGGAGCAGGATTTCCAGCTCTCTCTGCTGTCTGTGTGCCAGCCACAAAGAGCCCCAGCCCCACGCAGATGGAGCCCAGCAGCCCTGCCATGGGGAGGCACTCAGGAAGGGACGGGCTAAGAGTGCTCCCAGAATATCTCAGGGAAGGTTTAACGTCTGTCAGTTGTGCTCCTGTTTCCCTGATAGCAGCAGCTTTCCTTGGGGATCTCAAAGTCGCTGCCAGCCTGAGAACTTTTTGCACCTGTTGCAGTGATCCCTTCCCAAAAACACATCAATCACCAAAATAGGAGGGGTCTGAGCTACCAGGCCAGAGCTTTTATAAAAATATACATGAAATAGCCTCCTGAGCTTCTTAATTTTGTGGAGCTGCAGCCTCTTTAAAAATAAAAAAGATAGGGCTGGATGAAAATAAAGATGTTTCCAACATCAAAAATGCACATCAGCTCTGTTCCTGCAAATTGTTTCAAAAAGTGAATATCCTGGTGATAAAATTAACCAGCATATGATAAACAATAAAAAAACTTGCCCCTGATAATTATCAAATACACTGAACCTTTGAGAACCTTCCCAGAAAGAACTTGCCCTTCTCCCCTCAGTGTGTAAGAGGGGAAACTTTTTTCCTTTTTAAAAACAAAACACAAATCAGTGGCTCAAATGTGCATACAAGTAGGCATTACCCCAGGAAACAATTTTTTATAAAAGTGAAAACCACAAAAATATTTTTTAAAAAACAGAGCAACAGGCACCATGAGAGACTGATAGGCTTTGGGATCCAGAATTCCAGCGTTTCCCCAGGGAATGGCACAAAGTGCATCCTGTAGATGGGTAAGATGTGCCATGGACAAAGGCAGCACCTCAGCAGGAGAATCTTGTGTTTCCAGTGCAGAGGTCAGACAGACACATTTTCTACAAACTTTCTGCATTTTAATGTGTTCTCCATTAGCATTTTGGTAGGATTTCTCTGCTGTGGAAATAAGCAATTTTTATGAAATTTGACATCTGTGATCAGAGGAATCTCCTTTGTAGGCTGTAGCTACTCATACATGGTTACATTTCTGTGGAAGATAAACTGAGAGAAACTAAGGAAATTACTTGTTAAATCTGTTTACACAAATCTCTCTGCCTGCTGAAACAATTAATCAGCAGTGGCTTTTCTCACATATGAAAGAAAAGATGCAAAGTCTGGAACACTCAGTCTGGAGCCAAAAGCAGGCTGCATATTTGAATTCCTTTTATTAATTGCTTTGTTGTGACACTTACCCCAGGAAAATACTTTGTCAGTTGCCTCTGCTATAATTTGGTATCAAATCCACTCAATATTCTACTTTTTTTCTTCTTTTTAAAAAAATCTTTTGTCTGGCCCAAGTTGTTTCTAATTTAGTGCTGTATGTCATTTGGAACAGGATCCTTCAAGTTTCCTCTCTTAAGTCATGACACCTGGTTTTTGTTATTGTAAAGACAGCCAAGGACACTGGGGCATTCACTCCACACATTGTAAAAACACCTTAAAAGGTGGCACACAGATGTATATAAACAGAGGCAAAGAGTCTATTCTTTTCCGGGAAAAATATGATGTTAAAAGAGTTGGGAATATGAGTGTGCATCACATCAAAAAAGTTGGGGTTTTTTATGGCTTTTTTTTTTTCTTGCTCTGTGGTGTCAAGTCACAATTTAACATGGCTCTCACAAACATAGGCAAAATCATTTCAGCTGAATTCCTGGGGTCAGCGAGGGGTAAGGATCCCACCAAGAAGCAGCTGGGAGCCATTCTTGCCCCTGGCCTTGACACTGCGAGAGTCCCCCTGAGAACTGCACATCTGGAATTAGAAAAGCCATCAAATTCAGTGGGACTAAATTATTCTAAATTCATCAGTGATTTTAAAGTGAAGGTTTAAAAGTGTGTCAAGCAAATATTGGGATTGGCCATGTCATTCATTTTACATTTTTTAATTATTCTTGTCAAGGTCTCAGAATGAGCCCAAAGGATTTAGGAGGGCCTGGCAGAGGAAAGCCCCATCCTCCCCAAAGAAAGATGCTGGTCACATGCTTCCTGTCCAGTTTCACACTGCAGGTCCTGTGTCCCTTCCAGGGCAGTCTGTAGTTCATTTGAGCTGCTTTTAGAATCAGAACTACTGGGAGGAAAGGCACCTGCTGTGCCCCACTGTCACATCATGGGATGTGGCCCATTTCCCTCAGCATTCCCCGTGTGAGCCATGCCAGAGGCCATGGGATAAAATCAGGGATGTGGGAGTGCCTTGTCTGACAACTCTAATCACACAAGGCTGTCATGGGCACATAGAATAATTTTGGCAAATTGAAGACATCTAATTGCAGTGTTACAGACTTTGAAGAATTATTATAAACAATATTCTGTGGCAATAAATCATTTTTCCCTCATCCAGCAAACTCCACTGCACCTCAATAAGTCACTTGAAACACACCACTGTACAAAATTCTGCAGTGACAGGGTGGACATTTCCAGAGGTTTTGTAGCAGATGGCCACATCCTGGGTTTCTGTTGCACTCCAAAGACTCTCCCAGCTTTGCAGCCCTTTGCTGGCTTCACCTTGGGCTGCATCTCCTGCATGGCTGTGTCAGAACAGCAATGAATCCACAGCATTTAAAGGTCTTTTGTTTTCTTTTATTATTTATTTTCTTTTATAATTGCTTCCTTAATAACAGGACCAAACAGAATCCCTAATGCTTGCGACTTTCCTTATGAAAGGATTGTGGATTTCCTTAAGGAAGTCCTTGGGGAAAGCCTTGAAGAAGGAAAAGCAATACAAATAATTCAGTCATTTGAAGGTTTGGCCTGTTTAATTCTTGCTTCACCCATCCCTTGCAAAGGGCTGAGCTTCATTATTCCAGCTTCCTGTCTCGTTCTGAGATTCTTAATCTGATTTTAGGAGCACTACAGCATTAATATTACATTGCTTGTGTTAATTTTCCCTTCAGTCACCACCTACAACACATGGCCATTATTTTCACACTGGCAATATTCAAAGGAGCTAGAATTGGAAGTCCTCATTTAGGTATTTAAAACTTGAAAGTGTATTTAACTCCAGAATTCATTAGTAGGCCCCTGGCCCTCAGTGAGTGACTGAAAATCAAAGTGGCTGGGTCAAGGATCAAGTTTCAGAAGTCAATTTTCCAAATACTGTTCTTCAGAGAGTGATACACTGGTATTAAAATGACAGTTTGGACAATAGCCAAAGCCTCAGCTATTCTAAGTCCCAAAAAATGTTAGTTTATGCAAATCTCCAATAGCTTCAGTGCAGGAATGCAAATTTATATCAGCAGCCAAGACATTAGAGAGATGACAAAGATTCTTGTGCTATCTGACATATTTTCTTTCAAATTTTTGAGCAAGGAGTGAAACCACCTTCATTCCTAATGTGGGCCCAGACTGGTGAAGGGAAGACTTTGAGAAGCAGAGAATAAGATGAATATTAAAGACATTTTACATTCTCGAGTGTTTTCCTATATTTGTCTCAGTTTCTGCATAAAAAACAATTGTATTTTGTGTAAAGCCTTTTAAATTATGGGTGAGTTGGTTATCTAAAACTGCTGTAAGATGTACATAAAAAGCATGAATGAAAAGAGAAAAATTCAAGTATAACAATTAATTTTTCCTTTAAAGGTCTCAGGACAGTAATTTCTGACAACATTCTTCAAAATCCATGCTGGGATAGCCAAAATAAAATTGATGACCCCTACAAAAGGCAAAAATCTCTCAAAAATTTATTGTGATTCAGGGAAATGAATTTGTGACTCATCACAAAGCCTGATTTCATCAAAATATTCATCATCCAGGCACTGAAAAACAGGCAACTGAAAGAATTCTGAAAGTTTTTCTGAAAATCAAAAGCACCTAAACTGTCAGGTGACTTTTGAGAATCTGCAAAACATAAAAATACCTTACAGAAGGTGTTATTTTTTATCATTGCTTTTCCAGTAGTTACACTTGAAAGGGTATGAGTTACAGTCTAAAATGAAAAAAGAAAACTAAAATTCATTATAGAACTAGGAACAGAGAAGCCAAATCCAGTAGATTTTGCCCCTTTTCCTTAGCTAACTATTAACACATATTTAAATAGCTTTAGTTATTCATATTGTTCTTCCAATAATTGAGAAAAAATTATTTCAACCAAGTTTTTTTAATGGAAGGTAAAACAAACTCGAGTATTTTTCACTCCAGGAGTTGACAGCTGCTGGTGGGTGAGATCACATCAACCCCCAACAGAGGAACACAGGGCAGACATTCCTTCTACAGACACATACATAAATCCTGTTTGTTTTGCAGTTCCATTTCCCAGAACCAAATATTTGAGAGACGTTTGTGTTGGTTTCTAAACAGCTCACAAAGCCCAGGCCTTGAAGGTTTCCAAATGGAACCACAAAGTTTGACAGTGATATTAATGTGTGGTTTATTTTTCTTGTAAATAGTTATTATGTTTTTGTCCTGGAAAAATATTTGGATACAAAAACTGCAATGCTTTTTTGTAGTGTTGTTTGATACAAGATACTTTCAGCATTAGAATAAGACATCATGCAAGAAAATCAGCTAGGACTATCAAAAAATCAAAATAATTGCAATCACTAGATGATAAATCTGACTCTGGTCTGATGTATAAAGGCGTCCTAGGTTACAATGTAAATATGTGCCCAAAGGTATGTATTCCATCACCATCTCCATGAACTGTTGAAAACAGGAGGCACAGTGTTTTCTTGTCTCCTCCTCTGGACTATCTCCTGTTAATGGGCCATCAATGCCTTGCCCCATGAATCATAGATAACTCCCTCAGGGAGCTATTTCTGTTTAATGGGCAATCAAGGGCCCACTACATGACTGATAAAATGACATCATCCCATTGTGAGATGCTCCGCCCAGGGGGAGGAGCCAAGCATTCCCACCTGGATATAATCTGGGATTTCAAACAGAACAGCAGTGCTTATCCACTGGTTTCCAGAGGACAAGGACTACTAGACCTTTTCTACAGGATCACCACTTCAGCAAAATCACTTCATCTGGACTACTACCACCACCCTAACGAGCAGGGTGTCAGGTTGTATTCTGCCTCTGTCAGAGGTTTTTCTTTTGTATTATTGCATGTACTTTACCTTTTTCTATTAAATTGCATTTCTGACTTGGAGTTTTGCTGGTTTTTGCTTTCAAACTAGCACAAAAGGAAACATCCAAATGTTTCATATTCAAGGGTATTATTTAAACAAAAATCACAGAATCAGCTCCATCAAGATATGTAACACTTACCTATCCAAACCTTTATATCCTCAGGAATTCTGGAATGGCTTAGAGGTCACACAGGACTGAGAGAACAGACCTGGATATTCTTGAGCACTGACGTTTTAGTGAGGAAGGTGTTAGCCAGCATCTTGCCACTGTCATTGCTAATTTTCCTGGCTATGATCCAGTTATTAAACAGAATAATGAGAAACCCAAATGAGCTAGTGTTGTGCAGACTTATATACACTTTCTCCAACAGAAAGCCGGACAATCAATTTTGAATTATTGCTATTAATTACTTCCTTCATAGGGCTGCTCATGGAAATAATAGGAAGCCATTAACTAATCAAAGCCCAAACTTTGCACAGAAACTTCCCGGTTGCCATAAAACTCCTGAAGAGGAGAATTTCCCAGTGTGTAGTTCAGTGCCAAGACAGGACTAATTCTGATGTATATAGATGTGTCAGTTGTATGAATGTCAGCTCCATCTCAGTGCTAGAGTCAGACCAAACAACAAACAGGAAAAAAGAGAGCTGGATTTATTATTTTTATGCTGCCATAAAGAGATGTCCTGCCTCCAATTATTAAAAGATATTCTGGATGGTCAGAAGCGCCTTTCCGATGACATCATGCTCCTTCAGTGGTACTGAAGGGAGGGAAAATACATTCTTATTTTATATATATATATTTACTTACACACTTAATAAATGCTTGCACACCACAAAGAAAAGCAACATCAGCACACTGACTGGATCTACTGTAACACCAGGGGCACGTATACACAGGGGAAAAAAAATGTGTGGGGAAGATTTTAGAATATAAATTCTCAGCAGAAATGGTTTTAATTCTCAAATTCTTAAGTCACTCAGTGGTGCAATAGCTGAACTTGGAAAGGGAGAGGATGTAAGGACAGAGACTCAACCCAGAGGATCATCTGCTCCATCATCCTGTCTGTAGCACCAGCAAAACAGGCACCTAGACCTATGTACAGGGGACACATGATGTGGCATTTTCTCTGTTTTCCCCATGGTATTTTCTCAGCATCCAACAACATTTGCATTTTCACTGGCAAACGACTGTTTTCTCTGTATTTACTGAGTCTCTGTGTGTTCTAGCCACGAGCTGCTCTTGAGCCCAAGCTCTCAGCACCCAGGGCATCCTGTGGCAGGAGCTCTGCACAGCTCACCCACGTGCCGTGTAACAAGTTGCTGGTTTGCTCTGATATGTTTTTAACTGCTTTGTTCTTCTTTCCTGTTCATAAAAAGTAGTGAACGATCAATCTCCACAATGATCAATCCATGAGACACATCACTCTCTCCCTCCCCAGTCCCGGTCATCTCTCCTAAGGCTGAAGTGCCCCAGCCAACTTAATTGTTCACAGCCCACGAGCCATCTCCTGCTTTTGATCATCCTTGTTTCCTTTTCCTGACCCCTTTCCAGCTGTGTGGGATCTTTTTTGATGCGGCAGAGCCACACACAGAATTCAAGATGCTGATGAGTCCCAGATTTATAGAGTTGTGTCATGAAGCTCTTCTGCTCTGTTCCCTATTCCTTCCTCAATATCTAATACCTGACCTCCTTTTTATCTATTACTCTAAATTAATACTTTTTTAGAACTTTATGACTCTGTCCTGGATTTTCACAGATTTACCTTCTTACTGAGAGGTATTGGGCAATATTTTCACTTCATGTATCAAGGTTTCAGCCCTGTTAACCACAATGGTCTCATTTGCATCTAATTTTGTGGGATATCTTAAAGCCAAATCACAGAAGACCTCACAAGATCTTTCTGCATCTCTCTGAAACCAGCCCTCATCAGGCAGGAAAGTCCTACTACTATAGACTGAAGATGGTTTTACCAAGAGAGTTAAGATGGTGGTTGTTACAGCCATCCTAAATATTGGAATGAGATCGTGGTTAATAAAGATAATTTAAGGATGTTCACCAGAAAGATAGAGCCAGTTTAAAGCACATGAAAAAATCTGAAGTACGTTGAAATAAAAGAAGCAAAGTTTCTTCCTGTTTTTCTTCCATTTGTAAGGAAAAAAACATAATTTTCACAGTGGACTAATGCCCTGATACTTTTTTTTTTGTTAGATTGGGGTTTTCCACCAGTTATTTTTCCAATGACAACCCACTTTCAGTTCCCATCCTTGTCAGGAGACTGGAACAGGTCTACAGCTCTTTCAAGCAACTTATGACCAAAAAAAACAACCAAACAAAGCCCAACACAAAAGCCCCTTTAGGTGAGGGTAGCTCCAAAAGTTTTTTAAATTGATGCATGTTCCAAAGGGCCAGCCAGCACTTCCCACAGTTGTGTCCATGCCAGCCTTGGGGCCAGGCCAAGAGCCTGCAGAAAGCCCAGTGCCCCTGGTGCAGGAAGCCAAGCTGGCTCTGCTGCAGATCCCTGCCTTTCCCTCTGCAGGATGGGAAATCTGAGCTCAGCAAGCAGTGAGTGTGTTCTGACTGCAGCAACTGAGACTGAAGCTGCCATGCAGCACTCCGCTCTGGGAATGTCTTACAGGTGTTTCCATGCCCTTGCAGCACCAGGCTGGGTTTGAACCTCCAGCAGCACCAAAAGGTCTCTCTTGGGACCATACAGCAGAGTTTTAATGAACTACTGAGCCTCTTCCTCAGGCACAGCCCCCTTTGTACAGCAAACCTGGAAATCTGCTGTGGTATCAACCCCGACATCCCACTGAAATGAAAATCTATCTTCGTGCCTCATCACTGCTGTCCCACAGGTCACAGGCCTTGAGCCAAGAACCAACCAATATTCTGCAACTCCAGATTAATGTTGGAACATGGATAATATGATAATTACTCTCTGCCAGCAGCATTGCAAGGGAGTGCTGCATCAACAGGGTAAGGCTTTGGGATAACTCCACTGAGGTATGATCAGATGTGTTCCAGGTGATTGTAACTGGTATAGTTTATTTAATAAAATATCTCCTGTATGGTCAAACAGGTAAAATATGTCAGCGCAGTTAGAAGAACAGAAAAAGGGGAAATTCTCTTGTAGCAAAATTTCTCTAGAAGCAAATATGCCACTGAAATATAACAGAGTTTCTTCTGCCAATGGGCACAATTCTGGATCATTAAGCAGACAGAAATTAAACATCTCTAGCTAAAACTGAGCTTATTGTCTCTCCCAGCAAACCTTTTCACTGAAGACTTCAAACAGATGAAAATGTGACCAGCAGCCAGGGATCAGAGTGTGTTTGTACAAAAGAGATGAGGATATGCTGCAGCCTTAAATAAATTTACTAAATAGATGAAATTAGAAAATGGAGACTTAGAACCACTGTGAACAGCCTGAAAACATCTTACCTGTTTGAGAGGATCCTAATGACAGACACAGTCAGTTAAATTAGATGAAGGTACCAAGGACATCTCATGCATGATTTTATTGCTTACAACCAAACAGAAGTTTAACTGACAACCTGTCACTAAATTAAGTTGCTAGAGAAAAAAACCCAGCATGTGATGACACAAAAGATTATTGTCTGATAAAGGGGAGAGAGGAAAGAAAAGAAAAAAATAAAATAAAAACAAAACTAGTAAAAACAAATTAAGCAGCCTAGAGTTCAGAAGCAGTCTCATGTCCTAACGCTGCCTTGGAAGTCAAACCAATTTTAAGTTAGTAAATTTTAAGTGTAAATTCCTCCTGTTCTGGATTTGTATCTAAAGCAGCAGAATCTTCAGCTGGGGAGGGAGGTGGGTTCACTCTCCGGCGGGAAAAAACTCACTGGAGGAGTTGTGGTGGCGGGAGGAGGTTCTTTTCCTAACCTGGTCGGAGCTTCCCCGGGGGCTGCTGTTTTTTCTCCATCTCCCGTGGCTCACAACCCCCTGCCCTGCTGGGATGTCGTGCTGAGACTGCTGCAGAGCTGCTGACCCACCTCGTCCATCCACTGCCCCAGCAGTTCTGCATTCCAGCTCGGAGTCTCTCTCTCCTCAGAGTCCCGCCGGAGCTCCCAGGACAGACAGCCCGGGGGTTTGTGAAGAGAGTTCCCCCCATCCTCCTCCCATCTCTGCCACGGGGTCCCTGACTCTGTTTCTCTGTTGTTATATCGCAGTTATTGTTGGTTTTCTGTATCTTGTTGTACGCACCTGTAAAGGACGGTTATTCCTTCCCCATATCCTGCCTGAAAGCCGCTTAATTTCAAAATTATAATAATTTGGAGGGAGGGGGTTTCCAAGGGAGGCTCCTGCCTTTCCCTAGCAGATACCTGACTTTCAACCTAAGACAAATGAGAAGGGATTAATTTTGTACTATTTCAATCCTCATTAAACTGTTTTTAATCAGTCACACTTTCTGTTCTTTCCATGAACCTGTGCAAAAAAAAAGCCATCACAATTCTAATTCATAATATTAGTATTGTATGTTGTAATTCACGTTCCACAGTCTCATGGCCAGAATGCCCCACAGCTCCTGTTCTCTAAGAAATCACAGTTAATTTAATCACTCTGAAATTACAGACCTCCACTTGAGCCCACTGAAAAAACCTGCCTGGGCTTTGAGAGCAGATGCTGGATAAGAGATCAGGGAAATTTCAACAGAGCACTGTTATCACAGTGGCTGGGACAGGAGCTGACATCAGTTCCACCAAATGTCACCCAAGTTTGAGAAGCTAATTAAGAAATCAGAAATTTTCTACAAATCCCTGAGGAATGCTCAAAAATTATTCTTCTGCAGTATTGGGATGAATTACTTCAGATATATGCAAGTACACACAAAATAAATACTTGTTCCAAAGCAATAAATTACACAGAAATATCAGTCTATTGTTAGAAAAGACCTTCAACGCAGACATCATGCCTAATTGTCCCTTCAAAGAAAATCAAGCAAGCAAAGATGCTGAACTCCTAAGTAAAATTTGAAAACCAAGCAGCAGCAGTGTGTGTGTTGCTATATAATAATTTCATGTTTGCTAAGAAAAATCTTGTATCCTCCTGACAAATTAACTCCTTGAAGTTTAGCAAAGGAAGATGATGGCAATTGTGGTTCTTTGGTCTGGTATTGAATTCTGTTCAAGTGTCACTGAGCTTATCTTGGTGATTCTTTTTTCTGATGTTCCTGGTGCCCAGAGCCTGACTTTGGAAAAACCAGTCTGGCCCCTGGCAAACCCATCACTGCAGGCATTCAGGGGAGCTCCCCTTGACATCTTGGTGCTGAGTCACTGCTGAGTACAGTCAAAGCCTGTGCTTTAGCAGTGTGTGGAGACACTAGGAATTCTGCTTCTCCAGGCAGCCCCTAGTACTTTGGTCCTTTCATGGGAAGAACATTCTTTAATAATCCATATCCGTTTGTTAAGTGCCACTCTGCCATCAGCTGGGTTTAGCTTCCAAAAACAGAGAAGCAGGAAAGAGACTGAAAGAAAATAGGACATAAATCCTTTATATTGCCAAATTATCAAAAGATGGCAAATTTATTTATTTCAAAGACAGTAAGAATAATTAAATACACCATAAAATTGTCTGGCTATTTCTATATGGAGAGTATTAATTTTGTGTTAAAACAAAGGAATTTCAGGCTATTTAAAAGAGCCTGACAGGAGAAGGGGGAAAGGGTTCAAACTGCCAGAGGGCAGGGCTGGATGGGATACTGGGCAGGAATTGTTCCCTGGCAGGGTGGGCAGGCCCTGGCACAGGGTGCCCAGAGCAGCTGGGGCTGCCCCTGGATCCCTGGCAGTGCCCAAGGCCAGGCTGGACACTGGGGCTGGGAGCAGCCTGGGACAGTGGGAGGGGTCCCTGCCATGGCAGGGGTGGCACTGGGTGGGCTTTGAGGTCCCTTCCAACGCAAAGAATCTTCACAGAGCTACCAAAGAAGGTCCAGGCCAAGAGCAATTAGGGAAAGACCAATAACACAGACTGCAGTAATTGCCATGGATTCAGACAAGATAATGTCAGGATTTTAAAAACCTCACCTCTGTAGTAAGAGCCCTATGTGTGTTCCCAGATCTCCTCCTGTCCTGTCATTAGGAATTTCTCCAACATAAATGCAAAGACACAATGCAGGAAAGACCAGTTCATATCCAGAGTTACTTGATTTGTTTTGCTTTACTGCAATCACGTTGAAAACATTTAAAAACATCAGAAAATAAAACAGAAAATCTTATTCATTGGACAGTGAGCACCTATGTTCAGCAGCTTTAGCACCACTCAGGCTTAACTGAAAAGTGATTAAGTTCTTGTTGCCATCATAAACTCAGTCTTACAGCTTTAAATAAAACGTTTGACTCCAGTAGCCTCTTAATGAAACCAGCAATTTCCTACAGAATGGAGCCATAAACGTGACAACTTTCTCTGCATTTTGAAAGATTATTGAAATAAAGCAGAAAAAATTAGGGTTTTGGGATATCCAATATGACACTGACTGCTAAATAGAGAGGTTAAGTTTGCACAGAATACAGTGCTCCTTTCTCAGAAACACTTCAATTTAAGTACTGGAATTGCATGCAGTGTCCTTGTAAATAGCCTGATACAGAGGTTTAAGAAGCCAGATACTTCTCTAAATATTTTTAAGAAATTTTCCAAACATTTAATTCATTATTCATAATTAAAGGAAAACCACAGGGAATTATAAGAATGAATTTTTGAGGCCTCAGCCTTTCTTTCTGCTTCAAAAGGAAGCAGTCATTTCATCTGAAATTGTGAAAAATGGTAATTTCACATAAATATTAACTTATGGTACAGATATATGCTATGATATATATGCACTCAGTGAGTTAATGGGATTGGCTGAATTTGTCATTACTGTTAGTGAAAACTAAAGTCACCAGTTTTTTAGAGACTAAAACCAGAGTTTTAGAGAAATGACACCATACTATGTAAGAGTTAGCTGTTTAGGGAGGCACACTTTACTGCTCAGTGATTTATCATACTGTAACAGGCACATTCTCATAAAATCAAAACCTCTTTGAGCTGTTTTGATTCAAGCCAGCTATACAAATAATTCAAACATCTGCCATTTAGAAATGGAGATCTCTCATTTTAGACAAGGTAAGTGGTAGCACCAGGCACTAACAGACTTTTAAAAACCATTAAAAATTACACACTTTTAATCTCAGGTTGGCATCTGCACAGGTCTGTGATCTCACTGGTACCTTCCCTACCTGCATTTATTACCTGGGTCACTGCAAGGCCTCAAAATCTGTCCAGTTTTTGCATTGTTCCAGTCCCAAATCGTGCCCTGCTGTGCAATTGCTCCTCACTCCACGTAAACCCAGCCGAGGCTTTGCCTGGCAGAGCTCAGATGCTCCTGTCCCGTGCAATCCTTTTTTTCCAGCACTGCCTGTTCTGTGGGCAGGGAGTGAGCCTGCCTGCACCCACGTGCCCCAGGTACTGCTTCTTGTGGTCTGCCTGCAGGACACAAACCTGCTGCACTTCTCCTTCCCCTGTCCTCAGAGGACAAACAGATGAACTTTCTATGTCTGACACACACATGCTCTCCCAGAATAAAAAATCTGCAGTGGCAGGCCAAGTAACATTGCCAAGGACAAATAAAGGAGCTGGTTATGCTCCTGCCACATCAGAGAGCTGCTGGGAAAGACAGCACTGCTCCCCTTTTCACACCCTCAGTTCAATCTCTGCAGCCTCCCCTACCACAGCAAGATCAGGAGTCGTCCTGTGAGGTTTCCTGGATGCTTTTTTCAGCTCTGGCACTACACAGGCACCAGAGCAGCTCTCTGCAAAGCTGTGGAGCTGCCTCACAGGCAGCAAAAGTGGACATTCATCTTGGCTCTGATTTTCTTTGGTGCACGGGTCACATTTCTGCTCTAAAGCTATAGAAATGTGACGGGAAAAAAATAAATACAAAACTTTGATTACATTTAAAGCTGGCAGCATTTGCTGTGAGAGCTGAGTTCACTCTTAGAGAAATGGCTGCAGTTACTTGGCCCAAATCTGTTCATCACTGCTCTGCTGTGGGCACTGCTCCTCAGGCAGAGCAGCTTGGTCCATACTAATTTGAGCAAGGCTTTCCCTGTGTTTGAAGCATTACACTTGTATTTCATGAACCATCTTTAGCAGTTATGGAAGCATCTTGGGACTCCCAGACACTTTACAGCCCCATTACTGTTCATACCCAGCAGCTGCATAGGCAAAAGCAGCTCCTGATTTAAAGGGCTTAAGCATTTTCCTCAGCCAAACAGGGATCAACAAGTTGGATGGGGTTTCACTAAAAATACTTGTCTGGCTATAGAGCAGATACAAACATATGTTGTTTGTCTGCAGCGAGTTTATCCTCTCACTTCCGTAATGTTCCAAGCTCCACCGGGGGAGGAATAGCCAGGGAAAAGTTAAATCATAATCACATGAGTAAATGATCAGTGACACCTAAGAGCAGTTGCAAACTGCCCTATCATTTCAATGAACTGGAGCCCTCAGCTGCCTCATGTCTGCATTAGTCAGGCAGCACCAATCAGGAAATTACTGCTGAGGCAAACACCATAAATCTTCATTGACCAACAATGATGGGGAATTTCCTGCAATGTCCCCTTAACTGATCCTTACCCTGGAATTTACACTCTCTGGATGGGGAGCAAAGCACTGGAGCTGTGCTCTGTCCTTGCCCAATTCCTGCTCCTGGAAATCAGTCACCCCCTTGATATCCCTGTTGGTGTTTACAGACAGAGCCCAACTTATGCATAAAAGATTAATAGGAGTTCTTTCCAAGAAATGCCAACACAGTGCTGATAAACACAGAGGTTTACAAAGCTCCCACTCAAGAGCCCTGGCCCAGCACCAAGGCAGTAAAATACTGGAAATCCAGGTTTGGACCCCTGCCATCTGAAAATTCCATGGGACATGAGGAGCAACTCTCCACACTTAGCACAGCCTAGCACTCGTTCTTACCACATCTCTGGCACCACTGGGTGGCACAGCCTCTGCTGGGAGTCTCTGACTTCTCAGAATCATTTTGGGGAAAGTGAAATTATACCTCCTGGTAGAAGATTCAAAGTATTCAGCTGTTGAAGATTTATGAGAAGATAAAAGTGCTGAAGTGCGTGCCTGCCCTTACTCACAGATAATATAATATGTAAAAAAAGTACCTACTACTCACAGGGCTTGGGTTATTTACCAACTGAGGTCTTTGAAAGGCCCTTACGAGGGACAAGTAATTCCCAGCACTCCCACTATGGCCTGATACATAATGTATAAGGTTATAGGAAATGTGTATTCATGAGACTTGTTTGGCTTTTGTCAAAAAGAACTGTGAAAAATTATGATGGAACAATTTTCATTTCTGACACATTGTTTTTATAGCTCATTCATGCCTGGGAATTGAGGGCTTTAGAATTTTGTCTGCTGCAGATGTCGCAGAAAGGAGAGGAGCTGCAGAGCTCCTGCCTTGCTGCTTTGTTGCTGCCAGTGATGGGAGACCTAAAGGAAATACTTCTCCTGACATTAAACATGATGAGTAAATCCCCAGCTGCTCTCCCACTTTGCTGCATTAGGAAAGTCATGGCACAACGCATTGGGGAGCACATGGAAAAAAGTGTGTTTTATCACCAGAACCGACAGGAAAATTCAAGTTTCAATAGAGGACCCTGGAATTGTTTACAACAATAATGGTAACAACAATAATTATAATGATTTCAAAATCTAGGTAAAAGCTCATAGGGCTTAGTAAGCCTGGCAAACAAAGGGAATATTTTCTGTTTAGACAGAACTTTTATTTAACTGCCTTCAATATGCACACTTACCCTTTTCACTGTATTTCCTTCATCCAGACATTTTCGTCTCTGGTTGCAACTGGCAGCATGACAAATTCAGTGGCAATTAAGGAACACAAAAATCTTTAAAAAATACCAACTGCTCCTTTAGAAGAAAAATAACAAGACAACAAAAAGCAGAGAACCCATTTAAATTCAGAGTTAGTTGTCAGATAGCTCAGATAGCTTTGATCCGTTTGTGGGGGTAGAAGTCCTGGAGAAAGGACCAGCACTGGACACCATCCTGCTTTGGTCCCTGGCTGAGCCAGGCATGACCACAGTGGAATTTGTGAACTTCCCTGCCCATGAGTTTTGCCAAGATTGCTGTAACCAGACACAATACATTTCCCTGGAAAATGGAAATATCCCTCCTTTCCCTCCAATGCATGGTGTAACTGTAACAAGTAGTATTGTTTTATTTGCTCCACCACTTTATTTTGATTTCAGCAGGTGTAGAGCACCCAGGCCAGCCCAGGCCAGCTCAGCTGGGGTGCCCCCAGCCCCAGCAGCCCCCTCCCTCTCCTGCAGGGCTCCAGAAGGATTTCAGCCCCACCAGAACCTCCTGGGCCTGACTTCTGCTCCAGAAGCCATTCAGTACAACCACAGCTGGCTCCCACGTGTGCTGCAGAGCCCAAAGAGCAATCCTTTGTCTCAGCTAATGGATTGCTTTGGTCACATTTCCTCTTTCCCATAAGCATTGCTTTCCCTGGATCAATGCACTTTCTGAATATGAAACATGATATTTTCTGTATCCTCCAAGTGGCATCTCATCAATGCCTTTTCCAAGAGCACCCACTCCCTCTCCTGCTCACCCCTGGCCCATCCAAGGGAGAAGCTGACATTTCTTTCTCCCAGCAACAGCCACCCAGTACCCCACAAACACACCCAGCTGTTTCCTCTCCTCACTGCCCTGAGGCCCTCCCACGCAGGGCAGGAATTCTCCTGTTACACTACAAAGCCCTGCACTTCATTCATGTGGTCCCAGCAGTTCTACTCCCCAGACAACTCACTCCTCCTACACAATTCTCCTATTCTCTTCTTTGCTGCTGATTTCAACTTTAGCATCAGCAAACTTCTCTGCTGTGTTCCCACCTTGGGTTCACACCACTGAAGAAAATTACTTTGATGATTCCAAGACCTTTATTTCAAGAACTCTGTGCCTACTCTCCTTTCATCCAGAGCTCTCCCTGGCTCCCCATCTGTCCCTGAATTCACCATTCAGATTTGATCAGCTGACGGAACGTTCTCCCCCAGTGCAGCCAAATCAGCTCCTCAGACACAGGCACACCAGAAGTTCACATGCAGAAAGTTTCTGCCTCACCTTAGAGATCAGACCAGTCTACTCTGAACTGCTTTTCATTGCTTTGTACCCCACTGTCCTCCCCTCCAGTTCCTTTAGGATTTGTTCTGTAACAACACCTGACCAGCCAATCCCTCCCTCCTTTTTAATATCAAATATTAATATATTAATCCTCCACTTTCTGCTTTTGCATCATATCTACAGATAGCCATATCTTCATACACATTGCTACCAACCCTTTCACTCCTGTCCAAGTGCTGGATTATGTATTATCTTTGTTCCTCAAACCCCAGGAAAACACTGTTTGCTTTCTTCTGTCTTTTGCCTTTTTTTTTTTTTTTTTTTGGCCTTGTCTCTTGCCAGAGCAAACTCCTGCCCAGTTACAGCCAGGAGAAAATGCATTTCAGGATCCAGTTCCTTGCACTGATAAAAAAAGATATCTTGTAAACACCTGTCCAGAATCAAAAAGGCTGTCTCTTCTCTTCTCTTCTCTTCTCTTCTCTTCTCTTCTCT